>CP139504.1:22156640-22692686 GCA_021014915.2 Artemisia tridentata subsp. tridentata
ATGTAAGTATTAATGATTTAGACCCATTCACTTGAGTTTCATTTGTGTCATTATAATAAAAGTTGAGTTTCATGGTTTAAATGTAAGTATTAATAATTTTGATCCATTCACTTGAGTTTCATTTGCGTCATTATATTTAAATGGAAGGGTAAATATGGCAACTCTTTTGTTGAAGATTTTTGTTCAGGATGGAAAAGAAACACACATCAGTTGATAAGATCCTTACTCCAAAAAAACTTTATTTATCTACACAGGATGTATATCCAAAAAACCATAATTATTGCACAGTTCAAACAAAATTTTAGTTCGTTTGAACTCACCAAAAATGTCGTTAATGACGCTCGAAGTCTATCGAAGAGAGACTGAAAATCAGTTTCATTGTTCCATGTGTGCCGTGTATGTGATCATATTTTATGTGTTCTTCTACTTAAAATAGTTTGTTCCTTCGAGTACAATAATGTCGGAAAAGTCATGCATTGTCACCAAGATGGTATTGGAGCTAGATTGATTATTAAGTTTGTTGTCTTATGCAATGTAAGTATGCTCTATTGGAATATGAATAACATAAAAACTATTTAAACATATAAACCACGGATCAAGCACGCAGCAGAAAAACAAGATCTAAATACATGTAATTAATTAACTAAAAAATAAAAGATATGCGTACCTTGGATTACTAGCTAAACAAGTGATCACGTGATCAAGAACAAGATAAACCCTAGATTAGGGTTTAGTATGGATCGACTAATCACCAAGTCGAATGGGGAAAAACTTCAAGCTAAAGTAAGCTTGATCTCCGTTCTTGTACACACGTATTACTAGCGTCTCAATGTAAAAAGCTAGGTTCTTAGTTCACGAAAAAACCAAACACTTAGTTGTGAAAGTAGGATCAAAAATCCCAAGGTGTTTGGGATTCTTCGCCCGGTTCTACACATGAGGGAAGAAGGAGAGAAGTTTGGCTAGCTAGAGAATTATGATTAGTGAACTATGAATACAAGGGTTTGTATTTATAGGCTCACAAATCTTTCTCTCCAACTTAGGTTAGGATTTGGTTTCCTAATCCCCTTGTTCGGCCGACCTTAGGAGTCCTAGAGGGATTCTAGATCCTTCTTGATTCCTAATTTCATCTCTAGTCCTTCAAGTTAATATTTAACGACCGTTAACTAAACCTCGTTAAATACTAACGACCGTTAAGTGTTTATTTTGTGAAATGAATAATTAAATCATAACTTAATATTTTAATTATTCAAACCATTGAAACTCATACGTAATGTGTGCAATCCCGAAGTCTCGTGTTCAAAACTGGTCATAAGTATATTAATTTATATCCATAACTCTAACAGCTCCCACTTGGATATGCATTAATATAGCAATGACAACTGTTAGTCTAGCTTAACACCCCAAATGCCCCCAGATTGACCCTGAGTATGGTTTACTGGAAAAAACCTTGTGATGATTTATCATCATACTTATCATTTTGTTTCTAATATCGCGTTAATATGGATATGGATCTAAGTCATTCCATAATTAACTATTTAGTTTCTCGTTTATTAATAATTGATCAAGATTACCAAATCATCTGAACGTATTCTAGATAGCCTTTGGGCGTGCGCACGCAAACATCTTGTCAACCGTACGAGTGGCCAAGCAGTATTAAACTTCAAAACAAATTTGAAGGAACAAATCCTTTCTTGACTATGAGCATAACCCTTGAATTTCACATCACCTCCGAAAATAGCCCTTATAACTACCAGTTACGGATAGCGTTAGACTACCTTACAGAAAATGAGCTACATTCTTGGCAGTTACATGGTATCTCAAGTCTGAGGATAAATATTCATGATTTACTTAATGATAAGGATCCATAAAGTACAATCATGTGGTTGAGATCTGTCCTATATTCAATTTATCCAATATTGAATATCATGTGAATTTGGCATGCCCACACATCAATATACTTAAGTATATTCTACCAACACTCACATTTGCCTTACTTCAATAATACTCCCATATTATTGATTGACAACGGACTATTCATTAGTTATTCACGAATTTAAACATGCAAATATATGATACAATATTATAAATGAGAATAAACATAACACAATACTTTATTCCATTAAAATAACATTGTTTACATATCCTTTATCCAAATATTAACCGCAGATTTACATGAAACAACTAGCTAAACGAATACCAATGCCATTGGCATGTTGAGTAAGCTTTTCCTTAGGTAAAGCCTTCGTAAAAGGATCAGCTAGATTGTCATCTGTGTGAACTTTGAGTAAATTGATCTCACCTATTTCGACTTGTTCTCGAACATAGTGATATCTCCTAGGAAAGTGTCTGGCGCCCTTTATGACTCCAGGTTCATTGGCGAATATGATTGCAGCAAAATTGTCGCAATACACATTTATAGGTAATTCAATTGACGGCATAACTCCAAGATCTGAAATGAATTTCCTTATCCAAACAGCTTCCATCGCAGCTTCCGATGCAGCAATATACTCAACTTATGTTGTAGACATAGCTATCGTACTCTGCTTCTTGCTCTTCTAGTCTACAGCTCCTCCATTGATGACAAAGATATAACCCATCTGAGACTTTGTATCATCTTTATCAGTTTGGAATGACGCACCGCAGTAAATTGTAACATCAAGTTCTGCATCTGGATTTCCTCCATACACTAGAAACCAACATCTTTTATCCGTAAGTATTTCTATTTGTTTATTTGTGTTTAACTGACTGACACGATATCTGTGCTGAGACCTCATAACGTATCATCCTCTGAAAAATGTTATTTTGATATGTATCTTTGTTTTGTTGCGGAGCCAACTATCTAGTAACACGAGTATAAATGGTAAGATTATGGGGTACAAAATCACCCCAACTGGACCAAAACCATTTTTTACTGAATCAAATGTACAAAATGACTCGCTTATATCACTATATATAACTATATTTTAAAGAGTATGGGTATTCGAGGGGGTCTTTTTATGTCTAGATACGGTGCAATGGTCTATAAATTGTAGCATTTTAAGTACAGAAGCTTATATTGATTTCAGGGTGATTGTTGTACGCCACGACCTCTGCGACGTGTGCTACTTGGGTCTGTCGATGCTTCTGTTGTTGGTATTAGCTATCGTTTCGAACCTCTGCAGATTCAAATGGAGCATTGCTAAAAAGGTTGGCAGGTGTTCTTGGAAATATCTCTACCAATGCATATGGGTTGTTGGAGGTCATTGTAAGGAGAAATGTTAACATAGCAGCCGATGCAAATGCTGTTAGTATTGCTGTATCTGAATCACAAGAATCCCCTGGTGGAGGTAGGTTTTGTTACGCCATGAGACTTTCTTCACATTCCAAGTCTGTTTTTTTATCCCTATTCAACTTGTTTTGGCCTGATATTTGGAAGTATACAGTTTTTAGACGCCATAGCAGTTTTACATCAGTTTTCAGACGCCATAGTTTAGGTGGATTTTCATATCAGTTTTGTTTTAACCTATTAAGACTATTTGAAGTCCCAAAAAGGTAATCTTCTAAGGTAACCAGTTTTCAGACGCCATAGCAGTTTTACATCAGAAATTACCTGCGTGTCAGCTGCCATGACATAATTTTAATTTTTAACCGAGTTACCTAGTTGGATGACCTTAGATCATATTTTAGACAGTTTAATGGGTTTTTGGTTGTAAACAAAGTTCGTTATGTAAAATAAAAAATCATCTAAAGTACGTTACCCTACTATGCAGTTTGTCTTCAGTATAAATATTCAATGCAGAAATGATATTTTTGCACACTTAATACAAATCTGATTTATAAAGTTTCTTTTTACTTGCAAATTCAGAATTCTAATCCATACTCTCCATCTAGCTTTACCTTTTGATGTATTCCTACTTTTTGTATTTGAGAAGCTAGTTAACTTAACTATGCAAATATTATTTCACTCCTGGCTCTAGGTTGCACATTCAAATTGGTGTTTTACCTAGAGATGTTGCAAAATGGGTCGCTCCATTGTCAGATGCGGGTTGGTTTGCATTTTCTGCATATATCTATCCAAAAGAAGTCCTTGCACGTGCTATTGAAGGAAGCAACAACAAAGCGAACCTGATTCTATATGTATATCAGGCATGTTTCTTTATAGTGTTTATTTCATTGTCTGCAATGCTTTTTAAGAAAATGCAGGGAGATGACGGGTTGGTCAAAGTGAAACGGGTAGCTTTTATTGTGGGTCGAAGCAGACAAGGTTGTGTTGACCCATTAACAGGTTTTGGTCCATTTTGTATATACTTTATAAATAATGAACGCGTTAATTATGATTATAAAAACCATGTTGTTTAAGTTAACATTAATCATTTATCAAAATGATTTACGAGGCTGTTTGAACTAAAATAGAATTTGAGAGACTTTCAACCTGCTCGACTCATTCTCCTTTAAGCGAACTTTTATATTTGAAATAAAAACTAAAGCAAATTGATCCATTTATAAGTAAATGAGTCAAAATGACCACCTCCGCTTTTGTTCTCATAAAGTGGACTTATTATAGCTCGGTAACTATAACTAATTTTTTTTAATACCTATGTAATCTAGTTTTGGTCATGTTATGTGCAGGGCCCTAATTATCTGAACATATCAAAGTCAGGCTCACCAGCCCTTGCTTCTGCAATGTGCTCTTGTTGCATCAATTTATATATATTGACCAATTATTTTTAATGTGTCTCTTAAATTGAGATATTGCATAATCTATTTTAAAAATGTGATTTGTGTATAGCATCTTCAACTTTAAGTATGATATATGAGTTGAGATGAATATAGACCTCATTTTTTTTGACTCGATGAATTAATCTTGACCATTCATTTTTTCATCAAAATTAAAAAAAGAAAAAATAATTTTTCATCTTTTTTTGAAAATAAAATATCTTGTAAACGGTAAATCGCTAAGCAACAAAAAATATGTCATCACGACGAGAATTTTTTTACCTTTTAGTAGACTGTCACTTCGATATACTTTCGACAATTTTTTTTTTTTTTTTTTTTTTTTCGTTGAGTTTTGTTTTAGTGTTAAAATTGGCGTCTGAAAAAATCACATGTAATTTGTTTCTCAGGAATCACGTGTGATTTTTTCTGATGTAAAATTCAACACTCACAAAAAAAGTTCATCGAAGTATATTGAAGTGCCCCTTTATAGAAAGATGATTTAATTCTCGTCGTCGTGATGGTATGATTCTATTCGCGTAATAATTAGCTGTTTGTGATATATTTAATTTTAAAAAGATGTTTGTGAGATATTTAATTTTAAAAAGAAAAGAGTTTTTTCATTTTTATATATTAACAGAGAGAGATGATTGGTTTATTGAGTATTTAGAGAATTTTGGGTCGGCTTTGAACTTTTCTCTAAATCTGTAATGCCTTTAACTTCGTTTACATTCTTTATCATATCTAATATATTTTGATTTCATATATAAGTAAAAATTTAAACTTATTTATCAAACAACGTATACCAACAAACGTATTTTTTATGCTCTTTAAACTGATATCTATTTTGATATATCTTATTGAGTTTTTTTTATAAGATTTTCGATTCTTTGCATAAAATACGTCAACAAATGTTATAACTTACAAAGACATACTCCGTATTACGAATGTATTGCAACATATTTCAAATGTATGCGACATATTACGATGTGTTACAACATATTACGGTAGCATTAATTTGTTTTTCTCTTTCCTAACAAAATTTTTTCTTTCTTATTTTTCCTTACCAAACACATATTATTTCTCTTTATTGTATGCATATTGTAATCTCATTTTTTTCATATGAATTAGTTACGAATTTGTTACCTTAATTTTTTTATATTATTGTAAAAAAGCATTTACATATACTTTATAAAATATTGTTGGGACAAAAGATTTATGTAAGCATTTCATGGAGGATTTTCAACGTCACTGTAGAAGGCGGAAGAAGTCTAACTCATAAAGTATTTCGAAGTTTGGCAGCTCTTTGTGAACTTGACTACTCGAGCATAATGAACGTGTTATTTGATCAAACTATTTAAAGCTCTATGCTTGCCATCTTTTCTTAATTTCACATTTCTCCAATTTAAAAAGTGAAAGTTCACAAATTTAGCAGTTTGAGACTTCAAGTTTTTCATAAAATGTAAAAGTAAAAAACTTTCATATATAAACAAGCCAGTAACTAAACGTGATAAGATCTAGTTCAAAAAAAAAAAAAAAAAAAAAAAAAAAAAAAAACAACTAAGCGTGATAAAAGAGACAATTTATTTACATTGAGTTCGCATTCTAAAAATAAATATCGTTCAAAAGCAAGGGTGTTCAGTGTCTGCTTTCCCGCAAAGATAGGGAGAGTGGGAAATTAAGCCCTAGCGGTTACCACAAATTATGAGACGCCCCCATGATCTCCTAAAATCGTGCAAGAGCTCTCCAAGGTTATTTACTCCCCTTTAAATAGCTTGGAAGGGCTGTGAACAATGGTATGCAAACTCGACCCTCTCATTTTACTGCAAACTTACCAACTTATCACATCACATACTCATTCGCACGCCGGAGGTGGTTCGCAGGGTCCAACCCCTGCGCAATCACAGTGTCTTCGTATGTCTTATTTCAGGTTAACAACAAGCTTGGCGCAACCACAACACCCCTTATACCCTTCGATCATCATAGCAAGGCCTGGTCGTGCAATTTATGGTACAATCAGTGGCGCCATCCGTGGGAGATGGGTATCGTAGTCTCCACCATACACGCAGCGGTAAAATTCCAAACACCGTATGGAATAAGAACCGTACTTTCCAGCTACAACCAGGAAAAGGCAAAAGATGTTGGTAAAAAGATCAAAGAAAGTCCTAAAGAGCCTTCAAAAGTCATCCTAAGTTGTGCAGATGCTGAAGAGCGCATTGTGATAAATGAACTCTATCCGGAGCAAACGGTGGTAATCGGGAAGCAATTCCCTACTAACTTCAAGACAGATTTGGAGAAACTGCTCAAATCCAACAAAGACGTCTTTGCATGAACGTACTCAGACATGACAGGGGTCCCAAGGACACTTATGATCGATGGCAAGCCTTTCGGCACAGAGCACAAGCTTAATGAATTCAAACACATTGAACCAATTAAGCAGAAGCGACGGAGCCTAGCGCCTGAAAGAAAAGCAGCCGCTTGCAAAGAGGTGGATGAGCTCGTACGAGCAGGAATACTTAAAGAAGTGAAATACCAAACCTGGGTAGCAAATCCAGTTATGGTAAAAAAGAATGACGGAGGGTGGCGTATGTGTGTCGACTTCACCGACATCAACAAAGCCTGCCCAAAAGATTGCTACCCTCTGCCAGAAATTGATTGGAAGGTCGAATCTCTCTCAGGGTTCCATTTGAAGTGTTTTTTAGATGCCTACAAAGGGTATCATCAGATACAAATGGCAGAGGAAGATGAAGAGAAGACAACTTTCTACACAGGAAAAAGTGTCTATTGTTACAAGAAAATGCCCTTCGGCTTAAAGAATGCAGGAGCAACATATCAACGATTGGTAGACAAAGCTTTCAACAAACAGATAGGAAGAAACTTGGAGGCTTACGTTGATGATATGGTTATCAAAAGCAGGACCGAGGAAGACTTACTCTCCGACATCCAGGAAACCTTCGATCAATTAAGGGCAATCAACATGAAGCTAAACCCAAAGAAATGTTCTTTTGGTGTTGAAGAAGGACAATTTCTGGGACATTTAATTACAAAGAAAGGGATTAAAGCTAACCCTTCGAAGGTCAAAGCCATCACAGATCTACAGGCTCCGAAATCGCTGAAGGACGTACAAAACCTAAATGGAAAGCTCGCAACACTTAGCAGGTTCCTATCAAATGGTGTAGACTGATCTTTACCATTTTTCAAGACACTCAAAGGGTGTGTAGATAAGCAGACCTTTCAATGGAGTTCAGAGGCAGAAGCTGCTTTTCAAAAGTTGAAAGAATTTATGGAGATGTTACCAACACTTACAGCCCCAATCAAAGGCGAAGTGTTATTCATGTACATCGCAGCATCCTTCGAAAGCATCAACGCTGTGCTCTTGGCAGAAAGGGAAAAGAAACAAATCCCCATTTACTTCGTTAGCAGGGTCCTGCAAGGAGCTGAATTGAACTATCCAGAGTTGGAAAAGTTAATTCTAGCTTTAGTTCATGCTGTAAGGCGTCTTCGAAGGTATTTCCAAGCTCATCCCATTACGGTATTAACTGATAAGCCAATCAAACAGATACTATAGAAGCCTGAGAAGTCAGGAAGGATAGCCAAATGGGCTATTGAATTAGGGGAGCACGAGATAGAGTACAAAGGTCGAAACTCCATCAAATGCCAGATACTTGCAGATTTTCTAGCCGAAACACCCTCCGGGCCAAGTCAAGACAAAGATATTCCAAAGAAAGAACCCTCGAAGATGAAGGAAAGGTGGAAATTATATACTGATGGAGCCTCAAGCTCCGATGGTTCGGGAGAAGGTCTAATGTTGGTCAATCCGAAGGGAAAGGAGTATACTTATGCACTACGTTTTGAGTTCGAAGCTACGAACAACGAAGCTGAGTATGAAGCTTTGTTAGCCGCCTTCGACTTGCAAGGGACATGGAGGTTCATGATATCTCTGTATTTGTTGATTCACAATTAGTAGCAAACCAAATCAATGGATCTTACGAAGCAAGGCAACCTGCCATCAAGAAATATTTGGAAAAAGCTAAGGAAATTCTCTACGGATTCAAGTCCTATGCTATAGAGCATGTTCGTAGGAACCAAAACAAGAAAGCATATGCATTAAGCAAACTAGCTTCAATGGCATTTGCTCATCTAACGAAGGAGGTCTTGGTCGAAGTGTTGGCCTAAAGGTCAATCAAATGGAGTGAGGTGTTCGATGTCATACTTGAAGAAGGATCCAACTGGATGACTCCGATAAGAGAATACTTGATAAGTGGTATCTTGCCAAAAGACCCAAAGCTAGTACGGAAGGTTAGAATCAGGGCTCCCCAATACAGGATCATTGGGGATAATCTCTACAGAAGGTCTTTCTTATCTCCATGGCTTCGTTGTGTGGGGCCAAAGCAAGCTTTGAACATCATCTATGAGATCCATGAGGGATCCTGCAGCTTACACGCAGGACCTCACTCTGTTGTTTCAAAGATAACAAAGCTAGGATATTACTGGCCGTCTATGCATAGGGACGCAACAGAATTAATACAAAAGTGTGAAGCATGTCAGATTCACTCTAAGGTCCCTCGACTGCCAAAGCAAGACATGACCTCCGTAACGTCCGCATGGCCTTTCTGTCAGTGGGGAATCGATATAGTCGGACCCCTACCAGTAGCCCCAGGAGGAGTAAAATTCTTGGTCGTAGCCATCGACTACTTTACTAAATGGGTCGAAGCCAAAACTTTGGCATCAGTAACAGGAAGACACATGGAAAAGTTTGTGTGGGAACACATAATCTGCCAATTTGGGGTCCCTCACATCATCATTTCTGACAATGGGAAACAGTTCGCTGAAGGGGTATTTCCAACTTTCTGCAAAGGTTTAAAGATCAAGCAGTCGTTTACATCCGTGTACCACCCTCAAGGTAATGGGCAAGTAGAAGTCACAAACAGAGATGTTGTCAAAGGAATAAAAAGAAGGTTAGGTCGAAGCCACCATGGATGGGTAAATGAATTACCCCAAGTTCTTTGGGCACATAGGACGCACCCCAAGTCAAGCCATGGGGAGACTCCTTTTAGCCTAACCTATGGAACATAAGCCGTCATACCTTCGAAAATAAGTGTTGAAACAGAACGTATCATGAACTTCGAGACATCAGAGAACGAAGAAAGGCTTTATGAAAACCTTGACCTACTTGAAGAACGAAGAGAAATAGCCTCAATCAGAGAAGCTATCTACAAACAGAAGTTCGAGAAGTACTACAACAACAGAGTTAGACCTTCAACGTTCAAGCCGAGTGAATATGTCCTTCGACTAAACAGCGCAAGCAAAGCTGAGTATCAAGGAAAGCTAGGGCCTACATGGGAAGGACCCTACGTCATATCTAAAGCCTACGGCAACGGAGCCTACAAGCTCGAAACACTCTTTGGAGATGCCATGGATAGGACTTGGAATGGTACTAACCTTCGTAAGTTTTACATATAAGACTTACCGCTTTCAAAACATTTAGTTTGTTTTCAAATTCATGTATCGCATTCTTCTCATTCGGGGAAAGAAGCATTAATGGTAGGCATCCTAGTTTTCATTTATTCAAATGATGTAATCTTTCCTACCCAATTAATGATATAACGCATTTCTCTCAAATCTCTTGTTTCGTTCTATACAACAAAGATTTGTTCAGCCAAGTGGTTTACAAGTTTCAATGTCGAAGGATGATTCAGGACACATATGTCTTGTATAAAAATAACATCCATTACAATTCACATTAACTTTCCTAAAAGTCTTAGGGTATTCCAAGCCCTTTGTACCTTAAGGACAAAGATTGAGTGGGTCGCGACCCTCTGTCAGCAATTAAATTATACGATTGCTAAAATCTTGGTTCAAAATACACACAATAAGGTTATCTATCTACTATAGCCTTAGGTTGTATATTAACGTTTATAAATAACGTAAGAGAAGAGAATCATGATAACAAAAGCGGGACACCGTCCCTCATTAGTAGATATTAAGTATGCCAACATACGTAGCATATGGCCGCAGCCAAAAAGACATTCGAATATTTTCTACACAACAGGCCGAAGCCCAACAAGCACATAAGTTTGTGGAAAACTAGAAGGGGGGGGGGGGTTTGAATAGTTTTATGTCCTTTTAATAATTTATTGTGAAAACTTTTACTTTCTTTTTAAAACTTAGATTCGAATTTATGTGATTTCAATTCTTGAACAATATGAACAATACGTATATAAGTAAATATAACTAAGTAATGCAAGTAAGGTAATAAAATGAAATGAAAGCTAGAGATGGAAAGATCTAACCGAGAGACAAGAGATTTATAGTGGTTCGGCTACAAGGACACCTTCCTTGCCCTACTCCACTCCCCGAGCACCTAACTCGAGAGTTTTCTTCACTATGTCAACAAGCTCCCTTATGGCGGAGAAAACCTTTACACGACTTTAGCTTACACTGGCTTAACGACACAAAGCTAGATGTCGAGTTCTAATCGTAGCTAGAACCAATCTCACAACTTAAACACGACTTAATCACACCGTCTTCTTCACGACTAGTTCACAACTTCTTCACGACTTCTTCACAACTTCTTCACGACTTCTTCACAACTTCTTCACAACTTCTTCACGACACTTCACGACTAACCACAACCTATGTTCACTACTGCTTCTTCACACCTTCACTACTTACACACTTTAACAACACAACTTCTTCACAACTTCTCTACTTACACACTAACCTATCCCAAATAAATATACACACAACTATCTAATAACAATACACAACTTATATACAAATATATGTGATGACACAAACAACTTAGGTATCTAAGTTGCAATACTTCTTCTTTAGTTGTTGAAGGAGTATTCTTCTTTTGCACTTGAATGGAGGAAGCTTGGATCACTTAGAAACCAAAGCTTAAGATTATATGATCAAAGGATTTTGAAGATATGAAATGTGATTTAAAACAGAAAGTTTTAGTGTGCAAAAGGTGAGTAAAAGTCCAGGAGAAGACTGGTATTTATAGGAGAAAAATTGGACAGCTGGAAGTCTACTGGAGCGGGGGCGGTCCCCTTAAATAGGGGGCGGTCCCCTTAATAATTAAGGGGGCCGCCTAGTAAAATTAAGGGGGCCGCCCCTTCTGTCCGTTGGCCAATTTTGTCCTTTTGTGGGGAAGGTTTTTCTGGAACATTTTAACTGATTTTGGCTAAAAATTTGAATTCATATTTTTATAAAAGATTAAACATTTTTATTTAATGCCAAAAATGTTTTTCAAAAATATATAAAATGTTTTTGATGTTTTATAAAAAATCTAGTTATTAAGAAAATGTTCCTTTGATCATATAATGCATTAAGCATTTGTTTATTCATACCTTAAGTGATTAAGTTGTAGAAGTGAATATTTACAACTAAATACTTGTTTATTTGATAAGTTTATGTTTAATGAGTTTATATTTTGTGATCATTAAAACATAGAGATATGAATAATGTTTTTAGGCATTATTTATGTCAACAATCTCCCCCTTTTTGATGATTACAAAACTTAAACTTATTAAATCCAAAAATTTATTTTTGGACAAGTATTTAGTGAGTTTACATTCACTTCTCCCCCTTTTTGTAGAATCAAAAAGGTTATGCCGACAAGTTTTAGAAACTAAATTTGTCGGGACGAGAACTCCCCCTCGTTCGAGGGCACCAAGGAGACGAGCTATGGAAATCTTGGCTGCAAAAACAAGTTAGGAGACACAAGATACATATACATAGCAAAAATATTTAGAACAACCAACTAAAACATTCAAGATGATCATATAAAATATGAATCATCATTACATTACATAAGATACTTTGAAACATAATGATTACAACAAAACTAGAAAAACTAATGCTTCTCATATTGCCAAAGAGAGCGATTGGGCTTGCTTGCAACACAAAAGGGTGAGGGATTTTATTTTGAGGCGGAAAGCATGTGGATGGGTTTTAGTTATGTGATGGTGAGGGAAATGGAGCGGATCCATTGATGTTATATCGTTGTAGTGGAGGAATGGGATAGGGACGAGTGAGTAGATATTCGATCCAAGAAATATCTTCACTTAGGTGGAGGATTTGTTTTTGAAGGAAGATGCAACAAGGGCAATAGTGGGTGTGGTTTGTAACTTGATCCAAGTTAAGAGAGTAGGGTAGGCAATTTGAGTAAGGTGAGGATGGAGGTTGTCCCTTGTTGCGTTGTGTGAGGTGCATAGCAAGGAGATCATTAAGATCATGGATTTGGTTAATTTCTTCATGAAGCTTATGTCTTTCATGAATGGGGATTTGGTTATTTGGTGGAAATGGATGGTATTGGGGTGAAAGGTTTGATGTTTGACCAAGGTGATGAGGGTTTTCAAGTATTCCATTGAAGTTGGTTTGAGGTTTAGGTGAGTAGTTTGGAATGAATGTGGATGTTTGACCAAAATGGTAAGGTTTGTGAAATGGTTCAATGGAGTGAGGTTGTGATCTTGGAGAGTAGTTGGGGATGAATGATGATGGAGGTGTTGGTTGTCTAGTTGTAATGGGCTTGTGGTAAGGGTTAGGTTTTCTTTTCCACCCGGGTTTTAAGGTCATCCTTGCTAGCTTAGAGGTTTTTGATTTTGGGTTGAGTGAGGAAGACATGATGGGATGATTGAATGTGGTGAGATATGGGGTTATTTATAGTGGAGGATTTGTGTTGTTTAGGAATGAATTGGCTTGTTGGGTGATTAGGACAAAATGTGTTTGTGAATTTGGGGAAGTATAGGATCAAATGGGCTAAAAAGCAGAAAAAGATTCTCTGAACCCGTCCAGCAGATGGCCGGTCCCCTTAATTATGGGCGGTCCCCTTAATAATTAAGGGGGCCGCCTAGTAAAATTAAGGGGGCCGCCCATCTGGTACCTTTCTGGGTTCCAGAAATGGGTTTTTCTGCAGAAATAGGTGAGGATAGCTATGTTTTGAGCTTTTGGTTTTTTGGCAAGTCCCACTCTTTGAGGCAATAGAAAAACATATTAAGCATACATGGCATATAAGACAAATAAATAAGTAAGCAATAATAAATGCCTAGCAATTAAGAGAATTAAGGAACCTAATCATCTAAGGCAAGGGTAATGAAGCAAAGGCACTAGAAACTAAATGGGGAATAGATGATGGAACAATTGTGAGGATGTGATTAATAAGCTTGTCCTAGTGTGTGCCTATATGCAACAAATGTGGAGATGTGATTGTTTCGACTTCTAAATGCAAAAATTTCCTAAGAAACAATCCAAGGTCTCCTTGATTTGATTTAGCTCAATATATGAATATCAAAGATGTATATATTAGATTATATACTTTGACAATTCATGTGAGATCTTTATACATGAAAAAAAATGTTTTTAGCATTATTCAACAATGTAAGAAAAATGTGTTTTCCTAGATGTGAGAATGATTTGTAGAAAATAGATTGGGTTTTGTTTATAAATATGTTTATGCAAAGAAATATCCCAATCTTTTATTTTGTGTAAAATAGATTCCTAGACTCAGATGGGAGAAAAACAGAAAAAAAATTTGTTACCGTCAGATGGCCGGTCCCCTTAATGACAAGCCGGTCCCCTTAATAATTAAGGGGACCGCCTTTATAACATTAAGGGGTCCGCCCATCTGAAGAAAAAATTTTACCAAAAATGCAGAAAATTCAGTCAATTTGTTCCATCATTCCTAGGCCTAAACGTAAGTGGTTAAAGAGTTCACGCTTAAGGGGCTTAGTGAATATGTCTGCTAAGTTATCTTCCGATGCAACCTTTTCTATAGATATGTTTCCTTTTTGAACGTTATCGCGGAGGAAGTGGTGGCGTATTTCTATATGTTTAGTCCTAGAGTGTTGAACGGGATTCTTACTTAAATCTATAGCACCTTTATTATCACACATAATTGGGACGTCATCTAACCTAATGCCATAATCTACGAGAGCTTGTTTCATCCATAGTGCTTGTTGACATGCCTTGCCAACGCTTACATATTCGGCTTCTGTGGTAGAAATAGCAAGAGTGGTTTGCTTCTTCGAGAACCAAGATGTTAGACAACATCCCATTAACGTGCAAATTCCGCTAGTGCTTTTTCTATCCACGTAGTCTCCCGCATGATCCGAATCCGCATAGACGATGGTTTCTATGCCCGATCCCTTAGGATACCATAATCCTAAGTGTATAGTGCCTTTAATGTATCGGAAGATACGCTTAACCGCTTCTAGGTGAGAGGTTTTGGGATCCTCTTGAAAGCGAGCACAAAGGCAGACACTAAACATGATATCCGGTCTACTTGCCATTAAGTATAGTAAACTACCTATCATTCCTCTATACTTAGTGTTTTCTACGGACTCACCCTCTTCATCTCTTGTGAGTTTTACTTCCGTAGACATTGGTGTCTTCATGGGCTTAGAGTCTTCTAATCCAAATTTCTTAAGCATTTCCTTAATGTACTTAGATTGATTAAAAAATATTCCATCTTCTAATTGTTTTATTTGTAATCCTAGGAAGAAATTAAGTTCACCCATCATACTCATCTCAAACTCATCATGCATGATTTTGGCGAATTCATCACACATATCCTGACAAGTCGATCCGAATATAATGTCGTCGACATATATTTGGACAATGATGAGATTTGGGCTTTTCTTTTTCGTGAAAAGAGTGTTATCTACCATTCCCATGGAATAATCATGTTTAATAAGAAATGCCTTTAATCGATCATACCAAGCCTTGGGAGCTTGTTTGAGTCCATATAAAGCTTTCTTGAGTTTATAAACATAATCAGGTTTTGCGAAGTCAATGAATCCTGGAGGTTGTGCCACGTATACCTCCTCATTGATAAAACCGTTAAGGAATGCACTTTTCACGTCCATTTGAAATAACTTAAAATCTAGGGCGCATGCATAGGCAAGTAGTATTCTTATAGATTCTAATCTAGCTACGGGGGCATAAGTTTCGTCATAATCTATTCCTTCTTGTTGATTATATCCTTGGGCAACTAACCTAGCTTTGTTCCTAGTAACTATTCCATTTTCATCTAACTTATTTCTATAAACCCACTTAGTTCCTATGATGGTCATGTTCATGGGATTTGGGACTAGTTCCCAAACGTCATTAGTCTTAAATTGATTTAGTTCTTCTTGCATAGCCATAACCCAACTTTCATCTTTTAATGCTTCATTTATATTTTTAGGTTCTATAGTTGATAGGAAACAAAAGAAGTTATTTTTATCTTGAGCTTGTGATCTAAGGGTTCTTTGATTTAAGTTTCCTATTATATTATCTAACGGGTGTGATTTAGATTCCTTAACATTTACTATTTCGTTTTCACCTAATATTATATCTTCATTATCATCACCTAAGGGTTTAATTTTACTAACCTCAATAGCTTCTTCTTCAACTAGGTCATCATCTTCTAGGGGCAATGTCTTAGGTGGTGGTGGAGTTTCATCAAATGTTACATTTAAGGATTCTTCTACTTTCATAGTGTGTTTATTAAGTATTATGTATGCTTTACTATTTTGTGAATATCCTAGAAAGATTCCTTCGTACGACTTAGGATCAAACTTAGTAAGGTAATCTTTTGTATTGAGAACAAAACATTTGCTCCCGAATACCCTAAAGTAGTTTAGATTAGGTTTTCTACCTCTTAATAACTCATATGGGGTTTTTCCTAATATTCTCCTAATTGAGACTCTATTTATTATATATGTTGATGTATCTACGGCATGGCACCAAAATTTTTGTGGGATAGATTGTTCATTTAGCATTGTTCTACTCATTTCTTGTAAGGTTCGATTCTTTCTTTCTACTACCCCATTTGATTGTGGAGTACGAGGAGCGGAGAAATTGTGAGATATCCCATTTAAATCACAATATTTTCCGAATTGCACTTCATTATCAAATTCCCGACCATGGTCCGTCCTAATTGATACTATAGAACATCCTAATTTATTTTGAATCATTTTACTAAAAATTTCAAATTTATTAAAGGCTTCGGTTTTATCACTTAAAAAACTAGTCCACGTGTATCGTGAATAGTCATCTACAATTACTAAGGTATAACGATTACCTCCGTAACTCCGCACAGCGGTTGGACCAAAAAGGTCCATGTGTAATAATTCTAGGCATCTAGTGGTGGAGACTATATTCTTAGCTTTGTGACTAGCATGTGCTTGCTTTCCTATTTTACATGCATCGCAAAAGTGTTGGTCATATCTTAGGTTAGGCAAGTTTCTAACTAATTCTTTAGAGGCCAGGGATTGTATTTGTTGCATATTTGCGTGACCTAATCTTCTATGCCACAATGTAGAGTTTTCATCTAAGGTTGCTAGACATATTTTATCTTCCGGTTTATTTCCTAGCTTCATAACATATACGCCACCTTTCCTAACTCCTCTACCTATGACCTTTCCGTCCTTAACTATTTCGCTATTTTTACTTGTAAAAGTAACCCTACACTTATTATCGCATATTTGTCCTATACTAAGCAAGTTATATGTTAAGTTATCTACATGCTCAACATTTTCAATAGTTAGGGAGTCTTGAGAGATCGTACCTTTGCCAATGATTTTTCCACGAAAATCACTACCGAAAATAACGTTACCTCCGTTGTATGCCTTGTAGGAGGAGAATAGCTTCCGGTTTCCCGTCATGTGCTTTGAGCAACCGCTATCCTTAATCCATTCGTCGGGCTCCAAATTTATTCCTAGACATATTTCATCGGTGGCTTGAGCTACAAGGCACTTTTCGTCTTTTGCTTTGTCCGCTTCATCTTTGTCGCTATCGCTCCATGTTCCACTAACAAATGCGCTTTCGTAATCGTAACCCGGTGGCTTTGGACATTCGCCAATGAGATGGTTTTGACTTCCACATCTAAAGCACTTTCTTTTCCCATAGTTATCATTTCTATTTCTTTGTAGCGATCTTCTTTCATCTCGCGGTTGTCTCGTGAATCTTCCTCGTCTCTTGAAGAATTTCTTGAATTCTCTAACGGCCATTGCATATTCTTCGTCTTCACTCTCGTCACTTGAATCATCGTCATCACTAAGTTCCTTTTTGGCTTTTAGCGCTAGAGACTTGATTTGATCTTTCTTGCTCTTGACCGTTTCCGAGTCCCTTTTTATAATTTCTTCATGAACCTTTAAGTTGCCAATAAGCTCATCAAGTGATAACGTCATCAAGTTCTTTGACTCTTCAATCGCCGTGACCTTTGCTCGCCATTTCGGATGTAATGCCCTAAGAAATTTCCTTACACAATTTTTGCTAGAAAAAGTCTCATCAAGTGCTTTTAAACTTGTGATGATTGTGTTAAATTTAGCAAATGCATTATCAATAGATTCCTCTTCAGGAATTGTAAATTGTTCATATTGTTGTACAAGAAGATCTATTTTATTATCTTTGACTTGACTATTACCTTGGTGAGTGATTAGTAAAGAGTCCCAAATATCTTTTGCGGTTTGACACATAAAAATTCTTTCATATTCTTTGCGTGGTAACGCATTATAAATAACCATTTTAGCTTCATTATTTTTTGCTAGTTTCCTTTTTAAATCATCATTTTGTTTTTCAAAAGGTACAATTTCATCTAATTTAGTTAGGATATTATATTGAATAGGAGGAAAATCACCATAGGTAATAACATGCCAAACATCAAGATCCTTTGATTTCACATAAGTTTCGAATCTATTTTTCCAATAAAGAAAACCATCACTTTCAAATAGTGGTGGTCTTTGCATAGATTGCCCTTCTAAATATTTTAAAGATTCCATAGATCGTTTCAAGTTTTAAAATACAGTTAATTTTAAAAATCTTGTTTGACCTGGCTTTGATACCAATTGTGGAAAACTAGAAGGGGGGGGGGTTGAATAGTTTTATGTCCTTTTAATAATTTATTGTGAAAACTTTTATTTTCTTTTTAAAACTTAGATTCGAATTTATGTGATCTCAATTCTTGAACAATATGAACAATACGTATATAAGTAAATATAACTAAGTAATGCAAGTAAGGTAATAAAATGAAATGAAAGCTAGAGATGGAAAGATCTAACCGAGAGACAAGAGATTTATAGTGGTTCGGCTACAAGGACACCTTCCGTGCCCTACTCCACTCCCCGAGCACCTAACTCGAGAGTTTTCTTCACTATGTCAACAAGCTCCCTTATGGCGGAGAAAACCTTTACACGACTTTAGCTTACACTGGCTTAACGACACAAAGCTAGATGTCGAGTTCTAATCGTAGCTAGAACCAATCTCACAACTTAAACACGACTTAATCACACCGTCTTCTTCACGACTAGTTCACAACTTCTTCACGACTTCTTCACAACTTCTTCACGACTTCTTCACGACTTCTTCACAACTTCTTCACAACTTCTTCACGACACTTCACGACTAACCACAACCTATGTTCACTACTACTTCTTCACACCTTCACTACTTACACACTTTAACAACACAACTTCTTCACAACTTCTCTACTTACACACTAACCTATCCCAAATAAATATACACACAACTATCTAATAACAATACACAACTTATATACAAATATATGTGATGACACAAACAACTTAGGTATCTAAGTTGCAATACTTCTTCTTTAGTTGTTGAAGGAGTATTCTTCTTTTGCACTTGAATGGAGGAAGCTTGGATCACTTAGAAACCAAAGCTTAAGATTATATGATCAAAGGATTTTGAAGATATGAAATGTGATTTAAAACAGAAAGTTTTAGTGTGCAAAAGGTGAGTAAAAGTCCAGGAGAAGACTGGTATTTATAGGAGAAAAATTGGACAGCTGGAAGTCTACTGGAGCGGGGGCGGTCCCCTTAAATAGGGGGCGGTCCCCTTAATAATTAAGGGGGCCGCCTAGTAAAATTAAGGGGGCCGCCCCTTCTGTCCGTTGGCCAATTTTGTTCTTTTGTGGGGAAGGTTTTTCTGGAACATTTTAACTGATTTTGGCTAAAAATTTGAATTCATATTTTTATAAAAGATTAAACATTTTTATTTAATGCCAAAAATGTTTTTCAAAAACATATAAAATGTTTTTGATGTTTTATAAAAAATCTAGTTATTAAGAAAATGTTCCTTTGATCATATAATGCATTAAGCATTAGTTCATTCATACCTTAAGTGATTTGAGTTGTAGAAGTGAATATTTACAACTAAATACTTGTTTATTTGATAAGTTTATGTTTAATGAGTTTATATTTTGTGATCATTAAAACATAGAGATATGAATAATGTTTTTAGGCATTATTTATGTCAACAAAGTTAAATTGTTCAAAAGTACAACCTACAAAGCATTAACTAAAAATGTCTTAGGTTACACACCACCCTTGGGGTTAAATAACTGCCAACATGGCAGCCTTCATGTTTTGTTGGATGACATAGGGTTCACTTCCTGGACAGGAGATTGAGGCTTCACAGACGGAGTCTTTTTGCTTGGAGAGGGTGGCTGAATCTTGCGAGGCTTCTTGGAGAGGAGTTCTTCTAAGGGTGCTGATGGATTCTTGGTTGCTTCGGTGAGAAAGGGGTATTGAGAGGATCTAAACACACACCTTGTGTTAGATAGATACTTTGTGTAATGTTAACTAGCACGCGGAATTTACTAGCAAACACTTAGAAGATTGTTTGTGTATACGTATGGATCAAACAGCGAATTATGAATAAGAGACAATGAATTACTTCAACGATTCAATATTATTTATTAATAATACGAGTGATCTCAATATCACTAGGGTTACACAAAACCTTGAACCTTAACAAAAACGTTCTTCTCTATATATCTTACACTTTAACCTAGGCAATCCTTTTATACACTGATGAGTGTCTAAATACTCATCATTTTTACCTAATCTGAGCTGCCAAAACATCCAAAAACACTCAGAAATGCATCATAATACTGAAATTATCACAAAATTGTGTTTTATATGTTTCAGATGCAAAATGTTTAAAAACAGTTGAAAAACGAACAAAGTTTGCATAATTGGCAGTTTCAGTCCCTCAACTTTCAAAAGTTGTCAAAACTAGTCCCTGGTTATTCTAAAAACAGGAAAAGTCACCAAAGGTCCTTTTGAATCACAAATAAACATATATAGTCCTTTGGTGTGAAGTTTCATAAAATTACAAGTTTAGTCCCTGAACTTATCAAAATTGGCAAAAATGGTCCCTGGGTATTATAAAACTTGAAATTTCACAAAATACCCTTGTACTATGCATGAACTTACAATTTGGAACTTTATTGATAACTTTTGGGAAATTACAAAACAAACCCCTCTAAAATCCAAAATTACATAAAAGGTCCTTAAAGTTTTAAAATGTTAAAAATATACAACTTTAGTCCTTGTGTTATTGTATATTGGCAGGTTTAGTCCTTGAAAGGAGTTTGGCAACTTTACACTTCAGGCCCCTCATAAATACAGAAATTACATAATTGGTCCTTGGGCTTATTGCTTAAACAATCCAAATCCGGACCCTATACTAGCCTAACCCTTTTAATATAAAACCCATCAACCCAACCCTTATCCCATTTCCTAAACCCAACTACCCAACCCACTATTATCTAAACCCAGCCCAACAAGCCCAACTCCCTTTCCTTAAAACCCAACCCGACCCAACTTTAATTTAAATAAGAAAGTTTGACCTTCGGTCAAACCTTCTTATCCCCTACCTTCGAACCGCCAAACAATAACCAGTCATCACCCCCCACCTCACCATTTTCCACAGCTGTCTCACCACATCATTCCCCCTCCAAACACACTACCTAACACTCCAAATGCATTTAATGCATCTTCCTTCTCCCCAACAGTCAGAGATAGTGGGTTTACCACTTTTCCATTTTTCCCGCCAAAAGCTAATATGGACGAAGGAGATTAAATTGGAGCAATTCAATGGATGGGATTTGATCAGAGATGATGACTTAGGGTTTCCCATTTTAATTTTGTATAAATAGAAGCATTGTAGCTCAAATGAAGCAAGTAGTTAACTAGTAGCATAGTCGTTTTCAATATCCAGTAGCTATAAATTGTAATTCTCAGTTCCAGTAATCAATATAAGTTGTTTTCAAGTTTCATTGTTCTTGTTTCATCAGTATTTAACTTAATTTCCATAGTAATGTAAGTTACAAGTTTACTGTTAAGCTCAAATCCTATTCATAAGCTCTCATAAGCTCTCACACCATTGCTATAAGCTTATACAAGCTTAACATAGCCTGTTGTAAGCTTATATAGTTAATTAGTTGTCTTGAACTTGAATTTTGAAGAAAGTCAACAGAAGTCAACCATTGAAGCTAATAAGCTATTTTTGGGTGAATAAGCTGATCAGGAGAGTTTTCTTGGGTTTCTAGCTTGTTTCTGACAAGCTAGAGTTGTTCTAGTTCTTTGTTCTATCATTCCATAGCAAAATCACTTGTAAGCTTTTTCTCATTTGTTGCTTAATTTACCATTTCACTGTACTTGTGCTTATTAGTAGCTTGTTATTGTTGTTATAAGCTATTTGTTAGTTTCTAAGTGCAATTAATCTATCTTGTCAGTAGTTATAATAGCCTTTCATTACTTTGCTTAAAAATCTTATAAAAGACCAAAATCAGTCATAAGTAGGATAGCTAATCTTAGTGCTTATTTTTCTATTGAAAGTTGCTTATCAGTGCTCACATAAGTTAGTTGATAAGTTACATCAGGCTTTTTAGTTTCAAAAATTGGTTTTCCTTTGAAAATCCACCACAGACACATCATAAAGGGGTGTTTGTTTTAGTTCAGTCAAGGGGTAAAACCCATGTTACTGTAGATTGGCCATTTGGTCAACTTTGCACTAGCTTATCTCAGTCCTATTAAGCTCTTTTCAAAGTCTCATAAGCCCTATAGCTAAGATATATCAGTTTACATGGTCCTTGTTATTTTCAGTCAAAATAGAAGCTCAAATAAGCCAAAATAAGCCATAGGCTTATTCAGCCATTCACTTTGGCATTTTTGTGTTCAATTTAGTCCATTAAGTAAGTCTCTCTAGGCTTAGAACCTGTGTGCAAGTGTGCACACTTCTGTGCACTTCTGCACAAAACAGTCACCTCAGCACACACTGATTGCTGTTTGTTGCTGATCTTGGCTTCAATTAGACATCAATTGGGCATTTAATGATGGGGCTTTTTAGGTTTTTAGATAGCCAGTAGTGCTACCTAAGTTTTGCCCCCATAAGATTGCATTTCAATAGCTTATTTCACCCCTTAATTTGGTCTACAATATTGCCTGATTTCTGAGTTTCTGTCTTGGAATTCCCAAGCAGCCAAGTGCTTAACTTGCTCAATTCTTGTGCTTATTTGCAATTTTAAGTTGTTTTGAGTTTATTTTAGTATATTAATATATTTCTGAGCAGTTGGTTAATTTTAGTGCTTATTTGCTTATATTTGGGCTTATTCCAAACTGCTTATCTGCCCATTTCTGCTTATTTGGCTTATTAAACTTTTCATTTTATTTTTCATAGCTTTCTAATAATATTTTAGATTTACTCAGAAAATTTCATAATTTTCTGATTAGTTTTGATATTTTTAATCTTTTTAATTAGTTTATAATAGTAAATAAATCATAATAAATAGAAAAATAATCAGAAAAATATAATTCCAATTTTCATAATTTTCTTTTATCATTTGTAATCTAGGAAAAATATAATTTTATTTTTAGTCCTTAAGAAAACCAAAAATAGAAATAAAGTGATAGCTTCTATTTAATAGAATTTATCTTTTTAAATTTTAATTAAGTAATTTTCATTTTTATAATTTTCTTAGCTTTCATTTACTTAGTAATATTTTTAGAAAAAGTTTTAGATTTTTCTTTGTTCATTTAGTATTTTTTATAAATTTAAATAGTTTAATAAGTAATTAAATAATAAATAATTAATAATAAATAGATAAAAAGTGTAAAAAAATATAATTTAAGTTTTTAAATAAGTTTTAAGTTATTTTACATTTTTAGGTTTTAAATTTCATAAATTTCAGTTTTTGTCCCATTTTAGCTTTTCCGTTACGCGTTTCAGTTTATTAATTCGCGTTTAATTTTGTTGTGCATATCTGTTTTAAATTGTTATTTAGAATTGTTAATAAAGCAAAATCAAAAATATCATATCATCAATCACTCTAATCCTAGCTTTTCACAGTTTTCCATTCACACCTCGTTGGGAAACGATCCGGGTGATCACTTGCCTGGTTTCACACTACACACGAGCATTCGTTTTCAGACTGTTTGCCTTTTATCATTTATTACGGTTGACCATTCACAAGTGGTTGACTTGTGTGATAGAGAAATAAAAGATAGCCGGTTTGGAACGGATCAAATTTTGGCGCCGCTGCCGGGGAGGTTGTGCTGCGACTGTTGTGTAAGTTTTAGCGATTAGTGATTCGAGACCCTTCTATCAGAAGTTCCTATTTCCCAAAAACCATATAAAATACAAAAATATTTTTTCTTTTCTTTTCTATATATATTATTATTAATATTATCATATAAAAAATAAAAACACCAAAAATAAATTCCGTTTTCTTTGTTAATAATAAATAAACAATAAAAAATTACCATCGAGAACCAAGACAGATTACTACCTAACTGGGGGTACGACCATAATAAGTTCCCAAACCAAAGATTTAAAACTTTACCTCTGTATCACTTGCGAATATCGGCTCACCTTTAATTGATAAACAAACTCTAACGGAGGTTCTAGGATAGTCTGACATTAAATTGTCGGACTGAAAGAAGCGGGTTTTTAAGGAGCTTAATTGCCCACCTTTGCTTCTCCGCCACTCTGTGCGTTTATCTTTTAGAGAGCTACCGTACGCTTGTTGATTGTTGGTATAAGTTAACTTGTGTTTTGCTTCTGTCTTGTTTTAATTGGAATATTTTACTTAGTGCATGCGCACTCGTTCTTCCACGTCATCAAGCCCTTTACGTGAACTCGTAGAAATTCCGAGAAGACGTAATCGTAGACGTGCTGCCCAAATAGTCGAACCCGAGATTCGTACTGTTCTCACTGAAAATATGGCAGACGAACGCACAATGGCTGAAATGCTCCAGGCACCCACCGAGGGTTATGGAGATGCCATCGTTTTACCAGCCATCGATTCTGATCATTTTGAACTGAAAACACATTTGATTCAGCTCGTGTCCACAAACCAATTTCACGGGTTTGAACGAGAGGATCCTTATGCACACATTCGTTGGTTTAACAAACTGACTTCTACAATCAATTACAAGAATGTGCCACAAACAGTGATCAAATTGATGCTATTTCCATTCTCACTTGAGGGGGCAGCCCGAATTTGGCTGGATAAAGAACCCCCTCGATCCATTGAAACCTGGGAAGATCTCGTTAAGAAATTTGTAAATTATTTCTTCCCTCCATCAAAGACGACTAACCTAAAAAATGAAATTGCTGGTTTTCGTCAAGGTTTCGATGAAAATTTCGGAGAGGCATGGGACAGATTTAAAGATCTCCTAAGAAAATGCCCACATCACGATTTCAATGTGTTACAACAGATAAATACGTTTTATAATGGGTTGACCCAAAACGATCAAGATGCACTTAACGCAGCCTCCGGTGGCAATATCTTGAATCGTAAACCCAGAGAGGTGGTTGAAATTTGTGAAAATAAATCCAAAGTTCCTATTTCTAGAAACAAAGTGAATGTTCCTGTCACTCCTACTGCTTCTTCTTCATCCGGTAACTCCTCAGAGTTAGCCTTCCTTACAGATTCAATGCGTTGTATGATGAAAGAAATGAAAGAATTAAAAAGTGAAATTCATAAACCGGAACAAATCAAAGCAATAAACAAAGTGTGTGAAACTTGTGGTGGCCCACATGCGTATTTTGATTGTCAAGCAACCGATGCTTCTGTTTACCCAGCTCCCGTAGCTGCAGTAAACCAAAATCAGTACCGTCCGCATGCTGAGACTCAGTACCGAGCACAGAATGCTATGGTCCCACCTGGTTTTCCACCCGTGCCAAATCAGAATAATCAAAATCGCTTTGTTCAAAATCAGGGACAAAATTTCCACAATTCCCAAAATTTCAATCAAAACCGAGGTCAGAATCAGGGTAATTTTAACCAAAACCGTGGTCCAAATTTTAATCAAAACCAAGGTTCAAACCGAAATCAGACGTCCTCAGATGAGTTGCTTATGCAATTCATGAAAACCCAAGAGGAAACAAATAAGACACAACGTGAGACAAACCAGTTATTGGTTGCCCAATTAAACCAGATCAAAAAGTCTTTAACTGATCTACCTTCTACCTCGGGAGGTCTCCCAAGTAACACTGTTGTCAACCCTAGGGGTGAACTCAAAGCTGTCAGTACACGTAGTGGTAAATCTCATGTTGGATTCAAGGTGATAAAGGACCCGGTACTTCCCACTAACAATGGAAGTGCTAAATACGTCCAACCTTCGGTCATCCAACCTTCTGTCATCCAAAAATCTACACCCACAATTGCTCCCCAACCGTCAAGAATCGATCCTACTCTTTCACGATTTATGGTTAAAAGTTTGTCAACCAAACTTAGTGAGCAAAGATCAGCCAGATATTATTCCGAAATGCTCAATGCTGTTCCTGTCAGTGTACTTGATGACAGTGATGATGATGAAGATACCACTTTCGTCAAAGCTATCACCACTCGGAGTGGTGCTTCTTATAAGGGGCCAGCTGGCCCTATTCCTCCTCCGTTGTTTGAAATGGAAAAAGAGACGGAGGATACAACGGACAAAGTGCCAATTCCAAGCCCACAAAGTACAGCACATGTCCATCCTCCGGTAGTCCCGAAAAAATCCAAACCAGGAGTTGTCTTTGAGACTCCTGAAGTCATTGCTCCTAAATCCAAACCTTACATTCCTTACCCATCGCGCTTAAATGAGCAAAAGCTCCGTGAGAAAGCTAGTCAACAAATGGACAAATTCTTTCAAATCTTTAAAGAATTACATTTTGACATAAGTTTTGCGGATGCTATCATTATGATGCCCAAATTTGCATCAACAATCAAACACTTGTTAAGCAACAAGGAAAAACTGATTGAAATGGCTAAAACTCCAGTAAATGAGAACTGCTCAGCGGTTATCTTGAAAAAGCTTCCGGAGAAGCTTGGAGATCCTGGGAAATTTCTGTTACCTTGTGTATTTCCGGGAATGGTTGAATGTTATGCCTTAGCAGATCTAGGTGCAAGCATCAACCTGATGCTTCATTCAGTATGGAAGAAACTTTCTCTTCCGGCTCTTACTCCTACCTGCATGACTCTTGAGCTTGCAGATCGAACCATAACTCATCCCTGCGGCATTGCCGAAGATGTATTTGTGAAAATAGGAAAGTTCTATTTTCCAGCTGACTTTGTGGTTGTTGATTTCGATGCTGATCAAAAGGTTCCTCTGATTCTTGGAAGAGGATTCCTAAAAACGGGCCATGCTCTTATTGATGTATTTAAGCATGAAATCACCTTGCGTGTGGATAAGGAAGCTGTTACCTTTAATCATGATCAAACTTCAAAGTACTCCTCTAATTATAATTCTGCATCGGTTAACCGAATAGATGTCATTGACATTGCTTCAGAGGAGTACTCTCAAGAGAGTGTTGATTATTTTCATAATTCTGTGAGTGGTGATCCCACTCCATCTTCTCAACCTATCATTTCCGACTCTTCCCCTTCTCTCCCTCCGTTTGAGGGAAGTGATTCCAATTTGGAAGAGATCGAGGCTTTTCTCAAGTGTGATTCATTTCTGGAAGGAATTGATAACGCTGAGATTGATCTGGAGGGAGATATTCTTCTTCTTGAGAATTTGTTGAACAAGGACAATTCTTCTCCTCTCCCTCCCGTTAAACTTCATAAAAAGAAAATCAAGTCAGTTGAGAAAACTGATAAACTTCCGGAGATCAAGTTTAAGGACTTGCCTCCTCCACTTGTAATTCTTGAGGAGGAAGTTCTTGTCTTAATTGCTATTCAGATCTCTCTTCTTCCCTTCACCTACCCGGTGATTTCTCCTATCTTTCACTCAATTGGGAGTGAGGATATTACTTTTGACCCCGGCATTGTCCATTTAACATTGGTTTAAATGCCGGATTTATCTCATCGGTGTGGAACTTTCTTATGCTCAATTGGTTATCCAAACAATTTGAATGAAAGTCCGATGGAGATGGTCTCTTCCACTTACTTCCCCATAGACTTTTAAATTGCTTTTTCTCCCGGGCTGTTCAGGAACCCTTTGTTACGGTTAACCGTTCACAAGCGGTTAGCTTGCGTGATAAACCTAACTGTTCGGGAGAAATCAACTCAATTCGGGGTCGAGTCAAGCTAGCGACTCGGTTATCAAAAACAGTAGCAAAATATGGGTTTTCACCCATGTTTCACCCTAGTGTGGGGGAGATGCCCCACATGTTGTAAATATGTCCAAAAAAAAAAAAAAAAAAAAAAAAAAAAAAAAGCATTCCCAAAGAGGGAATTTGCATGCCTTAACGGCTTAAATGCAAATTAAATAAAAATAAAATAAATAACTATATGAAATAAAAGGCTATTAGTATTTCCCTTTCACGTTCTAAGTGTTGGTTTAACAACCGGTTCTTTGAATATTGAGGGCAATATTCAGTTCTAAGTGTGGGGGGGAATTCTGGCAAATTTGATCATAAATGTACCCTTTTTAGTCCCTTTTTCCCCATTTTAGCCAAAATTTTAAATTTTTTTTCTCACTTAGAACTCAATAAATGGTTATCAGTCCGCCATGTCTAACCCACATAAGGATTGGCTAATCCAGGAGCAAACGGCTCTTGGTAAAGATATCTCAAATCCGTTTATGGCTTGCAATTTGCCCAAAATTGTATGGTATTCGACTCACCATATCCTAAAAAGTAAAGAGTTGACTAGCCCGCAAGGTTATGGCTTGTGGTAAAGGCAGTGGAAAAACCATAATTGGTAATCAGCTCACCAAAGATAATAGTAATAATTTATCTAAGAGTTGGCTAGTCCAGAAGCAAACGGCTTCTGGTAAAGACAAATCAAAACCGTTGACAGCTTATGGTTTGCTCAAAATCATTTGGTTATCATTGTACCAAAGTTCTTACTTGAACTGAAACAATTGGCTACTCCAGAAGTAATGGCTTTTGGTAAAGAGTCTTTCAAATCCATTAAAACTTCATAAAAGATTGCTAGGGACTAGCAATAGTTTAGTGTGGGGGATTGATGAGTGTCTAAATACTCATCATTTTTACCTAATCTGAGCTGCCAAAACATCCAAAAACACTCAGAAATGCATCATAATACTGAAATTATCACAAAATTGTGTTTTATATGTTTCAGATGCAAAATGTTTAAAAACAGTTGAAAAACGAACAAAGTTTGCATAATTGGCAGTTTCAGTCCCTCAACTTTCAAAAGTTGTCAAAACTAGTCCCTGGTTATTCTAAAAACAGGAAAAGTCACCAAAGGTCCTTTTGAATCACAAATAAACATATATAGTCCTTTGGTGTGAAGTTTCATAAAATTACAAGTTTAGTCCCTGAACTTATCAAAATTGGCAAAAATGGTCCCTGGGTATTATAAAACTTGAAATTTCACAAAATACCCTTGTACTATGCATGAACTTACAATTTGGAACTTTATTGATAACTTTTGGGAAATTACAAAACAAACCCCTCTAAAATCCAAAATTACATAAAAGGTCCTTAAAGTTTTAAAATGTTAAAAATATACAACTTTAGTCCTTGTGTTATTGTATATTGGCAGGTTTAGTCCTTGAAAGGAGTTTGGCAACTTTACACTTCAGGCCCCTCATAAATACAAAAATTACATAATTGGTCCTTGGGCTTATTGCTTAAACAATCCAAATCCGGACCCTATACTAGCCTAACCCTTTTAATATAAAACCCATCAACCCAACCCTTATCCCATTTACTAAACCCAACTACCCAACCCACTATTATCTAAACCCAGCCCAACAAGCCCAACTCCCTTTCCTTAAAACCCAACCCGACCCAACTTTAATTTAAATAAGAAAGTTTGACCTTCGGTCAAACCTTCTTATCCCCTACCTTCGAACCGCCAAACAATAACCAGTCATCACCCCCACCTCACCATTTTCCACAGCTGTCACACCACATCATTCCCCCTCCAAACACACTACCTAACACTCCAAATGCATTTAATGCATCTTCCTTCTCCCCAACAGTCAGAGATAGTGGGTTTACCACTTTTCCATTTTTCCCGCCAAAAGCTAATATGGACGAAGGAGATTAAATTGGAGCAATTCAATGGATGGGATTTGATCAGAGATGATGACTTAGGGTTTCCCATTTTAATTTTGTATAAATAGAAGCATTGTAGCTCAAATGAAGCAAGTAGTTAACTAGTAGCATAGTCGTTTTCAATATCCAGTAGCTATAAATTGTAATTCTCAGTTCCAGTAATCAATATAAGTTGTTTTCAAGTTTCATTGTTCTTGTTTCATCAGTATTTAACTTAATTTCCATAGTAATGTAAGTTACAAGTTTACTGTTAAGCTCAAATCCTATTCATAAGCTCTCATAAGCTCTCACACCATTGCTATAAGCTTATACAAGCTTAACATAGCCTGTTGTAAGCTTATATAGTTAATTAGTTGTCTTGAACTTGAATTTTGAAGAAAGTCAACAGAAGTCAACCATTGAAGCTAATAAGCTATTTTTGGGTGAATAAGCTGATCAGGAGAGTTTTCTTGGGTTTCTAGCTTGTTTCTGACAAGCTAGAGTTGTTCTAGTTCTTTGTTCTATCATTCCATAGCAAAATCACTTGTAAGCTTTTTCTCATTTGTTGCTTAATTTACCATTTCACTGTACTTGTGCTTATTAGTAGCTTGTTATTGTTGTTATAAGCTATTTGTTAGTTTCTAAGTGCAATTAATCTATCTTGTCAGTAGTTATAATAGCCTTTCATTACTTTGCTTAAAAATCTTATAAAAGACCAAAATCAGTCATAAGTAGGATAGCTAATCTTAGTGCTTATTTTTCTATTGAAAGTTGCTTATCAGTGCTCACATAAGTTAGTTGATAAGTTACATCAGGCTTTTTAGTTTCAAAAATTGGTTTTCCTTTGAAAATCCACCACAGACACATCATAAAGGGGTGTTTGTTTTAGTTCAGTCAAAGGGGTAAAACCCATGTTACTGTAGATTGGCCATTTGGTCAACTTTGCACTAGCTTATCTCAGTCCTATTAAGCTCTTTTCAAAGTCTCATAAGCCCTATAGCTAAGATATATCAGTTTACATGGTCCTTGTTATTTTCAGTCAAAATAGAAGCTCAAATAAGCCAAAATAAGCCATAGGCTTATTCAGCCATTCACTTTGGCATTTTTGTGTTCAATTTAGTCCATTAAGTAAGTCTCTCTAGGCTTAGAACCTGTGTGCAAGTGTGCACACTTCTGTGCACTTCTGCACAAAACAGACACCTCAGCACACACTGATTGCTGTTTGTTGCTGATCTTGGCTTCAATTAGACATCAATTGGGCATTTAATGATGGGGCTTTTTAGGTTTTTAGATAGCCAGTAGTGCTACCTAAGTTTTGCCCCCATAAGATTGCATTTCAATAGCTTATTTCACCCCTTAATTTGGTCTACAATATTGCCTGATTTCTGAGTTTCTGTCTTGGAATTCCCAAGCAGCCAAGTGCTTAACTTGCTCAATTCTTGTGCTTATTTGCAATTTTAAGTTGTTTTGAGTTTATTTTAGTATATTAATATATTTCTGAGCAGTTGGTTAATTTTAGTGCTTATTTGCTTATATTTGGGCTTATTCCAAACTGCTTATCTGCCCATTTCTGCTTATTTGGCTTATTAAACTTTTCATTTTATTTTTCATAGCTTTCTAATAATATTTTAGATTTACTCAGAAAATTTCATAATTTTCTGATTAGTTTTGATATTTTTAATCTTTTTAATTAGTTTATAATAGTAAATAAATCATAATAAATAGAAAAATAATCAGAAAAATATAATTCCAATTTTCATAATTTTCTTTTATCATTTTTAATCTAGGAAAAATATAATTTTATTTTTAGTCCTTAAGAAAACCAAAAATAGAAATAAAGTGATAGCTTCTATTTAATAGAATTTATCTTTTTAAATTTTAATTAAGTAATTTTCATTTTTATAATTTTATTAGCTTTTATTTACTTAGTAATATTTTTAGAAAAAGTTTTAGATTTTTCTTTGTCCATTTAGTATTTTTTATAAATTTAAATAGTTTAATAAGTTATTAAATAATAAATAATTAATAATAAATAGATAAAAAGTGTAAAAAAATATAATTTAAGTTTTTAAATAAGTTTTAAGTTATTTTACATTTTTAGGTTTTAAATTTCATAAATTTCAGTTTTTGTCCCATTTTAGCTTTTCCGTTACGCGTTTCAGTTTATTAATTCGCGTTTAATTTTGTTGTGCATATCTGTTTTAAATTGTTATTTAGAATTGTTAATAAAGCAAAATCAAAAATATCATATCATCAATCACTCTAATCCTAGCTTTTCACAGTTTTCCATTCACACCTCGTTGGGAAACGATCCGGGTGATCACTTGCCTGGTTTCACACTACACACGAGCATTCGTTTTCAGACTGTTTGCCTTTTATCATTTATTACGGTTGACCATTCACAAGTGGTTGACTTGTGTGATAGAGAAATAAAAGATAGCCGGTTTGGAACGGATCATACACCAAGGATTCCTTTACAAGATAACTATAATCTAATAATATAAGATATACACAAAATCCTTTCTATAATTATCTTTACACACGTTTACAATAATATAAGCAATACTAACTTTCTAATACGGGCAGTACTAACTGACTTAGTACTGTCAGTGTTGTCTTCAATGTCTTCAATGTTCTTCAGCAGTACTAACTTATGTTGGGTCTAAAAGATGCTGCTGATTTGAGAAACACAACTCTGCTGAACAGTTATGTAACTCTGCTGATTAGCACAATGACTCTGCTGTTTGTGACTCTGCTGGTTTGGAAGAATAAGCAAAGTGTAACTCTGCTGCTAGACTAGTTACTCTGCTGCTTATTAGATATGTATAGTATGTTAAGAATAAGTATAGAAAAGATACGTAAGATATTTTTCTTGTATAGAAAGTCTTGTAAACCGACTAGGACTCCTTATGCTATAAAAGGAGGATCTAGGGTTAGGTTAGATATACGTATCATTATTGTTTACACTTCAAGGTTTCTTGTAACCCTATTGCTATCGAGCAATCGTATTAATATATTGAAGTGTTGTTTGAGAATTTGTTTTTGTGTTTAATTCTTCTTAAGATCAAATATTAAATTCCGCATAATATTTGATATATAACTCAAGATCAGTTTCTATACCGATTGCCTTAGATTTATCTAAAGTAATTAATAAGATCGTGAAGCTCAACTGGGATCAACAAGTGGTATCAGAGCTTGTGATCTAGAAACTGGTACCAAGAAGAATTACTGCATACAACAACTGTTAATCATCAAAGTAAGCAATGGAATCCGACTCTACACATATGGTTACTGCATCAAGGGTCCCCATGCTCAAGACTGGAGAGTATGAGATCTGGAAGATGAGGATTCAACAATACATGAGAATGGTTGATTACTCACTTTGGGAAGTTGTTCTTCATGGCGACAGTCAACCAGCCAAGACTGCTACTGGGTCAGTGTTGACTCTCAAGACAAGTGAGGAGAAAGCACAGAGAAGATTAGAGGTCAAGGCTCACAGTATTCTCATGATGGGAATACCTAATGATTATCAATTAAGTTTTAATCATATTGAGTCTGCTAAGGAGTTATGGGAAGCTATTGAACTTCGATTTGGTGGGAATGAAGCTACAAAGAAATCAAGAAAGAATCTGCTGAAGCACCAGTTTGAAACTTTCACTGCTTTAAGTTCTGAGAACATTGAGGGAACTTATGATCGACTTCATAAGCTATCCAGTCGGATGGCTCTTTTGAAGATTGAGCCATCTCAAGAAGATATCAATCTAAAGTTTCTGAGAAGTCTATCTTATGAATGGAACACTCATACAGTGGTTTGGAGGCACAAGGAAGATTTTGATACTATGACATTGGATGATCTGTATAACAACTTGAAGGTGTATGAATCAGAAGTTAAAGGATTGTCAAGCTCATCTTCTACCACAAATAATCTTGCTTTTGTTTCCTCAAGTAACAAGAATTCTGGTAGTCATCAAGAACAGCACTCTGCTGCTGGTACTTTTGTTCCTGCTGCTGGTTCACATGTCTCTGCTGCTGACTCTGCTAACACCAACACCATCAGTGATGCTGCGATTTGTGCTTATTTGGCTGAACTTACTACAAGTACTTCAGTCATGCCTCAAGATCTGGATGAACTTGATCCTGATGATGTTGAAGAGATTGATATGCAATGGCAGTTTGCAATGTTAACTATGAGGGCAAGAAGGTTTCTTAAACGAACTGGTAAAAAGATGAAGTTCAGAAGGAACAAGAATGTGGGATTTGACAAATCAAAGGCTGAATGTTTTAACTGTAGAAAGAAGGGACACTTTGCAAGAGAATGCAGAGCACCAAAAAGAAGCAATGAGAATTTCAAGAAGTCTGCTGATGAAGAGCCAAATCCTACTACTGCTATGGTATCATGTGATGGGTTAGGAGATTATGACTGGAGTGATCATGCTGAAGATGGTCCAAATTGTGCATTGATAGCTGAAGAGGAACCTCAAGTACAGCATTTTGCTCTCATGGCCTATTCTTCTTCTGGATCAGACTCTGAGGTATCCAATGAATCATCTTGTTCTTTTAAATCATGTTCTGATACAATTGAGATACTTAAGTCTAGCAATGGAAACCTTAAAATGGAAAATGAAACACTTAAGTTAGATAATCTTAGTTATGAATATGGTTTAAAGAATTTAGAAGAGAAGCTAGAATTTTATAAAAAGGCTGAAATTGAATATCTTGATAAGATCACTATTCTAGAAAATGAGCTTATTAAGAAAGATTGTGAGATTAAGGTTCTTATGGATAAAGTAGAAGAGGCTGAAAAGGCTAAAGATTCAGCTATAAGTGAGACTGAAAAACACATTGTTAGGGTGGAAAAACAACAATTTGCCACTGACATTCTCAGTAAACCTATAGGAAGACACTTTGCAGATTCAGGAAGTGGTCTAGGATATAATGCTGTCGCTCACCCTAAGAAACTTAGTGTCAATGCCCCTCCTACTAGGACATTGTCTTTCATACCTGAGTCTGAGGCCAAATCTGTAGGTGAAACCAGTGAAACCAAAATAGAGTCACCTAAGGATGAGAAAAAGTGGTCTGATGCACCCCTTATTGAAGATTGGGAGTCTGACAGTGATGATGAAGTTGTAGAATCTGATTCAACCTTTAAGAACAAAAAGGAAGAAATTCCTGCTGTTGTTGAATCAAAAGTACCTAAGGCTAAAAAGGTTGAGTTTATTAAGCCTAAGTTAGGTAAAGGTATCTTTAGGAATATGGCTGAGTATGAAAACACACCTAGAGTATATCCTAAGAAAACCAATAACTTGCCTAGAGGAAACCAGAGGAATTGGAACAACCTAGTTTCACAAAGATTAGGTACTGATTTTCAATTACTTAAGAAGGCATGTTATGGCTGTGGTAGTTTTGAACATCTGCAAGATGAGTGTTACTACTATCAAAAACCAGTTTGGAACCAGTATACAAGGGTGAACCATAAAAACTCTGCTAGAAAAACTCACCCTCACCCCAAAAGAAACATGGTTCCCAAGGAAGTTTTGATGAGAGATGGTACTTCTAGAGTTATCTCTCCTATTGCACCAACAGGGCCCATAAAGAAGGATATAGTTGATTCTGCTGTTAAGGCAGACTCTGCTGTTTTGCCTAAAGTTGTTACTGATACTGTTGTGGGCAATCATTTTTATGCTGTTAAGGCCTCAGCTTGTTGGGTCTGGAAACCTAAGGTTAAAGTTATAGATCATGTTCTCAGACACAACAGTGCACCAATGCAGTTGAAGAAATTTGACTACTTTGATGCACAAGGCAGATCCAAGTCAGTAATGGCTTGGGTCCCAAAGAGAAACTAATTCTCTTACTTTTTGTGCAGGGCAATCTACAAAAGGAGCTAAAGGATAAATGCATTTTTGATAGTGGATGCTCTTCACACATGACTGGAGACCAAAGCAATTTGGAGAACTTTGAAGCTTTGGATGGTGGATATGTTGCCTTTGGGAATGATCCCAAAGGAGGAAAAATTGTTGGAAAAGGCATGATCAGAACTGGAAAATTTGATTTTGAGAAAGTATATTTGGTGAATGGTTTAAAGTTCAATCTTTTTAGTGTCTCACAAATGTGTGACAGAAAGAATTTTTTTCTTTTTACAGACACTGAATGTCTTGTCTTATCTCCCGACTATAAGATACCTGATGATAAATTAGTACTTCTTAAAGTCCCTAGAAATGACAACATATACAGTGTGGACATAAAGAACATTATTCCCAAAAGAGATTTAACTTGTCTGTTTGCCAAAGCCACTATTGTTGAATCCAAACTATGGCACAGAAGGCTTGGACATCTGAACTACAAGGCTATCAACAAGTTGGTGAAAGGGAACTTGGTCAGAGGATTACCTTCAAAGGTTTTTGAGAATCCTGAAGTATGTGTTGCTTGTCAAATGGGAAAGCAACATAGAGCATCTTGTAAGTCCAAATTGGTGAATTCTATAACTGAACCCTTGTTTATGTTACACATGGATCTATTTGGACCTACTTATGTGAAAAGTTTGAATAAAAAGATGTATGGCTTAGTGGTCACTGATGATTTTAGTAGATTTACTTGGGTATTCTTCTTAGCTACTAAGGATGAGACACCTGGCATTCTTAAGGCTTTTATTACAAGGATAGAAAACCTATTTAATCACAAGGTTAAGATCATCAGATGTGACAATGGAACTGAATTTAAGAATCAAGTATTGAATCAGTTCTGTGAGGAAAAGGGTATAACTAGACAATTTAGTGTAGCTAGAACTCCTCAGCAAAATGGTGTTGCTGAGAGGAGAAATAGAACATTAATTGAAGCTGCTAGGACAATGTTGTCAGAGTCTAAGTTACCCACTATCTTTTGGGCTGAAGCAGTCAACACTGCTTGTTATGTGCAAAATAGAAGTAAGATAGTTAAGCCTCACAATAAGACCCCTTATGAGTTATTGCATGGTAGGAAACCACTGATTGATTTCTTTAGACCATTTGGGTGTCCTGTCACTATCTTAAACACCATTGACCACTTAGGCAAGTTTAGTGAGAAAGCAGACATAGGTTACTTTGTTGGATACTCTACTGAAAGTAAGGCTTTTAGGGTCTTCAATCAAAGGACTGGGCATGTGGTGGAAAATTTACATGTTAGAATTAGAGAAACCACACCTAATGTTGATGGAAAAGGTCCTGAGTGGATGTTTGATATTGATTCTTTAACCAAGAGTATGAATTATCAACCAGTCATTGCAGGTACTACTAACATGTCTGCAGGTACACAAACTAACCCTAATGCAGGTACACAAGCAAAGAAGGATGGATCTGCAGAGGAGTTTGTTTTGATTGAAAAGTGGAGAGGTATAGAAAAGTGCTGGAATCAAAGACCTCAAAACAGTAAAGTGTTTGGAAGCATCCTCCTGGTGGTTAGCTGGGTTTAAAAGAAACTTGATGATTTTTGAAGAAAAATATCAAGTTTAGGGGAGGATTGTTGGGTCTAAAAGATGCTGCTGATTTGAGAAACATAACTCTGCTGAACAGTTATGTAACTCTGCTGATTAGCACAATGACTCTGCTGTTTGTGACTCTGCTGGTTTGGAAGAATAAGCAAAGTATAACTCTGCTGCTAGACTAGTTACTCTGCTACTTATTAGATATGTATAGTATGTTAAGAATAAGTATAGAAAAGATACGTAAGATATTTTTCTTGTATAGAAAGTCTTGTAAACCGACTAGGACTCCTTACGCTATAAAAGGAGGATCTAGGGTTAGGTTAGAGATACGTATCATTATTGTTTACACTTCAAGGTTTCTTGTAACCCTATTGCTATTGAGCAATCGTATTAATATATTGAAGTGTTGTTTGAGAAATTGTTTTGTGTTTAATTCTTCTTAAGATCAAATATTAAGTTCCGCATAATATTTGATATATAACTCAAGATCAGTTTCTATACCGATTGCCTTAGATTTATCTAAAGTAATTAATAAGATCGTGAAGCTCAACTGGGATCAACAACTTATGTGCTAACAGTACCAACTGTTAGTTTAATTCCCAACAATCCTCCCCTAAACTTATGATTTCTCTCCAAATCACTAAGTTTCTTCAGTTAATCTTCATCTCCTATGATGGGGGGATTCTTCCAAACACTTCAAATTTACTTCATTTTGCTTTGATTTGCAAGATCGAATATTCTCCTTATCGGCACATCAGCCATCTCAAAATCAGTATCAACCTTCAATCTTGAACATAACAAAGTTACTAAAACTTGTTGTCTTAGAGGATAATTTCCTTCAACCAGCATGTAAATTTCTATCCCATCCTTGGTAGAAATTCTGTGTACTCCACATGTATCAAACAGTCTCCATGTAACATCCTTAATCTGAGCATAAAATCTCCATATAGCTTCTCCATCATCTGGTTCATATATCCTCTTCAGCTGCACCCATAATTCTTTATCTTTGTCTTCAATAGGATTTGCAACTCTGAATCTTTCTTGCACTATATTCCACAACTGATTAAGATGTTCCCTATCAAACCCTTTAAGTAAATCTTCAAAAAGTTTGTATCTCTTAATTATTCCACCAATTCTTATGATCTTCCACCCTTTCATTCTTCCATCAGTGAAGACTTCCCAATCAATAATAGGGTGTTTGACTTGTAAAGGTTTGATGTTTGTGGATTCAGGAGTTATCACAATCATACTCTTGATCTGTTCATCTGTTAACTCTTCAGACTCAATCTTTTGCCTTTTTGCTTCATCAGACTCTAACTCCTCTGCTTTCCTTTTCTCCTTTTTACTTAGACCAGTATCAATTACAAAATCCTTTCTAACTGGTCTATGTAATCTTGCATAGGCATCATAGTAAGCCTTTTCAATTTTAGCATCAGATTTACGTTTGAAATAACTGGCGTGCCAATAAGCTTGGTTCTTCAAGTAACTTCTCATGAAACTTATTTGCTCCTTCTTTGTGGGCATCTTCTTCTTGTAACCATACTTTTGTCTATCCCTGATTTTCTGCATAAGGTCACTCCAAGCTACTTCCTGATTCTTTGATAAAATGAACTCAGTAAGCTTTGCTGACTTCTCTTCTGAGCTTAAACGTTCATCTTTAAGAAGCTGCACTCCTTGTGCTCCCACAATTGGATCACTTTCTAACAAGTACATAAGTTGTTCATCAAATTCTTCTGGATCCATCTGAACATCTGAAGCCATCTTTTCTTTTTCTAGTCTCATTGCTTCCATAAATTCAATCACTTCAGCTTCAGACACCTTCTTTGCTAATTCTGCATCCTGATCTATTTGAGCTTGTTCATTAGCATGTTCATCCTCTTGAAGTTTCTTTGCCACTTCTGCATCATAATCTATCTAAGCTTGAGTCCTTGGCTTAACTTTCTTCTGAGGCTCACCTTCTTCAATCAAAATCCCTTTGCCATTGTCTTTAGCAGTTTGTACTGCTACTTCTTCAACCTCAGCAGTTTGTACTGCTGCTTGTTCTTTCTCAACAGTTTGTACTACTTCCACTTCTTTAGCAGTACCTTCTTGATTTTGATCATCATAACCACCTTTACTCATTTCAATATCACCACCATCAGTACCTTGTTCACTACCACCAGCAGTACCTTTTTCTTTCCTCCTCTGAGTTTCTGATTCATTCTTCCTTGATTTCCTCCCCTGTTTGGGAGAATCACCATCATCATCAGAACTATCACCTAAATCATCATCTGACCTTGAATATAGAACCACCCTTTTCCCCTTTGACTTTTTGAGTTCATCCTCTAAGGTCTTCACTCTTGTAGACATCTTTATGTATACCAGGGCAAAATTCTTCTTGTGACTTTTCAAATCAGCTTCCAAAGTTTCCACCTTCTCAGACAATTTTGTACAAAGATCCGTTAATTCAGTTAGTTTATCTCTGCCCTCATCACTTCTAGCTATGTTACCTGCTAAGAGAGGTGAATCAAAGGGCATAGATCCAGTTTCTACCCTAGTTAGACTAGGATGTACACCTGAACCACCCATTTGTTCAATTTGGCTTGGGATTTCACTACCTGTGTCAAGTCTTTGAGGACTTGGCACATTAGATGTTGCCATGGTAGGGGTCTTAGGTATGTTTACACTGTCCTGCTTAGCAGTAGTGTAAGCCCCATCCATACTATCTTGAGAGATAGGCTCATCTGCTCCAAAGGTCTGAGTAGGAGGACTTTGCTGAGCAACAAAAGTCTCCTTTCTGGATCTTCTTTGATAAGTAGAGGTGACTGGGTGTGTGTGTGTGATATCTGGGACTTCAATGGATGTGTGTTGGGGCTCAGTTGGGTTGACTGACCCTTCACCCTGATGTTGTTGGATCTGAGCTAGCATCTCTGGAGTTAAAGGTATTGCTTCCCCATTCCATCCCCTTGTTGCCATAGCCATATTTTGAATAACTTTTTGTTGCAGGCAAGGAGTAGGAAAACTTGTTTTGTGGGAAAGCAACTGTCTTTTCTTTGCTTTTAAAATTGTTTGCACAAATCTTGGATACATCAAAAATTTTGTAGGAGAGTTCACATTCTTCACCATACTATCAAAAATCATCTTTGAAAAATTATAAATTCTGTTTGAAGATAAACACACAAGAGCAATAGCAATATTGCTACTGAATTGCTCCCATGATGTTCTTTTAGGACTAGTACAGTGAAAAAGTGTATGAATTAAAAATCTCCGTTGAGGTGAGAAACATCCCTTTTTTAAAGTTAAAAGTCTGTTGGATGTGTTATACCCCATATTTGAAATATGATTTAAAATTTCTGTGTTTGGCAAGTCATTTATTCCATCAGAGTCTCCTAACTTAAGATGTCTCCTAAAAGAGGATTCAGAAACAATGATTTCTATGCCATCCACATTAGAATGAATTTCTAAGTCTCCATCTTCACTAGTTTCGACAGTAGCAGTTTGCCAAAACTGTGTGATTTGAGAGACATAAAGAGTAGGAGATACAGTTAGAGCATACCTTATATGAGAGTTGTTGAGGAAATCCACAATCTCATAGAATTTTGGTCCATCCCCTTCCTTTGTTTTCTCAAGAAAAGCAACCTGGTTGTGCGTCTTGACAAAATCCAAAGAAGCCATAATATTCTTAGTAAAAATTGATTTAACTGCTGTAAATAGTGAGAATTTTGGTTAGAAAGTAGAAGATGAAAGTGAAATTGAGATATTTATTTAGAGAGTTTTAGGGTTTTTACTTGACCAACTTAAAGAATAAGATAACTTTTATTTTAGGATAAGATTAAAAGTTAAAATATCTTGAAGAGGATCCCTTAAAAACCGGGAACTAACAGTAAAAATCGCAATTAACCTCCAATGGCTAGTTTTTACACCAAAATTTCGTTACTGACACAACAGTTACAACGGCTAGTTGAGCAGTACAAACTTTGCACTATCAGTACAAACTTTGCACTAACAGTACTAACTTTTTATCAAAAATTTCAAAGAACAGTATTAACTTATATGGTTTTGAAAACATTATCATGCACATATAGTTTTTAGCAAACTACCAGCTATCAACGGATTTGATGTGTCTTTACCAATAGCCGTTTACTTTGGACTAGCCAACTCTTCACAGTTAGATATGGTGAGTTGATAACCATATAGTTTTTGGTACACTATCAACTATTAACGGATTTGAGTAGTCTTTACCAGTAGCCGTTTGCTCTGGACTAGTTGGTTCTTATGTGGGTTAGACATGGTGAACCAATAACCATTTGTTGTGTGCACAGATCACACAATTCCACTCCAAAGCATCATTTAGTCCAAAACATTTAGCATTCAATCCACATACTCCAATCATCCTGCAATTGTTAGTCCAACAATAGAAAACAAGGTGCAAAGCACTTGTTTCATAACATAATAGGAATATAACTAACACTGCACATAAATAAGGAAATCAGTTTCCTTGTGGAACCTAAGCCATTACTGACTTTGGTTTTCCTCTAGCATCAATATAATTAAATATTTTTAGAACAATTTGTGCACCATTTGATTGAAGTGGTTTCCAAACCCATGATGCAGATGCATTAATACCATTCCCCAAATTTCCCTTAGCAGTGTTTTCAAAACTACCAGTATTAACTATTTGCCTAGCAGTATGAACTGCTGAGTTTGCAATTTCCCACCTTAGGTTTCCAAACTTGTTTAGATACCACTGCTTTGTTATTAAATGGTCTTCTAGCAGTTGTTGGTGCAGATTTGAAAAATGTTTTTGCACTTTGAACTACTTGTCTTGGGTAAAAAGTCTTAGTTGGTCTGACAGTTTGAACTGCTGGTCTAGCAGTATGAACTGCTCTTGGTCCAGACCTTAAAAGAACTGATTTAGGTATCATTCTAGCATTTGTAGGGTGAGTGGGAGGTCTTACTGAGTTCACCCTAGGACTTGAATACCTAGTTACCCTGTTGTTGCAATAGGCTGCAAGATGGTCAAAGCTACCACATAAAAAACAAGCTTTTCTATAGCAAACAAAATCATCACCTAGTTGGTGAGATTTGAGGTTGTTCTAATTTCTTTTGTTACCTCTGGGCTTGTGTGTGGTTCAATACATTTCAGCATATCTTACTGGTTGCCTAACATGTCTAGCATTTGTTTCAGGCTTAACAATAGTGTTCTTAACCACCTTAGGAACTTTTGGTTCCTCTACCTTAGCAGCACTTGATCTAACCTTATCCTGATCACTCTCATCATCATCAGAAGTCCAATCCTCTATGGTTGGAGCATCTGAGTCCCTAGCTGAGGACACTTTATCCTTAGAGAGTGAGTTATCACTTGCATTCTCAAAGCTTACTTCTACAGGCTTTTCAACTACTATTTCCTCCTTAAGTTTAGGACCATATTCCATTTTGGGTAGTTGAAATTCATCTAAACCTGTGTGTTCTAAGTCTATGCCTGGGGGTGTTGGAATTCCTCTATAGGGAGGTGGAACTGACTGATATCCTAGGTCTGACTTAACTTTGTTTAGGATTTGACACTAAATTATCTTTTGAACACCTTTTGATGTGTACTCTAAAGTGTCAATACCCAATTGAATGTTCTCCTTGGCTTTCTTAACCTGTTCCAGTTCATGCTTCAACACACTGATTTCATTATCTCTAAACATTAAGTCTCTCTTAAGCACAACTACAGTTTCACTAAAAGTAGACTCATTTGTTTTATAATGAACAATTTGTTCTTCTAACACAGCTAAAGCCCTTTTATGATTTGCTAAATTAAAACTGGTCTGGGTTAGCTCTATTCTTTGTTCATCATATCTTTTCCTAAGAGTTTCTAGATCTTTTAAAGCTTCACATGATTTAGAACACTTAAAAACTTGTACCTCAGAGTCTGAAAATGCCATGAGAGCCATCTCTGTAGATGCTTCTGCTACCTCCTCTGCAATGTAGCTCCAGTCAAACCCTAAGCCATCAATGGCAACCATAGCCTTTGAGTTTGAGTCTGTAACCTCCACAACTCTTGACTTGCTTCCAAAGCCTTTGCTCTTTCCATCTTGTTGTCTGGGCAATCTGCACTCCTTGAATAATTACCTTTCTTGTGGCAATTATAGCACTTAACCTTTAACTTGTCATACCCAGCAACATCATTGCTGTTTATGATTATTTTCTTGCCAGTCTTCTTCAAGAATCTCTTAGCTCTCATGCTAAGAAGAGAGAGCTGCCACTTGATGTCCATCTCTCCAATATCATCTTCATCAATCTCTTGAAGATCTCCATGAGTCAACATAGTTCCATTGTGCTGAGTAGTCAGAAAAGCACAATAGGTATTCTCATCCAAAAGCCCATGAGTACTGCTTGAGGTACTAGCAGTACCAACATTTGAACTAGCAGTACCAACTGCTCCAGCAACTTGCACTTCTTCCACTTGACTTGAGGTACTGGGAGTTGACACAAAGGCCAAATTCCCGGAGCTTGAGCTTGAGCTTGTTCCAGTGGTGTTCTAACATCATGCTCCATAATTTTGAAGTTGCTATAAAGATCCATCAGATCCATAGTATCAATGTCTGGCTTGTTCTTCCAGACAAAAACATGCATAGCCCATTCTGATGGTAGACTCCTTAGGAATTTTGAGTTGAGATCTTCCTGAGGCATCTCAATTCCTAGAACAGCAAGTTGACTCACTAGCTTCTGAAGCCTATTGAACATATGATCTAGTGACTCATTGCTTGTTGCTGTGAAGTTCTCAAATTGTTGCTTGAGAAGAGTCTTCTGTGTCTTTTTGGTGGCATCATTCCCACCATACCTTGCAACAATAGCTTCAAAGAGTGTTTTGGCACACTTGAACTTGCTGAAGTTCAGAAGTTGATCATCAGGGATTGTCATCAGCAGCGTGCTCCTTGCCTTTAAATCATTCTTGTGCCGAGCCTTCTCTTCACCCGTCACTGGCTTTGTCTGCACCTTTGTCTTAGTCTTTCCTTCAACCACAGTTGTAGTGGTTGTGGGCTTAAACGAATTCCCTTCTTCTATGATCTCCCAGAGTGTATAATCCTGCACTTGGAAGAATTGTTCAATCCTTAGTCTCTACATATCGAACTCATTGGGCTTGAGCATTGGTAGCTTAGCAGCAATATTGGTTTGAGTTGTTGACTCCATGTCCATAGCTTGTAGCAAAAGTTCGTCTTGGATCTTCTAAAACAAAGTATCAGAACCTGGCTCTGATACCACTTGAGAGGATCTAAACACACACCTTGTGTTAGATAGATACTTTGTGTAATGTTAACTAGCATGCGGAATTTACTAGCAAACACTTAGAAGATTGTTTGTGTATACGTATGGATCAAACAGTGAATTATGAATAAGAGACAATGAATTACTTCAACGATTCAATATTATTTATTAATAATATGAGTAATCTCAATATCACTAGGGTTACACAAAACCTTGAACCTTAGCAAAAACGTTCTTCTCTATATATCTTAAACTTTAACCTAGGCAATCCTTTTATACACCAAGGATTCCTTTACAAGATAACTATAATCTAATAATATAAGATATACACAAAATCCTTTCTATAATTATCTTTACACACGTTTACAATAATATAAGCAGTACTAACTTTCTAATACGGGCAGTACTAACTGACTTAGTACTGTCAGTGTTGTCTTCAATGTCTTCAATGTTCTTCAGCAGTACTAACTTATGTGCTAACAGTACCAACTGTTAGTTTAATTCCCAACAGGTACTCTGCCGTAGTGTATGCATTGCCAGCATCATTGTATTCTTTTTCTAATGTTGGATGGTAGTAGGGCACTTCCAATAGGATTACAACCTTCTTTGTCTCTACAATCTCCTCCAACGTTGTGCAGTTCCCATAAAAGATGGCAGCATTCACTAGGTTTCCCACAATTTATCCCACCTTATCACTATGGTATAGCTCCATGGCTATGTAGGGAACAACCTTCGATACCACATCAGCTCTGTATTTTTTCAAACCTTTGCAACGGAGGTTCAACCCATCTACCTCATCTCGCAGTTTGATCTCCTGTTCACCAAGCCTAGTCCTCTCAGCCTCAAGACTTGCACACTTGGATTCAAGGGTGGTAACCTTCTCTTTGTAGCCAGCTATCTTCGCCTCATCCAATCTTAGCCTCCCATACTCTGTTTGGGTTTCTTTAAGCTGTTCTTCGAGACTTTGGACCTTGGCTCGAAGGTCTTGAACAAGAAGGTTCTTTTCGAACTCCTCCATGGCTTCATCACATTTGGCTTCTAGCTCGGCATACTGGAGTTCTCTATTTTTCTCTCTGGCCAGGATAATACCCATAACTTCTTTAGCATTCTTCACAGTTCGAATCAGCTCCCTTGTTCGGGTGTTGGGATGATTGTCTAGAATAGCTTGCCTTGTGTAGCTTTTGTCATGCAGGTTGCATAACTCCTCCATGGACATATTGTCCAGAGTCCCCCTCCAACTAGCTGGGGTCACGTTCTCAACCAATCGATGGCAAGCAAGGGAGTTTGGAAGCTCCTTGGTATTGGGCAAACCTGCACAAAATACATTAATCAGATATATGAAGTATTACAGATCATTAAGATAAGAAGATATATACTTACCATGGATGTCATCATCATCTGGAGTCTCTGCAACCGCCTGAATGACGGCCTTACCATGCGAACCCTTTTGCCTTGTGGTTCTGGAAGGAGGGGTTGGTAAGGTGAGCTTTCATTTGGGAGTGGCTTTCATCGCTTTTGCACTGGTCCACTTTCTATTTCGTACCCTGTCAGCAATGCCGGAGGACCCAACGATCATAACCTGCTCACTCTCGGAGGGAGGATCATCAGAGTCTGCAACATTATCCACCATTTGCGAAGTCTCTTCCGTGTTCACAGGCTTAGTAGGTTGAGCTGTTGCTATGGGCTCTATCTTCTGGGCATCCACATCATTGTTATTCACCGAAACAGACGGAGAACCAACACCATAGCTGGCATCTTTGGGGTCCCTTGGAATGAAGCTAACTTCTTTAGCACCACCAGACACAACGAAGTTTCGGAATGCCATTTCTGCAACAAGAAGAGAAAAAAGATAAATATAATCAGATAAGTTATTTACTTTAATTAAATAGGAGCGTACATAATTTGTCCATTATACTCTATTTCAGGCTTCATGGGAGATCCTTCCCAATGATCAACAATGCCAGCCGTGAAAAGAATGAGCTCAGGGAATGTTTGGACATCAATAGGATAGCGAGCAAGACGTTGGTAGATGGGACTTCTTCGTATTGTGTATGGCAGTGGATCATTGAAACGCTTCTCATCATATTGGAAGGCTTCATTCAACAGAGCAGGGTATTGTGGAGGTACAATGGTGTTTTGCACATAAAAGAATTGACCTTTCCAGTTCCTAATGTTTGAAAATGGTTTTGTGACCAAGTATGGAACATCATGTTCACCCCTTTTGGCTAAGGTCAACCAATCTCCACCGGGATAGAGGTTCAGAAAGCCCCTAAGCACTGTAAGTGTGGGCTCATACCCATAAGCTTTACACATTATGATATATGTGGTGAGTTTGGCTAGGCCAAATGGGTTAAACCTAGAGATGTGTACCTCATAGTACTGTAATAACTCTAAAAACAATGGGTGGAGTGGTATCCTTAAGTTCGACTGGGTGAATGCATGTAGGTAAACCCCAACATACCCTTCGGGTGCATCATAGATATTTTGATGTTTGCTAGGAAGCATAACCTTAAACTCTTTGGGTATGGGGTACTCATCTAGGAAATCGGATAGTGCTTTCCTAGACAATGTACATTTTTGTTGCCTAATAATACGTTTTGCATCCATGCTCATGGTGGAAGTATGCAGCTAAAATAGTAAATAAAGATCGAAGGAATAGCACGTTACCTTTTGATCGGAATGATAAACGAAGCACAGTACTATGTGTAAATTTTGGGCGGAGTGTTAAAGTAAAATAGGGTTTGTGGTATAAAAGGTTTAAATACCATCTGCCCCTTTGATCCTCACCATCCACGTGTCCTTCTATATACTCTCTATCCGGACTTCAAGTGCTTTCAAAATTTGAAAAGACGTTTAGGGTTACCGATATTCATGCCGTTGTGGCTCTGCTGCAAGTGGCTGGGGTAATAATTAAGCGCATTTAATGCGTAATTAGTTAAGCACAACCATATTTTGTACAAGTTTTATGCTACGATATGGTTCCGTGTATAGTTGCATTTTTTGAGTCGAAAGCAATGTACCCTTGTACGTGAACATCACTTTCGACTGGGGGGCTTGATGATATACCCTCCGAACAGGTCGAAGGACACCCCTTCGGACCTGGTCGCAACCTTCATCTCGAAGGCCTAGGTCAGCCTCCTAAAATCTTCATTGGCGTCAAACCATTCATTTATGACATGGTTACCAATCGGGAATTCGCCAATCGAAGGTCCAAGCCCTTCGGGGTATGGCCTCCGATGATATTAGGACGGAATATAGCCATGACTTGGTTTCACCCACATCCTCTCTTTCTCCTTGGCTTTCCCACCAAGATAGGGAGAGTGGGACATTAAGCCCTAGCGGTTACCACAAATCATGGGACACCCCCATGATCTCCTAAAATCGTGAAAGAGCTCTCCAAGGTTATTTCCTACCATATAAATAGCTTGGACGGACTGTGAACAATGGTATGCAAACTCGACAATCTCATTTTACTGCAAACTTACCAACTTATCACATCACATACTCATTTGCACGCCGGAGGTGGTTCTCAGGGTCCAACCCCTGCGCAATCACTTAACGTAGTGTCTTCATATTTCTTATTTCAGGTTAACAACAAGCTTGGCGCAGCCACAATTTTGATGCAAATAATGTTCTAAAAACGTTATTTCTATCTTTCGATTACTTCACGTTTTGAGAATGACAAAATGTGAAATCACGTTACATTAAAATTAATGTAAACAAGTTTTTAATCGGAAGATCCCGTTTCTACGCAAAACACTCTAGAACAAATTTACAACTTGACAAATGATCAAAGAAGTGAATTTGTGTTTTATGACTTCACATTTAATGTGACAAAACATTTTTTCAAAAATACACATGACAAATTATTTTTGAATAATTAAGAAATATTTTAATGGAAAAATATTGATAACGCTCAAAATGAACATGTTTTTAGTCACGTTATTGTTAGATTTGTGCATCATATTTGGTTATATTTGTGTATATTTGTTACTAAATCATGAAAAAGTGTATATGCAAGTAAATATAGCCAAGTACAGGAAAAGATGATAAAAAGATGAAGAAATGAAGAGATTATGCACATTTGAAGAATCACGAGAAAGAAACGAGAAAAGAACCACACAAGAATTCAAGGATTTGATAAAGTCAAGATTTCTATGTTTATATATCAAGAAAAGATCAAGTTCTATGGAAGGAAGTAGTGGTACAACAAAGGATCAAGCACGTAACGAGAAAAGGAAGAAAAAATAAAGTATGCATGGCAGAATGGCCCATCCGATCGGATGGTGCCCGCATCCGATTCGGATGGGAGAAAAGTGATTTACCGAGAGATCCAACAGATCGGTTGGACCTCAATACTGATCGGTTGGAGGAGACTGAAGTTACAAAAACGCATTTAATGACGAATTTAAGCCCCATAATCATGGTGGCTTATCATTTCTTGGTTATTTACTGATTAAGGACGTTTTTGCTTGAGGGAAAAGGGTTCCTTCACTTATTTAAAGAACCCTTGGCTAGTTTACAAAGTGTGACAACCCAAAAACCTAGTAAGGCTTACACCAAGTCTTGCTAAACTTATTATCATTGCCCGAAAGCTTGTAGTTGCTGTGAGAACGTCCAGGGAACCTTGAGTTCAAGTCTCAAGAGTTGTGTCCAAGTGTGGAGTTGTTTACGTGTGATCATAGGCGATTGGAGGAGAGTGGTTGCTATAGTTCCACAATTCTAGTTCTTGTAATTTCACAACTAGGTATTTCTTGTTTGAGTTATTATGAACTACTTTTACTTTAAGATGAATGAAAGTATGGTTGATTACTTGTGTTTGATTATGATTATTATGGAGTGATTTTGGTTATGCTTGTGTGTATGATTGATAATTGTTGGAGTATTCTTATTTCATAGTGATGCATGAAATCATATCTTGTTTTATGAGTTTGTTGAAATACAATCTAATCTTGCTTAATTGGTTGGTAAAAACAGTTTTAAAGATTAACAAAGGCCGAAAGGATTTTCTTTATGTTTTTATGCCAAAAAGTTAGTGCACGAATTAGTATGGATTATGGTGTGTGACAAGCACCATATTAGCTTATTAAAATGGATTTGGAAACGATTTCATCACGAAAAAAGGCCGAAAGGATTCGTAGGAATTCTTAGAATAAGAAATGCTTTTCAAACAACAAAGAGTCTAATAGAATTATCGAACTAGTTAACAAAGGCCGAAAGGAATTAACTAGGAGATTGAATTCTTAGAGATGATTTCTCATGATAAAAACCATTGATTGTGAATCACTCATTTTAAGTTGTGCATCATTACAAGTTACACCAAACTTGTTAGATTACTCTATACAATTGTCATGGAATTACACACAAGTATATTTGTTTTTTATTGATTGATTTTTACTTACCTTAGAATTTACACCAAATCGGATTGACAACCCTTTTTGTCAAAACTTATTTTGCAAACCCAAACCACAATTCCCTTGGGACGATCTCAACTTACCCACCTTTACTACTACGGACGAGTATACTTGCTCGTATGTGTTGATTAGAGAATTGGATAAATTGATTTTATAAATTTTTAAAACTTGCACTACACACGACACATCAAGTTTTTGGCGCCGCTGCCGGGGAATTGTCTAAATTACTTGGTAGTTTAGTTTCCTAGTTTATAAGTTTTGTAGTAAAAAAAAAAGTAAAAAAATTTTGGTTCGGAGCCAACCGAACCGGATGGATTTCCATCCGATCGGTTGGTGGCCTCGGTAATTTTTTTTGTTTTTAGGATTAAGTGTTAATTTTCAGTTATTATGTTTATTTAATGTTATGTTTAATGTATTTAAGTGTTAGAAGTAATTAAGTTAATTAAATAGGGTAATAAGAATAGTTTTTTTTTACATGCCTTTAATGTTTCTAATTAATTTTAGTTAATAGAGTTAATTTTAGTTTAATGATTGATAGCTAAAGAGTTTTAATTAATTATGCTAGTTAATTAGTTTAATGATTATTAAAGTTAAGAATTAATTATTAAGATTAATGGATTAGTAAGTTATTAATTATGTGTTAATTGTCATCTTTATTAATTGGTTTAATTTTAGTTTTTATTTTTATTTGTTTATTTATTAAGTTTTTAGTCTTCAATAAAAAAAAAAAAAAAAAAAAAAAAAAAAAATTTAAGAAAAATTCTAACTATTAAAGCTTGGGATGCTCAGCTTAACATGGAATATGGAGACAACTACATTACGGAAGATATGCTTGGTAAGCTTGGTTTTGTTAGGCTTGACTATGAGGATTATGGAAGAAAGATAGTGAGAGATGTGAATGTTAATATTCATGGTCATGTGTTCAAAGTTGATTTTGTTGTTTTGGAATATGGGAATGCGGATGAACCAGAAGTTGTGTTTGGTAGAGATTTTATGGTTAAGACTAAATGTAGGATTGATTTTGTATTGGGAGAGATGAGGATAGATGTTGATGATATGGTAGAAGAAAAGGTAGGAAAGGGAGAGATTGTTAAAATAGGCAAAGCAAATAGAAAGAAAACACCACTTAACAAACTTACCTAACCCTCCACCCCTAAGAATGAGAGTTCTTCATCTAGTTCACCACCAAAAACACCACAAATAGTTAAAACATTAACCCAAAAGCAAAAAGAAGCAATTCTGGAAAATTTGGAAACAAAGTTTAAGGAGCTTATGGAGGAGAAGCCGGTAATTGAAGTATTGAATAATTACATGACTTATCGTAAGAAGTTGGATGCAGTTATGATGGCAAGGGCTAGGTTAGAGGATAAGAATTTTGATGAGATTGCAAGAGAAAGAATAGTTGAGAATGGGTTGCCTAAAAAGGAGAGCGATCCGGGAAATTTTGTGTTACCTATTAAAGTTAATGGAACCGATGCGATGTATGCGTTGGCTGACACAGGAGCAAGTGTGGATGTAATGCCGTATCCATTGTATAAGAGATTAGGACTTGGTAATCCTCAACCAAATCAGTATAATCTTACTATGGCTGATAATTCACGAGCAAAAGCGATGGGAGAAGTAAAGAATGTTAGAGTACAAATAGGATATCAAGCTTTCTTGGCCGATTTTCTTGTGCTTAATATTCCGGTGGATAAGGAGTTACCGTTTTTGCTAGGAAGAACATTTTTGAGAACTTGTGGAGCTATTATAGATATGGGTAGAGGTACTATGACTATAAGTGATGGAATCTTGAAGCATACCTATTATCTTAAGCCTAGAGGAAAGATTGTTAAAGAAGTTCATGGTGAAGAAGAAGAAGAAGAAAACCACTTGGGTTGTTTTGAAGTAGGTAGAGATGAAGAAGGGAGGCCTAAATATGGGCCGGTTGTCCCAAGTTACTTTGATATTGAAGATGAGATGGAAAGAGCTCTAGCGATGGAGGCTTTCTATAACCCGTTTAAGAATATTTTTGTGTTTAACAAATTGACAGATTTTCTTGGATCTTTACCGGTCCAATTAAAGAATTTGGAATGGGGACCCGAAGGAGCTAGTGTTTACAAAAAGGAAAAAGAAGACGGAGAATGGCATGTGAAGTTTGATATAGTTTGTCCGGATGGAAGGAACTTTACAAGGAAGTTTAAAACGCAAATGACTAACTGAAAGTTGTCCGGGAAGTTCCAAAATGAAGATATCTTGAGGCACGAATATTTTGAAGGATGAAAGACAAGAGTTTGAAGAATAAAAGCACAAAGCTTGTGCTAGTGTTTTGTTTGTTTTCTTTTTAATTTTTATGCATTTTAGTAGTTTAATGTTTGCATTTAAGTTTAAGTTAAGTTTAAGTTTGAGTTTAGACCTTTTAATTGTCTTGGTTTATTAAGTTTTAAGTTTATGAAGTTATGTTTTGAGTTTAAGAGTTAAGTTTTGTTTTAGAAGTTGTAGAGATAGAATTGAAAAACAAGTTGGGAGATTAAGTGTGTTGAAGTATTTTTATGCTTAAAAGAAATATTTTTGAAGAGTAAAAACACTTCTCATTTGTTCTTACAAGTGTGAAAAAGTGTGGACAAAAGAAAAGTGAAGTTTTTGTAGAAATTCAATCCGAATCGGTTTGATCAAATACTGATGGGATGGATTGAAATATATATACTCAAGATTTCAAAAATCACAAAAAAAAACACACACACCTCAATCCACCAAACTTGGGGTTCAAAAATTCGACCATTAGAAGTCTATTAAGTGTTGCAGGAGTGTTGAAGAATCATCTATGGCACCTAAACAAGTAAGTAACATCATCAATTTGTATTAATTAGGTTTTAATTCGAATTTCTTTAATTAGGTCAAAATTTGGGTATTTTTGATATAGTTCGAATTGAGATGTAATTTTTTGTGGAATAGATGGGTAAATGATTGAGGAATTCATTGCAAAAAGAATTAGAAAGATTGATTAAGTTTTGAAGAAGAATTGATTGATTGAATTTTCGGATTAAAATGGGTCAAAACTTTAAATCGATTTGGATTGCAATTGATGATTTCCAGGTGTTATTTAGTTGTTGATTAGTGATTCTAGGATGATGCATTGTTGATTAGAACATCAATGGAAGAGATTTGATTTGGTAGTGTTCATATGTTCTAGGAAGATTGAGAAATCATGCGAATATGTTATGAACGTGTTTGGAGACGAGTGGGATATGTAGGAACTATGATAATAGATCAAATGCATGATAGGATAGAGCTGGATTGTTGGAATTGATTAGAAATCAGAAAAGAAAAAATTTTTTGAGACAGAAAGCCTCAACCGATTCGGTTGCGGGGAAATACCGATCGGATGGAAGGCTCGGTAAATAAAAATGAATTTTTTTCCAAACGAGTTTTGTGACTTCTAAATCATGTCATCTTGGTTTTTATGCTCTTATACTATCATATGTTTGTGTTTTCTACAGAGTTATCTTGCAGGTGGTTCGAGTTCATCAAGTGGAAGAGTGAATCCGATTGTAACGAAGTATGTGCAGAGGAATACTAAGAGTAAGGTCCAATATACTCTCAATGATGAAAGTAATAAAAACTTGAAGTTCAGCAAGGTTAAGAGCAAGGAGGAAAAGCACGCTTTTCGGGAGCGTCTTTCGAAGTTACAAGGGAGAACCATTGCTAAACCAAGGTTAGTCGATTGGTGTTTGTTTACGGAGTATAATTGTGAGACTGAGTTAAGAAATATGATGAGAATATCGTATGTGTTGAGTCTAACACACCTGCTAGATCTTTGAGCCTTAATGGATCGGTAGGATGCCTATGTAATCACAAGCACACTATAAGAGAATCTCTGAATACGAACTAGAAAAGAAAAGAACTAAGACTATGATCCTCTATGGATCGTATAATGAACTAAAGGATATTATTATTGATGATTGTTTAAGTCGTAAAAGATATATCAAACTCATAGACGGGGTGTTCCTTTTATAATGACAAGAAACCCTAACCCTAACCCGTCATACAAGAAAACACGTGAAGAGATAAACATGATCTCTTCTAAAAATAAATCTAACAAACATTCAAAACATACGGGATAACAACTAACAATACCCGCAGTAACAACTACTATCAGCAGAAACAAGATAGAACTATCAGGAGAAACAAGATAGAACTATCAGCAGCAATGAGCTTCAGCAGGAACCACAGCTATCGGCAGGAACCAGTGATGCGCGCATGTGTCGTTGCGGTTTAGCAGTATTAATGCCTACTCAAGTTTTGAATTTATATTTAGCTGACTTATCAATAACACACACACTTAACGAGCAGTGTACCCGGTCAGTATGAATATAATGGTAAGTAGAGTGTCGATCACTAAGAGTGGAACGTATTATCTAGTTATTCTAATCAGTATTTTAATATCCTAAGTTAGCTATACAACCTAATCTAACGCAAGGGGGTTCAGCCTGAGAGACTGGCACGGTTTGGTTATGATTAAATAGTAAACTAAACTAATGAGCACGAATCAGCGATTAGCACACACGTACACAGATAGATACTTGAGACAATAAGAAGACCTGTCCTGATAATTAAGTAGCTTGTCACTTGTTTTATTGCTAGTTTTATATGAAGTGTATATAATTAACCCTTTCTCGTTGGCTCTAATCTTATCGGCGAGTAAACCCTTAATGATCACTTATGTCTATCCCACTATCCTAGAAACGATAGAATAAATAGGCGAGGAAGGGGCATGGCGACCCAAGCAATGCTCAGCTAGACACAGAGGTTATCAATGCACTAATAAAAGTCACCAAAGACATCAACATATAAACTTTAATTAATGGGAAAGCAATTTTAAGGGGTGCGCATGATTTTCCGTAGTCACATGACATCAGCCCATCAATCCTGATGAATTAAAGTGTACTAATACAATAAAACAAAACTACTTAATGAATTGAATACATGCAGGACCTTCTTACAGCTCTTGTATCTTCATTCAGGGTGTGTCTTGTGCTGCTAATACGTCTGAATTCGTCTCTGGTTTGGTACTCGTACGTATGGTATCTTGCACACTGTCCAACCTTCGAAATTCGTCTGACCTTGGGGTATTTATAGTTTCTGTCTGAGGGTTAGATACGGCGCATCTAGTAAATAGATGCGGCGCATTGACTTAACTTCGCGTGGGGTCCAAGATTAATATATTCAGGAATATTCGTACACCGCCTTAAGATGCGGCGTAACTCTATTTCTCTATGCGGCGCATGTCCTTTGCTGTCTTGGATTGTAACTTGTGAAATCTTGATAGTGATACGCCGTATGTAAGAAGTATGTTGCGGCGTATCTGGAGCAGAATGATCTTGATCTTGTACATTTCAGTAGACTCTTAACATCTTGCTTGTTTTGCTCCATAATTAGTCCAAAATCGCCAAGTTTCACATAATACTTGTTTTTACCTGAGAATTACAAAAGTAAACATTAACGTATCAATTCTCATATATAATATAATAAAACAAGTCAAATAAATAGGATAAATGATGATAATAAAATGTACTTATTTGAGTTATCAAATATCCCCCCACTTGAACTTTACTTGTCCCCAAGTAAACCTTAGAATAAATCTTATGAAAATGTATCCTAAAAGATATTAGGATTTATTTTTATATTTAAGCATGTATTCGTTTTGTCATAATTGCACAACCAAACACTTAACGAATTAGAAATAAAATAAAATATTTTGATAAAAGCAAATCTAATCGTTTAACTGTCCAGTCGTGACGAATATTCTATCATAAGCTTGGCAAGTATACGCATCTCCCCCACTAAAGCCAAGGAATGACAAGTCTAAAGCGGTAAAAAGGGTTTGTTGGTTAAGGGTTAATCATTCTTTTTAATCTCTATCGATCTCATATTCCAGAAAAGGCGACAAAATCACAAATACATGATCGAATCCACGACCACGATACTTGCAATTGCTCAAATCCTTAACTCGAATAGGCTAAAGATAGGACCAAGTAATCTTCACCAATAATATTATATCAAAAAGGGCGACAAAATCATAAATACATAGCCGAATCCACGAATACGATACTTAAGATTGCTCAAATCCCTAATCTCAATAAATCAAAGGTTTGGATGAAGAATGATATAGGGTATGGATAATATTTGGGATACAAATTGGTGTAAAATGAAAAATAAACAAAACAGATAAATTAAAATCCTAAGTGTGGTAAATTACTTTCCCAACCATCCCATGAATAAGACTCATATCATTGAATAACTCACGCTTTAACACTTGAAACACACGCTTTAGGTAGACACGAATTATGCTCAACAATATCTTAATCAAAGAATAATCCTAGTTGGCGTTCCCATAACGGCCAACTCCCATTCAATCCATAAATATAATATACAACAAATAGTGGTGATATCTCCCACTTAATACAAAACTTTACATAAGTTGGTTAAAACAAACTTCCAACTTTTCCTTTTTCTTTTTCTTTTCTATTTTTTTTATTTTTTTTTGAATTCAATGTATATGTGTAAAATTTCACAACTTTTCTATCACTATTTTTCCGGATAATTTTTCCATACTCTTCATACTTTCAGAAATAACTGTAATAGAGAAAGTAGTAAACACACGAAAAATAAACTAAAAGATATACAATATTTACTTTCATACCAATTGCATTGTGCAATTTCCCGACCTAACCAAAGATAATGAATTACGCACGCGAACACAGGTAATGTAAGGAAACACACTTTGCCTAAAGCAATTAACCCCGGATTTTAATCTACAGGGTAGGCTAAGGTGTAAGGGTGTAACGAAACATTATAACAAAGGTGTAAGAAACGAAAGGAATGGCTCTGAGTGTTTTTCTAGGGGTATCTTACTCTAAAAGTGAGAGTAACAAAGGGTTTATACGAGGGTTAACTAACCAGTGTAGTTAGTTAATATCACATAACATATAAAGGCTATTTGGGTGTAATCCTAGAAATTTACCAATTTAGACAAGTCATTCCAATTATATAGATAATACTTATTATGGTGGTCTCGAATAGTATACAAGCCAAGTTCTAAAGTTTACAAGTCACCGGCACACTCATAGATTTGTGAATTTAGATAAGTTCACAATTTTTTGAAATAATGTTATGTGTGCAGCTACGTAATTTAGACTTTAAACAAAAACATGCTAAAAATTTTAAATTTTGATATATTAAGCGCATTTTAAGCATATTTTGAAAAAGTTTAGGACAAGTAAGTGTTCTAATTCTCCAATCCCCCCACTTAAGTTAAACAACATCCTCGTTATTTGTATCAAAGATGTGGAAGCTTATTTGGGTCCGAACTTACAACTACAAATAAGCTTGCTTGAACGTTTATGAGCTCTAGGCTGTTAAGCCTTTGATTTAGGAATTCTACGTTTAAAGAACAATGATAATATTGGCGGAATATTCAGACAAAGAATACAATACTATCACAACAAGGTTTTGTGGAATTCACCGTTTGTTATTTCATTAGCCCCAATACTACTTGATCATTGGTAGTACGATTACACTCTAATCAGGGATCGAAGATCCTTGAGGCTAAACAAACCTAAACAACATTAGACCCCACGTCTAACATTCCCACACACACTCTTTAAGTGCTCTTACATTTTAACACAACTTTGTGTTGTTGTAATTTGAGAGTACGAAGCACTTTGGTTGATCACTAATCTCACAGTGACACACTCACTGTCCACAGTGACCCACACCTTTATCTAAGGGGTATGATCTTCCTTTTATAACATAAGGAGATCATTTACAAATTGATAAGCTTTTAGTCATCCACTTGCTTTTACATGTGTCAAGTCAATAAGATACAACTTGTATCTTGAGTGTTCAACTTGATGACTTGATAAATATCTAGATATTATATTTGTATAAACATGACTCATACAAAATAATATCTTCTTCGTTCTTATCTTCTGTAGCAGCAGAGTGACTCATTGATTCAGCAGTTACTTCATTTGAACTATCAGCAGGATTGTAATACTATCAGCAGGAACACTAATCAGCAGAAACAATATACTATCAGCAGAAATGAAACTTTTGCACTATCAACAGAGTTGTAATACTATCAGCAGAGTGCTCTGTCTGATCATCAGAGCTCTCAGCAGGAACAGTACTTTGCTCTTGAATCAGCAATACCTTGTTGGTCTAGCAGTACCTTGTTCTTGAACTAACAGTACCTTGCTCTTTGGACCAGCAGTACCTTAAAATACACTAGCAGTACCTTGTTGGTCTAGCAGTACCTTGCTCTTTGGACCAGCAGTACCTTGTATTTTGCTTATCATTCAGGTATATAATATGTTTCATTCTTCTTGTTTGTGATCATCAAATCTATGGAATATTTAATTCCTTACAATCTTCCCCTATTTGATGATTACAAAACAAACACTTTCTTGTACGAATTTCCCTAGACGAAGTAGAGAAATTGAGATAATTAAATCTCACCATGAATGAAAACTATACTGACTTCCCCTTAATCTATGCTATCCACCATGTCTCTTCCCCTTTTTGTTATCAACAAATAGGAAATTTACAAATATGATTTTTACAACTATGAATTAATACTACACATCTAATCTATCCTTCTATCATTTCAAGTTACCCTCCATGAAGCTTTCCGCGTCTAAAAATGAACTTGAAACAATAAAAAATCTAAACCATCAGTAGCAATACTAATCAACAATAATAAGAATCAATAACTTTCCCTGTGGTGATGCACATATAATAAATGGTTAAACACTTGAACATTTAAGCTTCCCCTGAAACCCATATGTTAACCATTTCGAATCTCCATTCTGTAGGCTTTTATGACTGATGAAGAAAAACCAATCATTACCAACTTGTTGATGAAGCTAAATAAACCATCTTGTGTCCTATATCTTGCACTAAAACAGACTTTGAACTTATACTAACAACATATAAGTAGATCGAAATCTCTTGATAAAATCCTCATTTCCTATGAGACACTGAGCGCGACAAAGCAACTCCTTTAAGTGATAGTTAACTAGGTCTTCGTCCATCCTCCCCTTGACCTATGAAAACTAGATTTAACAAATCATCGCCATAATTTATTGAAGCACAAACAAGTTATCTTTTCTTCCAAAGATATGACAAAACACAATCTTGAAAAATTCAACCTCAACTTCAAATAAGCAACAAAGGACCTTTTTCATCAATAATAAATTGATAAACAAGCCTTTTTATCTTTTTAAGAACCAACTCTTCTTCTGTGTATGTGATTCTTCCCCTATGTGTGTGTAAACCAAGAAAGAAAAACCAAAAATTCGATAATACCTCAACTGTTTCTGTAGCAGTTTTCAACGATGCATATCTTGCAACCTAAGGCTCAGATTGAAGATCCCTCCGGTGAGAATCTACCTTGATATACCAAGAACCTTCACCAAAAATTTTAGCCCAATCCAACGGTTAACGAAGGATTTATAGCCTTTGCAAAACTGCTCTGCAGAAAGTTTTGAAAAATTAAGCAAAAACGAATTTTTCTTCTTTCTTAGCTAAAACCTTTTCTTTTCCTAAATCCAGAGAAACCTGGCTCTGATACCAATTGTGGAAGCTTATTTGGGTCCGAACTTACAACTACAAATAAGCTTGCTTGAACGTTTATGAGCTCTAGGCTGTTAAGCCTTTGATTTAGGAATTCTACGTTTAAAGAACAATGATAATATTGGCGGAATATTCAAACAAAGAATACAATACTATCATGACAAGGTTTTGTGGAATTCACCGTTTGTTATTTCATTAGCCCCAATACTACTTGATCATTGGTAGTACGATTACACTCTAATCAGGGATCGAAGATCCTTGAGGCTAAACAAACCTAAACAACATTAGACCCCATGTCTAACATTCCCACACACACTCTTTAAGTGCTCTTACATTTTAACACAACTTTGTGTTGTTGTAATTTGAGAGTACGAAGCACTTTGGTTGATCACTAATCTCACAGTGACACACTCACTGTCCACAGTGACCCACACCTTTATCTAAGGGGTATGATCTTCCTTTTATAACATAAGGAGATCATTTACAAATTGATAAGCTTTTAGTCATCCACTTGCTTTTACATGTGTCAAGTCAATAAGATACAACTTGTATCTTGAGTGTTCAACTTGATGACTTGATAAATATCTAGATATTATATTTGTATAAACATGACTCATACAAAATAATATCTTCTTCGTTCTTATCTTCTGTAGCAGCAGAGTGACTCATTGATTCAGCAGTTACTTCATTTGAACTATCAGCAGGATTGTAATACTATCAGCAGGAACACTAATCAGCAGAAACAATATACTATCAGCAGAAATGAAACTTTTGCACTATCAACAGAGTTGTAATACTATCAGCAGAGTGCTCTGTCTGATCAGTAGAGCTCTCAGCAGGAACAGTACTTTGCTCTTGAATCAGCAGTACCTTGTTGGTCTAGCAGTACCTTGTTCTTGAACTAACAGTACCTTGCTCTTTGGACCAGCAGTACCTTAAAATACACTAGCAGTACCTTGTTGGTCTAGCAGTACCTTGCTCTTTGGACCAGCAGTACCTTGTATTTTGCTTATTATTCAGGTATATAATATGTTTCATTCTTCTTGTTTGTGATCATCAAATCTATGGAATATTTAATTCCTTACAATCTTCCCCTATTTGATGATTACAAAACAAACAATTTCATGTACGAATTTCCCTAGACGAAGTAGAGAAATTGAGATAATTAAATCTCACCATGAATGAAAACTATACTGACTTCCCCTTAATCTATGCTATCCACCATGTCTCTTCCCCTTTTTGTTATCAACAAATAGGAAATTTACAAATATGATTTTTACAACTATGAATTAATACTACACATCTAATCTATCCTTCTATCATTTCAAGTTACCCTCCATGAAGCTTTTCGCGTCTAAAAATGAACTTGAGACAATAAAAAATCTAAACCATCAGTAGCAATACTAATCAACAATAATAAGAATCAATAACTTTCCCTGTGGTGATGCACATATAATAAATTGTTAAACACTTGAACATTTAAGCTTCCCCTGAAACCCATATGTTAACCATTTCGAATCTCCATTCTGTAGGCTTTTATGACTGATAAAGAAAAACCAATCATTACCAACTTGTTGATGAAGCTAAATAAACCATCTTGTGTCCTATATCTTGCACTAAAACAGACTTTGAACTTATACTAACAACATATAAGTAGATCGAAATCTCTTGATAAAATCCTCATTTCCTATGAGACACTGAGCGCGACAAAGCAACTCCTTTAAGTGATAGTTAACTAGGTCTTCGTCCATCCTCCCTTTGACCTATGAAAACTAGATTTAACAAGTCATCGCCATAATTTATTGAAGCACAAACAAGTTATCTTTTCTTCCAAAGATATGACAAAACACAATCTTGAAAAATTCAACCTCAACTTCAAATAAGCAACAAATGACCTTTTTCATCAATAATAAATTGATAAACAAGCCTTTTTATCTTTTAAGAACCAACTCTTCTTCTGTGTGTGTGATTCTTCCCCTATGTGTGTGTAAACCAAGAAAGAAAAACCAAAAATTCGATAATACCTCAACTGTTTCTGCAGCAGTTTTCAACGATGCATATCTTGCAACCTAAGGCTCAGATTGAAGATCCCTCCGGTGAGAATCTACCTTGATATACCAAGAACCTTCACCAAAAATTTTAGCCTAATCCAACGGTTAACGAAGGATTTATAGCCTTTGCAAAACTGCTCTGCAGAAAGTTTTGAAAAATTAAGCAAAAACGAATTTTTCTTCTTTCTTAGCTAAAACCTTTTCTTTTCCTAAATCCAGAGCCCCCCCGCTCTGATACCAATTGTGGAAGCTTATTTGGGTCCGAACTTACAACTACAAATAAGCTTGCTTGAACGTTTATGAGCTCTAGGCTGTTAAGCCTTTGATTTAGGAATTCTACGTTTAAAGAACAATGATAATATTGGCGGAATATTCAAACAAAGAATACAATACTATCATGACAAGGTTTTGTGGAATTCACCGTTTGTTATTTCATTAGCCCCAATACTACTTGATCATTGGTAGTACGATTACACTCTAATCAGGGATCGAAGATCCTTGAGGCTAAACAAACCTAAACAACATTAGACCCCATGTCTAATGTTCCCACACACACTCTTTAAGTGCTCTTACATTTTAACACAACTTTGTGTTGTTGTAATTTGAGAGTACGAAGCACTTTGGTTGATCACTAATCTCACAGTGACACACTCACTGTCCACAGTGACCCACACCTTTATCTAAGGGGTATGATCTTCCTTTTATAACATAAGGAGATCATTTACAAATTGATAAGCTTTTAGTCATCCACTTGCTTTTACATGTGTCAAGTCAATAAGATACAACTTGTATCTTGAGTGTTCAACTTGATGACTTGATAAATATCTAGATATTATATTTGTATAAACATGACTCATACAAAATAATATCTTCTTCGTTCTTATCTTCTGTAGCAGCAGAGTGACTCATTGATTCAGCAGTTACTTCATTTGAACTATCAGCAGGATTGTAATACTATCAGCAGGAACACTAATCAGCAGAAACAATATACTATCAGCAGAAATGAAACTTTTGCACTATCAACAGAGTTGTAATACTATCAGCAGAGTGCTCTGTCTGATCAGCAGAGCTCTCAGCAGGAACAGTACTTTGCTCTTGAATCAGCAGTACCTTGTTGGTCTAGCAGTACCTTGTTCTTGAACTAACAGTACCTTGCTCTTTGGACCAGCAGTACCTTAAAATACACTAGCAGTACCTTGTTGGTCTAGCAGTACCTTGCTCTTTGGACCAGCAGTACCTTGTATTTTGCTTATCATTCAGGTATATAATATGTTTCATTCTTCTTGTTTGTGATCATCAAATCTATGGAATATTTAATTCCTTACAATCTTCCCCTATTTGATGATTACAAAACAAACACTTTCATGTACGAATTTCCTTAGACGAAGTAGAGAAATTGAGATAATTAAATCTCACCATGAATGAAAACTATACTGACTTCCCCTTAATCTATGCTATCCACCATGTCTCTTCCCCTTTTTGTTATCAACAAATAGGAAATTTACAAATATGATTTTTACAACTATGAATTAATACTACACATCTAATCTATCCTTCTATCATTTCAAGTTACCCTCCATGAAGCTTTCCGCGTCTAAAAATGAACTTGAAACAATAAAAAATCTAAATCATCAGTAGCAATACTAATCAACAATAATAAGAATCAATAACTTTCCCTGTGGTGATGCACATATAATAAATGGTTAAACACTTGAACATTTAAGCTTCCCCTGAAACCCATATGTTAACCATTTCGAATCTCCATTCTGTAGGCTTTTATGACTGATAAAGAAAAACCAATCATTACCACTTGTTGATGAAGCTAAATAAACCATCTTGTGTCCTATATCTTGCACTAAAACAGACTTTGAACTTATACTAACAACATATAAGTAGATCGAAATCTCCATTATTCGTATAAGAGCAAAAATCAACTTTCTTGTGGATTAGAACGTTTAAGCTTCAAAAATGATGTATCCACAAGAATGCAGGAATCTATAATACCATTCAGACTTTAACACACCTGAGTTAAGAAGGTTCAAACTTGCATAATACATTAGTAGTTAGTAAAAATAAAACTAAAAAATTAAACTGAAAATCATCAGGTCAGTCGATACGCCGTATCTTATGGAAAAAGATACGCCGTATCGAGCCTGGAATAAATACGAATCAGAATAAAAGATGCGTCGCATCCTTAACCAGGGATGCGCCGCATTAAATAAACTGACATAAAGTTTTAAAGTCAAAAGTAAAAATGCAGAAAATTAAATAAGATATGACCAGTGCAGGAGATGCGTCGCATCTTAGGATTGAGATGCGCCGAATCTTCTGCAGGTCTGACAGACTCGACACAGAACAGAATGTAAAAATTCTTCGGGTTGTCTCCCGGTCAGCACTTGTCTTTATTCCAGAGTCTTCAAGTTAGACTCACGTTCAGCTCCTTATTTTGTTCTTGTTACGTGCCATCCTTCTTCTTTCATCCGAAAGATGTTCCCGTATAGCTCCGCAACATTTTCTTCCGTTCGACTTAATCTAATATATTTTTTGGTCTTCGTCGCAACATATTCCTCATCAGGTCCCAAAGAGTATTTGATGACTTTAATATTTTCAGAAATTATCATGGGTGGGTTATTATAAGTTATCCCAAGTAGTTGACATTTTCTCTTGATGAATTCTTCTTCGTCTCTATCAACAAACTTGAAATAAGGATCCTCATTCAAATAGTCATCAAGTTCATCAATCAATTCTCCTCGCGACTCATCGTTATTATCATAGGGATCATAATTAACCACGTTAAAGGATTGATAATAATCTTGAATCTCATCCCACTCTTTTTTCAATTCCCATTGTAAGCGTCGACTAAGCTTTGTGTAATCATCAAATTGTCCATGCACCCATTCCCAGAAAGTAGTATTCGATGCTCCCTTTAGTTCTTTTAAGTATTTGATTCTACCTCTTTCTTGTAAAGCCTCTGCTTTACGAGGGCAGTCTTCAACTTTTTCATACCAATCGTCGTCTTCAAAGTATACATTGTTTCCAACCCGTTTCATTCCAATTATACTTCCCCCATTGCAGGTTCCATCATTCTTCCAATCACAGGTTGGCCATTCACTACTTCCATCCTTGAAATGGAAAGGTTTACAAGTGTGATTAATATGCTCAAATTCCCATGGTTTATCCCAAACCCATGGTATCTGGTCATTCCATTCGTAGTACCAGGTGTTTTTGAACTCATCATAAGTTTTGAATCCTGGTAGATCTCCAGTTAGCACATCAGCGTCGATTTGAAGAAGGTAATTAAATTCTTTGAATTGTTTGCACAAAGGTGTATCATAATTGAGCAGATCAATGTCTATGCTGAATAATTCTTCAATGCCTTCCTTGATCGTTGAATTGTCATCTGACGATCCATTGTTGCTCTCTACTTCCTCATCTTTCCCTCTCATCCAATATAACCATAACACATCTTTAGTAGCTCGGTCCATGGTCTTATGGTTATTGAACTTACTAGCTAACCGAATTTGAAAAATCAACATTGTTAGGATCGTGGTTAACGTCAAAGCTAGTGTTACCAATCATGTTCCTTCTTATCTCCATGAACTCATTAAATTGTTCTTTAAAATTTCGTGTCAACCATGAGGTTACAATCCGTTTGACTTCATTCATAGGAGCAAATTTGGGATCGCCGTATTTAAGTTCAAGCCACTCTTCTAAAGAGATATCCATCAACCTTACCAACTTTCCATGAAATAGTATCTCCGATTCAGCATACATTCTTTCGTTATCCAGATAGCTTTTATCTAATCCCCAATACCGTTCGGAATAAGGCATATAAGAAGTTTGTATAGGTTGGACTTCATAGCTTTTGTTGCTCGATTTGTTGACTGCATTTGCTGAGTTCATGTATTCAATTTGGAATTTCCCATCTTTTTCTTCGATAGTAGTCCAAGTTAATCCTTTAGATTCAATGATGGGCCATAAGAGTAACAATTCATCTTCAGTGTAGCTCATTAGTAAATCATAAGAGAATATCCCATCTTCAATATTGCATAAGCGTTTGAATTCCTTATAAGTAGCTTCAAGAGGGGTCTCCCAAGAGAATAAATCGGCATCAATCATGAGCACATTGAAGTTGACATCTTCAAAAACTTCCACTGAGTAGCAGGGCAGGTTGGTTTGAGATAGTAAAGCATCGATCGTAGGTAAGTTGCAAGTAATAGCATTGAAACCTTCGAATGAATCCGAAAGCAAGAGTTCCTTTTCCAATTCTGAGCTTTTAGTAATGCTTAATGCTGGGAACTTGCTCAAGCTAACTTCATAGTTATCACACTCCTCATCACTTTCCAGAATTAACGGCTTTTTGGTGCGGGACTTTTCATTGTGCTTATCATCCATAAGTTCTTTAGCAAGATATCCGTTCACTGACATGTCTTCCATAGCAAAACCTATCATCATAGGTAAAATCGTCAGTAGGATTTGTTCGCTAGAAGAGAAATTAATGAATTTAGAAACGGATATAAAAATAACTGATATCTGCAGATGATGCGCCGTATCCAGAAAGTTGGATACGCGGTATCTTATAATCGTTAAAATTTAATCAGACTTTTATTCAGAAAGCAGATACGCCGCTTATGAATTAGAATGCGCCGTATCAGTTTAAATTATCAAAAATCGATTATATTTATTAAAATTAAATGCGTCGTATTAACAAAAGCTAATGCGTCGTATTTTCGTTACGTTTCAAAATACAAGATTTTTGATTTAGAAGATGCGCCGTATCGATTGAAATCGATGCGTCGTATCTGTTTAATAATTCGAAAACTGTTTTTAATTTAAATCGAAAATACGCCGTATCTGTTAAAACAGATGCGTCGTATGGCGTTAGGGTTTAGAAAAATTTCTTATTAAAAACAGAATACGCCGTATCTTGGGGAAAGATGCGTCGTACTCGAATTTATTAAACACATTTTATTTTATAAAAATTAAACGCAATTCGCCGTATCTGTGAAAACATATGCGCCATATCGTTTGTATCAGCACAATACAACGATAGCAGAATGCAGAAAAATAAAAAGAGAAAAACAAAAAATAAAAACAAACAAAAAGAAACAAAAATTAAAGAAAATAAAAACACACAAAAACAGAAAATATGCAAATTATACAATGAATGCAATTTATCTAATATATAACAGGGTTAGTGTTTAGAATCTAAAAATTAAAAAGAAAAACCTAATTAAAATACTAATCAAATTAACAGATAATAACAATTCACTCCCCGGCAGCGGCGCCAAAAACTTGATGCGCGCGTGTGTCGTTGCGGTTTAGCAGTATTAATGCCTACTCAAGTTTTGAATTTATATTTAGCCGACTTATCAATAACACACACACTTAACGAGCAGTGTACCCGGTCAGTATGAATATAATGGTAAGTAGAGTGTCGATCACTAAGAGTGGAACGTATTATCTAGTTATTCTAATCAGTATTTTAATATCCTAAGTTAGCTATACAACCCAATCTAACGCAAGGGGGTTCAGCCTGAGAGACTGGCACGGTTTGGTTATGATTAAATATAAACTAAACTAATGAGCACGAATCAGCTATTAGCACACACGTACACAGATAGATACTTGAGACAATAAGAAGACCTGTCCTGATAATTAAGTAGCTTGTCATTTGTTTTATTGCTAGTTTTATATGAAGTGTATATAATTAACCCTTTCTCGTTGGCTCTAATCTTATCGGCGAGTAAACCCTTAATGATCACTTATGTCTATCCCACTATCCTAGAAACGATAGAATAGATAGGCGAGGAAGGGGCATGGAGACCCAAGCAATGCTCAGCTAGACACAGAGGTTATCAATGCACTAATAAAAGTCACCAAAGACATCAACATATAAACTTTAATTAATGGGAAATCAATTTTAAGGGGTGCGCATGATTTTCCGTAGTCACATGACATCAGCCCATCAATCCTGATGAATTAAAGTGTACTAATACAATAAAACAAAACTACTTAATGAATTGAATACATGCAGGACCTTCTTACAGCTCTTGTATCTTCGTTCAGGGTATGTCTTGTGCTGCTAATACGTCTGAATTCGTCTCTGGTTTGGTACTCGTACGTATGGTATCTTGCACACTGTCCAACCTTCGAAATTCGTCTGACCTTGGGGTATTTATAGTTTCTGTCTGAGGGTTAGATACGGCGCATCTAGTAAATAGATGCGGCGCATTGACTTAACTTCGCGTGGGGTCCAAGATTAATATATTCAGGAATATTCGTACACCGCCTTAAGATGCGGCGTAACTCCATTTCTCTATGCGGCGCATGTCCTTTGCTGTCTTGGATTGTAACTTGTGAAATTTTGATAGTGATACGCCGTATGTAAGAAGTATGTTGCGGCGTATCTGGAGCAGAATGATCTTGATCTTGTACATTTCAGTAGACTCTTAACATCTTGCTTGTTTTGCTCCATAATTAGTCCAAAATCGCCAAGTTTCACATAATACTTGTTTTTACCTGAGAATTACAAAAGTAAACATTAACGTATCAATTCTCATATATAATATAATAAAACAAGTCAAATAAATAGGATAAATGATGATAATAAAATGTACTTATTTGAGTTCATCAACCAGCTTTCACTATCGGCAGCAACAAGAAATATCTTATTTCCGAAATTCCTAACAATCCTCCCCTAATCTTGAGGTTGACTAGGTTAACTGACAAGATTCCCTAAGTGTTATTTGATCTCTGAAAGTACTCTGAAGTCCATAGGGAGAGGATTAATCCAGCAGCAGCATCAGTAAGTAACCAGCAGTAACACTTGAAACTTCCAGCAGCAACTTCGATAGTTCAGCAGCAATAGGAAATTATCTTCAAAAGAAAATTTAAGCTGGTCACCATGTCATTCTGGATCTTGACTGCTACTATGACAATATGTACATCAAATCATTTAAGTTTCAGACTATTCTCATCACATCCAGGTGTGTAAACTCCTGTGAGAGGTGAATCATTGAAATTTAATGGATTTGATGTCTCTTTACCAATAGCCATCACTACTGGAGTAGCCAATGTTTTGGTGTGTAAGACCATGGTACATTGATAACCATCTGATTTTTAGTAAACCAGCAACTGTAAACGGATTTGACTTGTCTTTACCTGTAGCCGTTTGCTCAGGACTAGCCAATTCTTGGTTTCAACTGAACCTTGGTGAATTGAAGACCAAATATGGATACCAATTGTCTTTACCACAAACCATACTTTTGTGGACTAGCCAATTCTTTGGATCCCATAAAGGGTTACATCCATGGTGAATTGAGAACCATTTCAACTCTCAGGAATGAACCATGGGTGAGTTGAAGTACCCTATAGCTTTGAGCAAGCTATTACAACTATCAACGGATTTGATTATCACACCAGAGCCGTACCCTCATGGTGAGTCAACTTCTTCTTGTCTGTGAGACATGGTGAGTTGAATACCATTTGTTGTGTAGGTGTAAACACCAACACTGTACCTGCAAGGTGTTGCTCAAAACCATACAAGTGAGCATAATTTTTTATTTTTATTTTTATTTTTATTTTTATTTATTTTTTATTTTTTTTGAACTAAAATAATAAACATAAATCAAAGAAGAGAAAAGAAAATAAAACTAAAAATAAGACAAAGAAAATAAAAAAATATACAAGAATACCATAATCAAGCAGATGATCCTTTGGCTGCAGAAAGCTGGTTTCTAATGAACCTGACCAATTGTTCAGCAGTTGTCAAGTCATTTCCAATTACATACTTCCCAACTTGCAGCTTACACTTAAGCATCCTCTCCATCAGATCTATGGACAAAGGATAGGGAACATCCACAAACATGGAAAGCACCTTCCCTGTAACAGTTTCCAATACATGAACCTGGGAAGTAGAATACAATCTCCAACTGTGTACTCTCCAAGATTGTTGATCAGCCCACACAGAGTGAGCATTGCCTCCCTCCAGAGAATCCATTAATACTTTCAAGTCCCCCCAAAGAATAAGACCAATCCCTGTAGCTTGATGAGTTTCATAGTGCTTAGTCACCATACCATAGAGATGTATCAAATCTTGTTTATCCACCTTATTCAAAATCTCCCTAAGGAATGTGAAATGTTTTGTTTTCCCATCAAGGGTGGACAAGGCATGGATTTCTCCTTGAGGTATAGGAAGAACCTCCCAACCAATAATATGTGACCAAGGGTGAGGAGAATCACCTTCAGAATCACTTTCAGAATCAAATTGAATCAAGTCCTGATCACTCATATCGGCAAGAGTCTTGGATGAAGACTTCATAGCATGACTCTTTTTCCTGGTCCTTGGAGTTGTAGAGGAGAGGTGAACTGTTGAAGGTGTTACATCAGGAATATGAACCTCTTGTGGTGCACCAGATGCATCTACAGAAGGAATTGGAGAAATAGATGTGGTATCCTGAGAACCTTCAGTAGGAATAAAGGAAGATGCACCAGTCAATGTCTCTCCAGACTTCAGTTTCTTTGTAACATCAGACTCTAAAGATGAAGACTCTCTTTTCTTGCTTTGTTGAATGTCTGTCTTGACTGAAGAATTTATCCTTACATAAGTATCAATGAACAACTTTTAAATTGCAGCATCAGTCCAACCTTTGAAGTCACTGAGCTTTTAGTTAGCTTGATTCTTCAGATAGTCCTTCATAAAATTGACATTATCTTTGTTTGTAGGCATCTTATAACCTGACTTTTGCCTTTCACTGATCCTATGCATCAAGTCATTCCAAGTGGATGCTCTATGAGTCTTTAAGATAAATGCCTTGAGCTGATCTGACTTTTCTTCCATACCCAACTCTGAATCTTGAAGAATCATAAACCCATGAGCTCTAATAATCATGTCAGAAGCCAACAAGTATTCAACTTGCTCACTGAACTCTTCTGAAGTAAGATCTTCTGATCTTGTGCTATTCATAATCCCAGCTATGTTCCTCTCATCAGCAGACATTTTCCTTGCAAACTCCTCATCTTGAGCAACCTGAGCTAGTCTAGCTTGTTCAGCAGCAATTTCCTGTGCATGCATCTGTCTGGCTATCTCAGCATCATTTTGTGTTGCAGCAGGGGGAATGGTGTCACTACCAGCAGCAATGGATGAGCTACCAGCAGAATTACCAGGAACCTTAGGATCAGTAGACACACTACCAACTTCAGCAGGAACATCAGAGGCAACACCAGAGACATCAGCAGCAATGGTGGATTGAAACTTCTCAAAAGCTGACACTCTTGAGGGCTGCTTGGTCCTTGTTCTTGTAAAAGCCTGAGGTTTAGTAGTTGTAGTGGGCTCAGAAGAGGTAGGTATTTCAGTGTGTGCACTATCAAGAGAAACAGAAGCCAACACATTTAGCCCATCAAATGACATATCAGCCTGATCATCCTCAGACTCAAAAAGCACAACCCTTCTTTTCTTTTGCAGATGTTGAGCTTCTAAAGAGCTGATCCTTTCATTTAGCTTTTGAATAGTTCCACTGAAAGTTTCTTTAGTGTCCTTGAGCTCCTTTTCCAAATTCTCCACCTTCTCACTAAAACTCCTTTTGATCTCTTTAAGCTCTGACTCCAATGATTCAATTTTTTGCATAGACCTGTCAAGTAACTGGGACATAGAAGTGAGATCAGCAGCATCCTCAGCTCCACCAGCAGGAATGCCTGAGGTGTTAGGAGCTTCATTGGATCTAGGTGGAGATACATGAAATTCTCCCCCTATATGGGTGTCTTTACTAAAAGGCTGCCTAGTAGGACTAGGAGTTAAAAGCCTTGAAGAAGAAGAAGGCATATCCATAGTAGGTGTTGATTGAGCAACAGGTGGAACAACAGTGGTGGTCTGGACAATGGGCTCATCAGGGACATTAGTCTCAGGTGTGGCTGGTCTAGGTGATGGTGGTAATGGGTCATCAGCAGCAACAGATGTAGATGCATCAGCAGCAACTGAAGTCCCTTCACCAGCAGCATTGGATGCATCAGCATCAGCTGCATTGGGTGATGGTGGGACACTGTCATTGTCAGCAGGATCTGGGTTGACAGCAGGATTGGCATTGTGTAACATGGCAGGTAATAATGGCAAATTTTGGCCTGCAAAATTCATCTTCATCATTGCAAACATTTTAGCAGTCATCCGATTCACTATCTTAGGGGATGGGTCATTGGTCTGAACACCTAAGATAATTTGAAGAAATCTAGGATACATTAAAAATCTGTTTTTATCACCAGTGATATTTTCAATCATCCCTTCAAAAATATATTTGGCCCAATTATATATCCTACCCTGTGACAGACAAACAAGACCAGACGCAATGGGACTAGGACATTGGTCCCAACCACCGATCTTTATACTCATACACTGGAGTAACGTATGAACAAGAAATCTCCATTGAGGAGACAACTTATTTTTATAAAATGTACAACTACCAGTGACAGGATAACCTATGGCAGACATACCATCATTGATTTCTTGCCTGGAAAGATCATGCGCCCCATGCTCCTCAGGAAATCAGATCTGTACCCGAATCAACCCCTCAGTAATGATGACTTCATGCTCATCAATGGTGGCTACGATGTCGTCCTCCCTTCCCACAATGTATCTAACCCTAGCTGTTGCCCAAAACTGCTTAATGAGCGAATCATACACCGTTACAGGAAAATGAGTGAGTACATAGTGAATAGATGACCCACGAAGAAAAGCTAACACTTCATCATAACCATCACTTTTAGAAGAAGACTCTAAGTATGCAACCTTGTTGTGATCATCCTTGTAGCGAAGTGTTGTCATTGTATTAGATGAATGAACTAGGGTTCGAAAGGAGAAAAATAATGAATTAGGGTTTGAAAGGATTTTGAGAAATTGAGATGAGAGAAGTGCAATTTTAGGTTAGGTTGCCAAATATAGCAATTTAAATTGCTGCAATTTCGCGCACGTATCATTGACCAATTGACTTAACGAACTTCCCCAAATTTAACATAGTCAGCAGGAACCATTAGTCAAACGGTGGTAACACTTGGTCAATCGGCAGCAATGAATTGGTTTGACCAAAGTCAACCTTCCAAATCCAGTTATTAGGAATAAACCGCCTGAATTAAATCTCAACACCAACCAACAATAAATTTGCACTAATCACCTTCTCATTATAAAAGCCCTTTTCCCCAAATCAAATAACTTCATTATCACAATCCTAACCCATAATCTTCAAATCAAAGAAAATCATGAGTTCATCCAAAATTCCCATCATTGAAATCTCATCAGACTCCTCCTCCTCCACTGAATCAGGGTGGGAAAGTTACTTTCCTCCGACTGCATCATCTTCTCAAAACAAAGGTAAGGCAAAGGTTGAGGAGGTTTCATCTGATCCTCTTCCATCTACTCCTTCGTCATTTGAGTACTCTAGCTCTGATGATGAAGGATCATCAGAGCTGAAGTCCTTGACTTATTATCAGGGTGAATGGGAGACATATCCTCCCAATTTTCCCATCACAGATAAGCTAAGGGAAGAGATGAAGAAAACTGTGGCTCTGCTTAGTGAAGAGATGGAAAGGACTGCTGCTACCTTCTACAAAGTACCGGTACCAAAAAGAAATGCAGATCTTCGTGAAAATCCTAACCGGGAAAACCATAACCCTCGAAGTCGAATCCTCGGACACAATCGACAATGTGAAAGCCAAGATCCAAGACAAAGAAGGCATCCCATCAGACCAACTCCTCAGCCAAGCCAGCCAACTCCACAGCCAAGCCAGCCAACTCCACAGCCAAGCCAACCAACTGCAAGGTTACGCCCCAGATCACATCAGAGACAAACTACCCCAAGCTCTTCAACTCCAATGAGAGATCATCCAGCCCCTGAACCAAGACAGCCACTCCCAGTGGTGTTGGCACTTCCAGCCCCCCATGTGTATGAAGAAATTAGTCGTCAGAGGGGTAGGAGGTTCATGCCTGATTGTATGGGTAAGGGAAAAGGGAAGGTGGAATAGGTAGTGGGGTTGAGAAGCTTGTGTCTGTAGACTGTTGTATGGTTTGTTTTATGAAGCTATAATCTTTTGTTTTTGGATGTAATCACCTCAAGAAGATGAATGGAAGTTTTTATTTTATGTTATATTTCAAGCATTGAGAATGAGAACTGCAAAACATAGTTAGTAAAACACAAAACATAAAACATAAAAGAATGAGAAACAAGACAAAATTACAAGCATTATCCTCCCCTTAGGCTAATGCCTCCCCTCAAAACCAGCAAAGAAGTATACAACAACATGATCAGACAAACAGGACAATTACCAAGGAAACCATGGAGAGTAAGCCATTCCCCCTCCAAAGATTGGATTATAATAAGCAGGCCTGAAATCCCTCTGATAGGATGAGGAAGCACCAGCAGGAATAGTTCCCTGACTATCAGCAGCAACAGGCTTAACTGCAGGAACAGGTCTATCAACAGGAAAGGGAGCTCTATAAGAATTCATTCCTGCTGCTTGTGGAACATATGGTGGTATTTGTTTAACATTTTTCCACAATGATCTGGTTTGTTGTTGCCCACCATTCATCTTCATTCTCTTTTCATGATAATCACAATCTTTGATGAGATGATATTGACTACCACACACAAAACATGACTTCTTCCTAACAGCCTTGTTCTTACCATAACTTTTCTTATTGCAGACAAAATTATCACTACTGGAACTAGAGACAATGTTGTTTTTAACAGAGTTAAGTGAGTTGTTGTCATGGAAAGCTATTTTTGTATTAGTTACTCCAGAAGTGAAGTCATGAGACTTGGGTGAGGTTGACTTGACATTTGAATCACATGAGGTATAGTCTGTGGACTTAGATTCATAGGACTTGTTACTTTTGGAACAAGAGACAAAGTCATCAGACTCACACTCAGAATCAGATAAGTCATTTGACTTTTTCCCATATGTCATGTGTGATTCATCTGAGTCAAGGTCAAGGGCTGAGTGGATAGGGACAGGCTTGAAAACACCTCTTATAGGTGGAGGAACTGCATTCATCCCTCCTTCCTTAACAAACTTAACAGGAATTTGATAATCAACTTCCTTAGGGGTAGGGTCAAATATTCTAGGGTTATAATCCCCAACATCATATCCCAACCCTTTCTTACGCCAACTAGACTGATTACCATTATCGTTAACAAGATATTTTTCTGATTGTTGCCATGAATTTATCCTAGCCACTTCACTATCCAGTTTAGCCTGTAATTGCTGATTTTCTACTTTCACCTTAGCATGTTCTCTCTCAGAATGTTTTAGACAGTTATTGGAGTTCTCTAAGTCTCTTTCCAAAACCCTTATCTTTTGTTCATATGCTAGCTGATTAGCTTCATGCCAAGCCTTTTGTTTTTCCACAGTTTTAAGAGCCTTTTTATAAGCTTGAATTTCTACAAACAATTTATTATATTCAGGCTCTATTTCATCAAACTCTTTCCTAAGGTTCAAGTATAATTCATGACACCCAAATTGACAATGTTGTACCTGATGAGAGGCACCCACAAGAGCAAATTCTTCCACTTTATCCTTTGCATTATGAACCATGTTGTGAGTTTGGTTGAGACTATCAGCATCAACAAGTTCTGTCCATTTTCCCTTTGAGTTAAAAGATAGCAGGGTTCTGACTTTCATGGTCCACCTTTCGAATTTATCTGCTGATCCAGACATAGTGTAATGGTTTAGAGAGATAGTTTTGTGAACTTTTGCTTCTTGATCAGAGATCCTCACGAGGCTCTGATACCACTTGTTGAATCTAACACACCTGCTAGATCTTTGAGCCTTAATGGATCGGTAGGATGCCTATGTAATCACAAGCACACTACAAGAGAATCTCTGAATACGAACTAGAAAAGAAAAGAACTAAGACTATGATCCTCTATGGATCGTATAATGAACTAAAGGATATTATTATTGATGATTGTTTAAGTCGTAAAAGATATATCAAACTCATAGACAGGGTGTTCCTTTTATAATGACAAGAAACCCTAACCCTAACCCGTCATACAAGAAAACGTGTGAAGAGATAAACATGATCTCTTCTAAAAATAAATCTAACAAACATTCTAAACATACGGGATAACAACTAACAATACCCGCAGTAACAACTACTATCAGCAGAAACAAGATAGAACTATCAGGAGAAACAAGATAGAACTATCAGCAGCAATGAGCTTCAGCAAGAACCACAGCTATCGGCAGGAACCAGCTTTCACTATCGGCAGCAACAAGAAATATCTTATTTCTGAAATTCCTAACAGTATGTTTATGAGGGAGACGGTGATTGTTTTGAAGATCTTTCGTGGGAAAGAGCGTTTAGTATTTATGAGAATGTTAACCAAGAATGGTGTTTGGAGTTTTTCTCCACATTTTATTTTGAAAGGAAGATTGTGGATGTTGTGAATGATAGATGTATCTGGTTTAGGCTCTGTGGTAGGGAACATGTTTATACTTTGCCAGAGTTTGCTGTAGTTCTTGGTCTATACGATCAAGATGAAATTGAGCATCGTTTGTTTCCAGTTCATTTTGCAAGGTTGGTAAGAAAGCATAATGATTATGAGGGTCTAGCGGATTATTGGAATAGAGTGGGAGATCCAGGTTGTAGTAGAAGGAACTCATCCAAGTTAAGGAGTCCTATTATGAAGATTTTACAAAAGTTGATCGCTTGGGGGGTTTTGCATAGAACAGGTAGCAGGGATAAGTGCAATCAACTGGATCTGTGGCTAATGAAATTGTTAGAGGAGGATAAGAACGGGAATGCAGCTTGGATAATAGTCGAGTATCTTTCAAGAAGAGCACCAGGGATAAAAGATAATAGTGTGATTTGTGGAGGTCACTATGTGACTATGTTGGCAAGAAATTTGGGTTATTTTGAGTATGAGGAATTGAAAAAATGTTCGGAAATGAAGGAGAGTGAGACGTGGGATGATAAAAGTTTCGGTAAAGCGTTGGATAGGAAAACAAAGACGTTGGGAGCTGTGACAGAACCAACGATGGGCGCACCTCATGAAGCACCACAACAACCCTATCAACAACAACCGTATCAACCACCACAACCAATTAGGAATGTTCATGCTCCGGGTAGTTTTGACTCGGGATGGGGAGATTGGAACCGTAAATTGAATGAGATAGAATGTAGGGAAGTTTGGAGAGATTCTATGATGATGAAGCAAAATTACAACTATGATTATTCCATGCCGATGATTCAACATGTGGCTCGTGATGCTAACTATGAGGTACCTCCCTACAATCCACCAAATGTTCCACCCTACCCAATTCAGTATGACCCATATCCTGGCCAATATCCTTATCCGTATCCCGGGTATGCACCATTTCCCGATCCAGTGCCAGTTTATGGTAGAGTTCCTACAGTTAGAGGTTCGAGTTACGATGTAGGAGGTTCTTCGTCAGGTGTTGGAGTGAAGAGACCAAAGTATATAGTTTTTGATGATGAAGAGAATTATGATGAAGAAGAAGAAGAGGAGGATGATGACGAGAGTGAAGATGAGCGGGTTCATGGCGATGAACAGATGGATGCTGATGATTGATGATCATCGAAGATTTGGTTGATCATGGTTATGTTTTAAAAACAATGTTGGTTGAATAATTTCTATTTCCACTACTTTTAACTTAACTTTATTAGGATTTTATTATTTATGGTTTGTTTTGAACTACTTTTGTTTATTTTAGTATTTTGCTTTGTTTGTTTCGCATATAGTTTTTGCAGGGGAAGAATTCGCGAAATCTAGTGTTGATCAATATTCGGAGTTAGGAGAACTCATGTGCTTACGTAAGATCAAATAAAACTAAGCGATTTTTTTCCGGGTAGCATTTTATTCTATTTTATTTTTATTCTCTAAATTTTTCTCATTTCCTTTACTTTTAAGTTCATTTTATTACATTGAGGACAATGCAAAACTTAAGTGTGGGGGAGGGAAGAAAATAGGAAAAATTGGTATGATTTTTAATTTTTTTTTAGTTTTTAGTAGAATTTTGGGATTCGAGTGACTAGAGTTGGGTTCGCCCTTGATGTTCTTGTTAATACAAATAGCGTCTCAAAAACGTTATTTATATTCTTTGATCTTTCATTAGTTTTGTTAATGACAAATATAAGGAATATCTTTTAGCAAATAATAAATACTAGCTTAAGTCTCTTAAGTACACATTTTACACTTCACATACTAACTAAGAATTACAAGTTTAGTAACTTGTTTCCTTAAAAGGAAACTTTAATTCTAGAACCATTCCATGACATCATTGCATGCATCACATAGAAGATCTTTGATATATCTTGGTTAGATTTGCAAGATACATAGTTGACATTTGAAGATCTTGGATGATTTGGTAAGATACAACTAAGATATGGTAAGAGACAACTATACCTTAGCTGTCATGTCCCACGGATCCAAATTACATAAAGGACGGATCCCTTGTGAGGGATCCGTGGGATCCGTGAGCTGAAGATCAGCTTGCCTATAAATAGGAAGCTGATCATTTGGCTCTCTCATCACTCATATAGCTTTAACACACATATTCATTCAGTACATATCTTACTAACATCATTCATAGTTGCATTTCACTTTGATCTTTCATTTTGTAGAAAGGAGATCAAGCATTCAAGGATCTATAGAACCGTAATCCTTTAGTTGCATTACTGTGTGATATTGTAGTTTGTTTCACACATCATATCTATCATTTGTAATCAGTGAGTGTGGTTAGTGCTTTAGTCCTTAAAGCACAAGGAGTGTAGGGAGTAGTTGTACCCGTGTAAAGAACTCGACATCTAGCTTAGTGTCGGTAAAGTAAATAGGCGACGTCAGGTTGGTTCTACCTTGTGAAAGAACCCGGTGTTTAGCTTAGTACCGGAAAAGGAAGTAAGCGACGTGTAAAGGTTTTCTCCACCTAGGAAAGGAGTTTGTTTCTTAGTGAAAGATAAACTCTCGAGTAGGAAACTCGGGGAGTGGAGTAGGGCAAGGAAGAGAGTCCTTGTAGCCGAACCACTATAAACAACAGTGTCATGTGGTTTGATCTTTCCTCTCTTTATCTTTTACTTACATTGTGTGATTATTTATTTGTGATTGTTTCCTTTGAATCTAACATATAGTAACAAAGCAAATAAAACTTTAGAACGGTAAAAACTTTTCAACCCCCCTTCTAGTTTTCCACAATTGGCATCAAGAGCTACGTTACTTAAGATCTTTAAAATATATTGTATTTTAAAACTTAAAACGATCCATGGATTTTGAAAACTTTAAAGAAGGGCAATCTATGCAGAGACCACCTCTATTTGAACCAAATTGTTTTATTTATTGGAAAAATCGCTTTGAGACTTATGTAAAGTCAAAGGACATAGATCTATGGTATATTATAGTTGATGGTGATTACAAACCTATTAGTAATAATATTTCGGGTGGTCGGGATGAAGGAGCTACTCTTACTCGTCACAGTGATGAGCAAAAGAAGCTAATTGCCAAAAATAATGAAGCCAAAATGATGCTTTATAATGCCTTACCTAAGAAAGAATATGAAAGAGTTTTTATGTGTAAAACGGCTAAGGATATTTGGCAATCTCTTATTATCACACATCAAGGGAACTCACAAGTAAAAGATAACAAAATTGATCTTCTTGTCCAACAATACGAACAATTTGTTATCTCTGAAGATGAGACCATTGATAGTGCGTTTGCTAAGTTCAATACTATTATTACATCACTTAAAGCACTTGATGAATCTTTTTCTAGTAAGAATTTTGTCAGGAAATTTCTAAGAGCACTCCATCCGAAATGGAGAGCAAAGGTGACAGCTATTGAAGAATCTAAAGATCTCTCAAGCATGAAACTAGATGAGCTCATAGGAAACCTTAAAGTTCACGAAATGATTATGGAAAAAGACTCGGAAATTGTCAAAGGCAAAAGGGAGAAGATTAAGTCTATTGCCTTGAAAGCCAAAGTCGAGTCAAGTGATGATGATGAGTCTTGTTCAAACAGTGATGATGAAGAGTATGCCATGGCCGTGAGGGATTTCAAGAAATTCTTCAGAAGACGAGGAAAGTTTGTAAAAACACCTCGTGATGAAAAGAAATCCTCTCGGAGAGATCGTGACGATAAGAAAGGTAAGGTTGATAGGAAATGCTATAGGTGTGGTGACTCCAGTCACTTAATAGGAGAATGTCCAAAGCCTCCAAAGACCAAGTCTCAAAGAGCCTTCGTTAGTGGAGCTTGGAGCGATAGTGAAGGAGATGATGATGATGAGCCTAAGAACAACGAAATGGCACTTATGGCTAATGACACAGAAGAGGTACATTCTGATTCATATTCCTCTATAGATGATGAAACCTTAGAAGTAAAATATAACAAACTGTGTGACGTAACTTTAAAAATCATAAACAAAAACAAGTTTTTGAAAACAAAGACATCACTTTTAGAAAATGAAGTATATTGGCTTAAAGAAAAAGCAATACGAATTGAAAAAGGTAAAGATAGTAAAGAAACGTGTGTGTCTTGTCAAGAACTAAAACTTGAATTAGAAACCTTAAGAAACAAACAGGAAGATTTAATCAAACAAAATTCAAAGTTTAAAAGGTTTGATAAAAGCATAAGTTGTGCAGATGAAATAATGAAAATGCAAAAGCTACCTCATGATAAAACAGGACTAGGCTTTATGAAACTAGGAACCTTAAGTGATTATAAGGAACAGACTGTGAATAAAACTGATTCAACCAAGTTGGACACTCACGGATCCGACGGATCCAAAAATTTGGATCCGCCAAGTGTATCCAAAGGATCCGCGAGTACAGAAGTTGAACAGAAGGTTCACAAAGTCGACCGTTCCGAGTTTGTTAAAGTTACTAAGAAACCTAACAGTAGTATAAATAATAATAAACATAAACCAGCAGTATCTTTAGGAAGAGGACAAGCTAGAAATGAATATAGAGTTAAAACGGATCAACAGAGACCTCAAATGAGTTTTCCCAAACACCCCTTTCCAAAGAGTATAGTTAATCCACAACATACTTATCAAAATAATTGGAACCAAAACATACCTAGAAACTTTCATGGTCCTAATTATATGTCATGGAACAATTGTCCACCATTTACATACATAAACCATGATAATGTCATGTTTAACCCGAACGGACCCATGAGATATTGGGGACCAAATGCTTGAGTCTTTTATGAACTTAGGTATGCTTGAAAGTTGATCTTGAACCTGATGAGTGGATCAAAGATAGTGGGTGCTCAAGACACATGACGGGAAACAAAAATCTTTTCTCAACCTATCAAGTGTATGACAGAGGTAATGTCACATTCGGTAGCAAGCTTAAAAGTAAAATCATCGGAAAAGGTACAATCTCTCATGACTCTCTATCTATTGATGATGTTGCTCATGTAGATAATTTAGGATTTAATTTACTTAGTATAAGTCAATTATGCCGCAAAAAGTATAACGTCCTTTTTAGTGAAAATGGAAGTAAAATACTTAAAGATGGCATAACCGTAGGAAAAGGTGTTTTAAAGAATAATGTCTATGTTATGAAATTAGATAAAACACCTAAAGATAAGTTATGTCTTACCTCCTTGGACGAAAACTCAACTCTATGGCATCGACGCTTAGGTCATGCTAATATGAGGCTTATTCAATCTTTGTCATCCAAAGAACTCGTTAGGAACCTACCCAAGTTGAAATATGACCAACACTTTTGTGATGCTTGCAAAATTGGGAAACAAGTACATAATAGCCATAAGGCTAAAAACATGGTATCTACATCTAGATGCCTAGAATTATTACATATGGATTTGTTTGGCCCGTCGGCTATACAAAGTTATGGAGGAAATTTTTACACTTTAGTCATAGTAGATGATTACTCTAGATATACATGGACAAAGTTTTTGAAAACTAAAAATGAGGCATTCGACAAATTTGAAATTCTAAGCAAGAAAATTCAAAATCAAATAGGAAGTAATATAGTATCTATTAGAACTGACCATGGTCGAGAATTTGACAATGAAATTCAATTTGGAAATTTTTGTGATAATAATGGAATAACTCATAATTTCTCGGCTCCTCGTACACCTCAATCTAATGGTGTAGTAGAACGTAAAAATAGAACAATTCAAGAAATGAGTAGAACTATGTTAAATGAACAAAACATACCACAAAAGTTTTGGTGTCACGCTGTAGATACTTCTACATATATCCTAAATAGAGTTTTAATTAGACAATTATTAAATAAAACTCCGTATGAAATTTATCGAGGCAAAAAGCCTACATTAGGATATTTTAGAGTTTTTGGAAGTAAGTGCTTCATTTTAAACACAAAGGACTATCTCACTAAGTTCGACCCAAAGTCGTATGAAGGTGTATTCCTTGGATACTCACAAAACAGTAAAGCATACATTGTATTAAACAAGGAAACATCAAGAGTCGAGGAATCATTGAACGTAACATTCAACGAAAGTCTACCTCCCTCTAAGACATCACCTTTGGTAGATGATGACTTAGTTGAAAGTCAAATGGTTAATGATATAGAAAACATTGAAAATGACAATGAACCCGTAAAAGGAGAAATAGTCAATATTAAAGAAACTAAAAGTCATCCATTAGAAAACGTCATAGGAAAACTTAATGAAAGAACACTAAGATCCAAAGCTCAAAATGAAAGTAATTATTTTTGTTTTATTTCAACCATTGAACCTAAAAATATAGACGAGGCAATAAAAGATGAATCTTGGGTAATTGCTATGCAAGAAGAACTTAATCAATTTATTAGAAATGATGTTTGGACCTTGGTACCTCCACCTAAAAACCAAACCATAATAGGCACCAAATGGGTCTTTAGAAATAAAATGGATGAAAAGGGTATTATATCTAGAAATAAAGCTAGGCTAGTAGCTCAAGGTTACAATCAACAAGAAGGTATAGATTACGATGAAACCTTTGCACCCGTAGCTAGACTTGAGTCTATTAGAATATTACTTGCATATGCATGTGCACATGACTTTAAGTTATTTCAAATGGATGTCAAAAGTGCTTTCTTAAATGGTCTTATTAATGAAGAAGTATATGTTGCACAACCTCCCGGCTTTGCCGACTTTGAAAAACCAAATTATGTTTTCAAACTTAAGAAAGCTTTATACGGACTTAAGCAAGCACCAAAAGCTTGGTATGATCGACTTAAGACTTTCCTAGTTGACCATAAGTATACCATGGGCCTAGTAGACAACACTCTCTTCACCAAGAAAAAGGGATCACATATTATCATAGTCCAAATATATGTGGATGACATTATATTCGGTTCAACTTGTCAAGAGTTATGCGACGATTTCTCAAAAATCATGCATGACGAGTTTGAAATGAGTATGATGGGGGAACTAAACTTTTTCTTAGGTCTCCAAATTAAACAATTAGAAGATGGGATATTCTTCAACCAATCAAAGTATATCAAAGATATGCTTAAGAAGTTTGGTCTTGAAGACTCAAAACCCATGAGAACACCCATGTCCTCCGAAACCAAACTTACTAAGGATGAAGAAAATGAATCCGTAGATAGCACTAAATATAGAGGAATGATTGGTAGTTTACTCTATCTTACGGCTAGTAGGCCTGACATTATGTTTAGTGTTTGTCTATGTGCACGTTTTCAAGAAGATCCAAAAACTTCCCATCTTGAAGTTGTTAAAAGAATCTTTAGGTATATTAAAGGTACTACACACTTAGGATTATGGTATCCCAAAGGAACGGGTGTAGAAACCATAGTGTATACTGACTCAGATCACGCAGGTGATTATGTTGATAGGAAAAGTACTAGCGGTATTTGTACTTTTGTAGGATATTGTCTAACATCATGGTTCGCTAAGAAACAAACTGCCCTCACAATCTCAACAACAGAGGCAGAGTATGTGTCTGCAGGAAAGGCGTGTCAACAAGCACTGTGGATGAAACAAGCTCTCGTCGACTATGGAATTGAACTCAACAACATTCCCATTCTTTGCGACAACAAAGGTGCTATCGATCTAAGCAAAAATCCAGTCCAACACGCTAGAACTAAACATATTGAAATACGCCATCACTTTCTTCGCGACAATGTACAGAAGGGAATCATCTCAATTGAGAAAGTTTCCTCAGAGGACAACATTGCCGATATTCTCACTAAACCACTTAAACGAGAACCTTTCAATTATCTTAGACTTGGATTAGGACTAATGGAACCTAGTGATTAGGAGAAACATTAGTGTAAACTTTAGTTTAGCCACACACGACACCAAACCAAAACATGTGTTCTGATTCGCGGATCCAATCGACAACAAAGACGGATCCTTTGTTTGGGATCCGCCGGATCCGTCGCATGCTGTGTTCAGTATATTATTAAATAAACAAGAACAGCTACTATTCATTCCTCACTCCAAAACATATCACCTTACCATACTCGACACACACTTAATCTCCATCACATTTTAGACCATTTTCTTCCACAAATTTGTGCTTCTAACATCACTGTAAGTATTCTTATCATATTTATACTCCTGATATGCGTCTAGGATTTCCATTTCATGCACAAAACCAAAACTTAGGGTATATGCATAATTCTTGAAAAATCATGAAGCATATTTATTGCATTATACTTATAAACATGTTTTTCTTAGTTAGGAATTGCATCTCATAGCACATTGTCTTAATTTAACAAAAACCCCATGAAAATTTTTCACTAAAATCTTCTAACGACTAGGTAAAATGATTTTTTCTTACATTGTTCATACAAATGCAAAAACGTTATCTTTTAGACTTCACTTGCATAATGTCTCTTGAATGCTAAAGGGAATACATAACTAATATGTATTTTCGGGTACATTCAACCGTAGCTACATTGAAATAGGAGTGTTTGGGTTATCTCTCGTTTGTAAACATAACTTGCATAAACTAATTTTTCTTGCATCAAAAGAATCGAGATAACCGCACCTCCACATTGTCCCCATGTAGGCATACACTAGGAATTTTACACTTCCTTTGATCATTTTAACTAAAACTATGTAACTTTTTGTACTTAGGAAAATCATGCCTCCCGCAACCAACTACGATCACAAGAAAACCATTAACTACTTACCCAAAGTCCACAAAACCAAAGGTCTAACCAATGCCCAAATCGAAATTTTCAAAGCCTTAGAGAATAAGTATGTCCATGAGGGTAGAGCCGTAGATTCATCATTCTATGAAGGAACTCAACTTAGGGAACAATTAGCCGCAATTCGATTTGATTCTCTTTTAGACATTGATGAACCAATCATTCCTAGGTTCATACTTGAGTTCTATGCTAGTGTAGGTCTTAGCTCGAGTGATGAAGGTTACTTAAGTCTTCATTTTACTCTAAATGGAAATCTTGTCAACATCCCTCTTGATCAATTTGGTGAGGTCTTAGGAATTCCAAGTCAAGGAACATGTATTTACTCGGACAAATGGTCCTTAACAATCTTAGACTCCAATCTCGATAGGACGGCACCATATGCCACTCCTCTTCAATCAAAAGAAGTGATTAGGGAACATCTCTTCATTCCTAAGAACAACCCCACAAGAATGTATCGTGGTCGTGAAGTTGCTAGAGATCCATTTGCAATGGAACTTAATGAACTAAGACCCGAATTCAAGAAGATGGAGGATGTATTAAGGGAAAATGTGATGTGCACCATAGGAAACCGTGATCATATCAATGCTTGTTTATGCCACATGATGTACAACATCTCTACTCGTCAACCTTTCAATCTTGCTTATTATGTTGCCAAAAGAATGTGTGACATTCCGGTTCAAAGCAAGATTGCAATGCCTTATGGTATGCTCTTAACCCGACTTTATAGAGCCTTTGCACCCGCTCGTCCAAACCATCTAGGCTTTGTTCCAGATTACAATGAAATTGAACATACCTTCATTCCTTTGATTGACTTTAGGGTTAGTGTTGATAAGGGCAAACGTCCTCGTGTTCCAACATCATCCTCATCATCTTCAATGAGTGAAGATGATGGTATGCCAAATTCTAGGATTCCTCCACCCGAGTACTTGAGCCATCTTCCTCCAATCCAACATGAATCCGCTGAGTATAGAAACATCAAAGGAATGGTGAAGAATCTGGGTCGTTGGATGATGAAATTACACAAGGGGATGAAGAAGTTGAAGAAGAAGCTGAGTTAATGGAGTGTTTGGTTTTAAACAATGTTGGATATTGTGTTGTTAAACTTCTATGTGTCTAGAATTTATCTGATGATACTTGTTGTGTATGTGTAATAACTAATACTTGCAGGTGGATAACCATAATGGTTATCAATTTTCCGGGTTATAGCCAGTGTTTGGCATAACACCTAAAACGGTAAGTTTCTAAGTACGGATTAAACTATGTGCAATCATGTGTTAATGTAATCATATTTAGTTGTTTTGCTATACATATTAGATGCTAAATAAGGTCTAGGTGAATTTTTGGGTTTTCGTCGAAAAACGAAAAATATGACATATGTTCTGTTTACTTTTTAAGTTTTAGGCATACGGATCCGGCGGATCCCAAAACAGGGTTCCGCCAAGGCTTATCGTTGGATCCGCCATCCGCCATCCTGCGGATTTGGCGGATCGCTAAAAATGGTTCCGCATTTGCAACCATTTGGATCCGCAGGTTTCCCAGTAAAATTACAAAACTTTTTCGACTTATCCCGATTCTTAAATGTTTAGTATCACTTAGGATTCATTCACTGATCACAATTCCTCTTAGAATAATTTAGGAATTCTTAGAAACTTAGGAACAAAATTTCCCACCAAAATTTAAATTTTTAAAATTTTAGGTGTGAGTTACCAAACAGATACAAAGAAGGAACCCTTTTTAGGGATCCGTCAAATCCGTGGAAATATCAAATCATCAGACTTTCCACTATCTTCTTGTATTAACTGCAAATCCACAACATATTACTCAACCAAAGCTCAATGGATTGACTTCCTTGATATGACCTGCACAAATTTTTGTTCCAAATCATTAGTAACCAACATTCTCTATTGGATTCACATCAAATCCAAACACACAGACTCACAAACCTTCTGTCTATAAATTAGCACTTTAGGATCATCACTTCACACAACAACCATTTCCTCTCCTGTACATCTTAGCTATCATACTTCACCATGACTAAGTCAAACAACTCTTCCACATCTAGACCTTCAAGAAGAACAGCCCGCATTAGTGTTAAACCCTGTTGTTTTATCAACTTAGCAAACTCCTCATCTGAGGAAAATTCTCCTCTCAATATATCATCACCCATTGCTAGTGAAAATTTCCTTACACTCTCCACCCCAACACCATCAAATGTTGTTATACAAACACCACCCATGACCTTTGAAGGTCACCAACCCATGCTTTTTCACCCGGTTTACCCGGATATCCATGGCCCTTTATACCATGATGCACAATCATCCCAACCTCAACAACAACCTCTATCACCCACATCCACTCTAGTTGCCATTGACGAGGCAATGTGGATGAATGTGCCTCAAACCCAAGAAGAGATTAGTGAAGAGCTCAACCGTCTCTACACTCTCTCGGGTATGGTTGACCATCGCCTTCATGAAGCAATGGACATTCAAAACATCCTTATGAACTCCCTCCAAACACCACAACAACCATCAAACAACAACAACAACCAACCACCACCACCATCACCACCGCAAAACTTGGAGCCTAATCTTCCTCCCAGCTTCTCAAGTCATGATTGCGCACATTGTGAGAGAACGGCTCACTTGGCCCAAAGGACCAACATCTTGGTCCATGAGCTTCAAAATGAGATGAGGTTCATCTTGAACCATGTTCTTGAACGTTTAAACGCAATCTCTCATCCGCCTCAATAAAAGTGTTGTTAGGAACCTTCTAGGATGATGTTGTAGTTGTCTTTATTTAGGATTTATTTTGTAATGTACCATCATATCATATTTGTGACTTTTGTCACATAATTTTCAATTAATGAATGTGATGTTTTTATGCTTATGAGTGATCAACATATTGCATATTATCATTATCATTGTGAACTAACATTCTTATATAGCATATATTATACCTTGATTATGATTACCCTAGGTACAAATAATGATCAGACACTTACTTTGGTACTCGAGAAGTGAGGAGTATATATCAAGGGGGAGCATCTCATAAGCATTTCATATACTAACCATTTGTTTTGTAGATTCATGCATCATTTCCTTGATTACTCCATTTAGGGGGAGTATAAAACAAGGGGGAGCTTTAAAGTTCTCAAAATCGCATTCCGCTACGCTACTCTTTTTGTTTCGACAAAAAGGGGGAGAAAGGAACTAAGTTTGCATCAACTGTGATTCATCACAGTACATACATTTTTTACAAAACTTTTCTTTAATAAACAAACTTAATATATATTTTTAAGAACTCATGCTATATTTATTCTCTTGCTCAAAAATATACCTTATGTTTTGTCATCAACAAAAAGGGGGAGATTGTTAATACAAATAGCGTCTCAAAAACGTTATTTATATTCTTTGATCTTTCATTAGTTTTGTTAATGACAAATATAAGGAATATCTTTTAGCAAATAATAAATACTAGCTTAAGTCTCTTAAGTACACATTTTACACTTCACATACTAACTAAGAATTAAAAGTTTAGTAACTTGTTTCCTTAAAAGGAAACTTTAATTCTAGAACCATTCCATGACATCATTGCATGCATCACATAGAAGATCTTTGATATATCTTGGTTAGATTTGCAAGATACATAGTTGACATTTGAAGATCTTGGATGATTTGGTAAGATACAACTAAGATATGGTAAGAGACAACTATACCTTAGCTGTCATGTCCCACGGATCCAAATTACATAAAGGACGGATCCCTTGTGAGGGATCCGTGGGATCCGTGAGCTGAAGATCAGCTTGCCTATAAATAGGAAGCTGATCATTTGGCTCTCTCATCACTCATATAGCTTTAACACACATATTCATTCAGTACATATCTTACTAACATCATTCATAGTTGCATTTCACTTTGATATTTCATTTTGTAGAAAGGAGATCAAGCATTCAAGGATCTACAGAACCGTAATCCTTTAGTTGCATTACTGTGTGATATTGTAGTTTGTTTCACACATCATATCTATCATTTGTAATCAATGAGTGTGGTTAGTGCTTTAGTCCTTAAAGCACAAGGAGTGTAGGGAGTAGTTGTACCCGTGTAAAGAACTCGACATCTAGCTTAGTGTCGGTAAAGTAAATAGGCGACGTCAGGTTGGTTCTACCTTGTGAAAGAACCCGGTGTTTAGCTTAGTACCGGAAAAGGAAGTAAGCGACGTGTAAAGGTTTTCTCTACCTAGGAAAGGAGTTTGTTTCTTAGTGAAAGATAAACTCTCGAGTAGGAAACTCGGGGAGTGGAGTAGGGCAAGGAAGAGAGTCCTTGTAGCTGAACCACTATAAACAACAGTGTCGTGTGGTTTGATCTTTCCTCTCTTTATCTTTTAGTTACATTGTGTGATTATTTATTTGTGATTGTTTCCTTTGAATCTAACATTTAGTAACAAAGCAAATAAAACTTTAAAACGGTAAAAACTATTCAACCCCCCTTCTAGTTTTCCACAGTTCTAGTTATTTATTTTGTTTGATTCAATGGTAAGAATGACGCTATTTGAATTTTTTTGGAATTTAATCAAGAAAGGAGAGTTATTGATAACTATTGCTAGCACATGTTATAACCCACCTTAAATTGTGAGGATTTAAACCTTTTTGTATAATGCATTTCTTATGCTCTATATTTCGTTATGAGTGTCCCGGTGATCATGTTGATTCTAGAACTTGTACGTGTTATGCATTACGGTTAAAATTACTTTTGAGTAATAAAATATATTAAAATGATAAGAGGCAAATTAGGATTTACACCAAATGGCCTTCCGTTTACAAAAATATTTTTGCTGACCGCATTGGTTAGTTATCCTTAGTATTTGGAACCCATTTGTTAGCGTTAATCTTTTACGCTAGATACCCTTAGTTACACCTTTTGAGCCTTATCTTTTCTTTTGATTAAATCCAGAAAAGTACAAAAAGATTTTACACCTTACACCTTAGCCTTACCCGAATCAAGTTCAATTGAAGTTCAAAACTAGTTATTTTTTTTGATGATTACATGTTGACCACACTTTGTATGTGTATATGTTCTTTCATTGAAGAAGGAGGTCGCAACTCTTATTTGTATTTTTGTAGCGTGTGCTCATCCGAAGTGTGGGGGTGACGGAAAAAAAAGAAAAAAAAGAGGGGGAATGAATAGCCAATGAGCTATGAATGTATGGAATGATGAAAATAAAATAGTCAATGAGCTATTAAGGAAGGAAGGAGTTAGTATGAGATGCGGAAGAATGATAATCAAAGAAGTTTGGTGGAGTGATCATTTGAGGTATAAAGAGTTGGGAACGGAATTTGGACTTGATTCTTATTTATTTGTTTTTATTTTGTAGAAACCAATCACAAATAATTCCCATGTCTTATCCTTACCTTTACCAATTTCTTGATTCGTTGTTAGCTTTCGAGCATCCGGATTTAGTGATGGCTTTGTCTAGATATGTAGTGCATGGATGTTCTAGTGACCATCCGGGTTTTTGAATAGTTGAAAAATGTTGCTAGCGAGCTAGTGCGTGTTTTAGTGACCATCCGTTATGCAAATAACGTCGTTAGCGAACCAAGGTACAATCTAGTGACCATCCGTTGCTTGGCTAGTCAAGAATTCGTTGTTAGCGAGCTATTACATTCTTGTATGAAATATTTGCACAATAGCTAGGTAACCATAACCTTTAACCTTAAACCCGAATAAAAGACCTCTTTGATGTTTTATTTTGTTGTTTTGATACACGTACAAGCTTATGGTAAGAAACGTGAATCATGTCTGAGCAATTGAGTGATATGCCATTAAATTTACCCTTGAGTGTTGAGTGAATTTAAAAATCCTTTGTGAGGAGCTTAGTTATGTTATCAAGCTCGAATTAACTTGTTTATGTTTCAAGAATTTTTCACACCTAAAAGTTAAAATGACAATTGTTCCATTGGGATAGTTGTTGGATTTTTAGAACCATAATGAAGTAGCCATTGAGTTCAGTTTTCTTAAAGCTAGACTTGCTCGAGGGCGAGCAAAACTCAAGTGTGGGGGATTTGATAACGCTCAAAATGAACATGTTTTTAGTCACGTTATCGTTAGATTTGTGCATCATATTTGGTTATATTTGTTACTAAATCATGAAAAAGTGTATATGCAAGTAAATATAGCCAAGTACAGGAAAAGATGATAAAAAGATGAAGAAATGAAGAGATTATGCACATTTGAAGAATCACGAGAAAGAAACGAGAAAAGAACCACACAAGAATTCAAGGATTTGATAAAGTCAAGATTTCTATGTTTATATATCAAGAAAAGATCAAGTTCTATGGAAGGAAGTAGTGGTACAACAAAGGATCAAGCACGTAACGAGAAAAGGAAGAAAAAATAAAGTATGCATGGCAGAATGGCCCATCCGATCGGATGGTGCCCGCATCCGATTCGGATGGGAGAAAAGTGATTTACCAAGAGATCCAACCGATCGGTTGGACCTCAATACCGATCGGTTGGAGGAGACTGAAGTTACAAAAATGCATTTAATGACGAATTTAAGTCCCATAATCATGGTGGCTTATCATTTCTTGGTTATTTACTGATTAAGGAAGTTTTTGCTTGAGGGAAAAGGGTTCCTTCACTTATTTAAAGAACCCTTGGCTAGTTAACAAAGTGTGACAACCCAAAACCTAGTAAGGCTTACACCAAGTCTTGCTAAACTTATTATCATTGCCCGAAAGCTTGTAGTTGCTGTGAGAACGTCCAAGGAACCTTGAGTTCAAGTCTCAAGAGTTGTGTCCAAGTGTGGAGTTGTTTACGTGTGATCATAGGCGATTGGAGGAGAGTGGTTGCTATAGTTCCACAATTCTAGTTCTTGTAATTTCACAACTAGGTATTTCTTGTTTGAGTTATTATGAACTACTTTTACTTTAAGATGAATGAAAGTATGGTTGATTACTTGTGTTTGATTATGATTATTATGGAGTGATTTTGGTTATGCTTGTGTGTATTATGTGATAATTGTTGGAGTATTCTTATTTCATAGTGATGCATGAAATCATATCTTGTTTTATGAGTTTGTTGAAATACAATCTAATCTTGTTTAATTGGTTGGTAAAAACAGTTTTAAAGATTAACAAAGGCCGAAAGGATTTTCTTTATGTTTTTATGCCAAAAAGTTAGTGCACGAATTAGTATGGATTATGGTGTGTGACAAGCACCATATTAGCTTATTAAAATGGATTTGGAAATGATTTTATCACGAAAAAAGGCCGAAAGGATTCGCAGGAATTTTAGAATAAGAAATGCTTTTCAAACAACAAAGAGTCTAATAGAATTATCGAACTAGTTAACAAAGGCCGAAAGGAATTAACTAGGAGATTGAATTCTTAGAGATGATTTCTCATGATAAAAACCATTGATTGTGAATCACTCATTTTAAGTTGTGCATCTGTTGATATAAATAATGCCTAAACACGTTATTAATATTCTTTCGATATCTCTATATTTTGTTAATCACAAAATGTAAAATCATTAAACGAAAGATCATGACGTAAACCAGTATTTAGTTGTAAATATCTATTTTAACAACTCAATCACTTAAGGTATGAATAAACAAATGCTTAATGCATTATATGATCAAAGGAACTTTTTCTTAATCTCTAAACTTTTTATAAAATGTCAAAAACATTTTATATATTTTTGAAAAATATTTTTGGTATTAAATAAATATGTTTAATCTATTATAAATATATGAATTCAAATTTTAACCAAAAATGGCAAAAATGTCCCAGAAAAACCTTCCCCGCAAAAGGACAAAACTGGGCAATGTTCAGCAGGGGCGGCCCCCTTAATTCATAAAGGTGGCCCCCTTAAAATTAAGGGGACCGACCCCCTATTTAAGGGGACCGCCCCGCTCCAGTAGCTTCCCAGTTTTTGCCTATAAATACTGGTTTATCTCTGGACATTTTTCTCACCTTTTGCACCCCAAACCTTCTGTTCTAAATCTTCTCTAATCCTTGTAAATCCTTTCTAAAATCCTTTGATCATATTCTCTTAAGCATTGGTTTCCAAGTGATCCAAGCTTCCACCATCAAAGTGCAAAAGAAGAATACTCCTTCAACTAGAGAAGAAGTATTATAGCTTAACTCATATCATTCTTGTAGTTGTGTAAAGTGTTGTATAGTTGTGATAAGTAGATCTAAGTGTAAGTAAGTAGTTGTGCTTGTAAAGAAGTAGTGTAGAAGTCGTGAAGTAGTCGTGAAGAAGAAGTCGTGAAGCCGTCGTGAAGAAGGTGTGAACTAGTTGTGTAGAAGTTGTGTATAAGTTGTGAGATTGGTTCTAGCTACGATTAGAACTCGACATCTAGCTTTGTGTCGTTAAACCGGTGTAAGCTAAAGTTGTGTAAGGTTTCTCCGCCATAAGGGAGTTTGTTGACATAGTGAAGAAAACTCTCGAGTAGGTGACTCGAGGAGTGGAGTAGGGCAAGGAAGGTGTCCTTGTAGCCGAACCACTATAAATCTCCGTGTTGTGGTTTGATCTTTCCATCTCTATCTTTCATTTCATTATATTTACTTTACTTGCATTGCTTTTCTATATTTGTTTATATTTGTTCATATTGATCAAGAGTTGAATTCACATAAGATAGAATCGAAGCTTTAAAAGTAAACAAAAGTTTTCATAAAATCTAAAACGACGTAAAACTATTCAACCCCCCTTCTAGTTTTCCACAATTGGTATCAAGAGCCAGGTCAAACAAGATTTTTAAAATAAACTGTATTTTAAAACTTGAAACGATCTATGGAATCTGAAAAACATTTAGAAGGGCAATCTATGCAAAGACCACCACTATTTGAAAGTGATGGATTTCTTTATTGGAAAAATCGATTCGAAACTTATGTGAAATCAAAAGATCTAGATCTTTGGCATGTTATTACTAATGGTGATTTTTTACCTATTTAACATAATCTTGAAACTAAAAAGGATGAAATAGTACCTTTTGAAAAACAAAGCGATGATTTAAAAAGAAAGCTTTCTAAAAATAATGAGGCAAACATGGTTATTTATAATGCGTTACTGATATGTGTCTAAATACACATATATTTACCTTGTTTAAACCCACAAAAACGACCAAAAACACACAAATGACCATACAAATGTACAAATATCATGAAAATGTGTTTTTATGTGATTCGGGTACAAAAGATTGAAAAACAAGTGAAAAACACACAAAGTTTACACAATTGTCATTTTCAGTCCCTGAAGTTACATAAATTGTCAAAACTAGTCCCTGAATGTTTAAAATGAGTAAAAAGTCAACTTTAGTCCTTGGAAAATAAAACTTGTTCACAAATAATCCCTGGATGAAAGTTTTCTACAAAATGGCAATTTTTACCCCTCAAGTTACAAAATTGGCAAAATTAGTCCCTGAATGTTTAAAATGAGTATTTAACAAAATATACCCTTGTACTATTCATGAATGACAATTTGGAACCTTTTTGATAACTTTTGGAAAATTACAATTTCACCCCTAAACTTTTGGAAAATTACATAAATGGTCCTCGGGTGTTTTAAATTGTAACAAAATACAAAATAGGTCCTTTGGTTTATCTAACTTGACAAGATTGGTCCTTTTGATAACTATGGTGAAATTACCATCTCAGCCCCTCAACTATGCAGAAATTACAAGTTTGGTCCTTGTGATTTAACAACAAACCAAACCGGATCCAAACTAAACCCTTAACCCTTTATAATAAAAAAACCAAACCCAACCCACAAATAATAAATCCAAGCCCAATCCCATATTTACTAAACCCGGCCCACTCATTTTTTGCTAAATATCAGGGTCAAACGTTAGTTTGACCCGTCTCCTTTCTTCCCACCCCGCCAAAACCACTCAGCCCACCATTTTCACCACAATACCACCATCAATCCAAAACCCTGACAATCCACCACTCCCCCTCATCCAATGAGTTAGCTTCACACGTTAACACCCCCCACTTGCTCAGAAAGAAGCCAAAAAGCCACATGTCCTATTTTCCCGCCAAAAATGCCATGAATGGCTGAGATCACTTCAATTTAATTAAACGGTGGGGATTTGCTCGTAATTCATCAAGGAAGCTAGTGGGATGACTATAAAAGGAAGAGAAGGCCACAAGAATAAATTGTCAGTAGATTAGGACCAAAAAGTAGTGTAGAAATTAGATAAATGTTATTTCAGTTTCATTTAAGGTTTTCAGTTGTAATTTAAGTTTGTTTCAAGTAATTTGTTGCTTCTGTATTGTAATCAATCTCAGTTATAATGAAAGTTCAAGTTTTCATGTTTCCTGATAATTTGTATTTAGTTGTTTAGCTATTAAGAACCAATCAAAATCCATAAATACCCTTACTATAAGCTTATGAAAGCTTTTCTTAGCTTTTTGTAAGTTTATTTAGTGATTATCTGTTCTAATTCAAGAAAAGGGAGAAAAGTCAAGAAAAGTCAAAGTAGTCAAATAAGCAGTTCTGGTGTTGTTAAGCAGTTGTGATTAAGCTAGAATGGGGTCTAAACTTGGTAAGTGACATTCCAAGTTCAGTCCTGATCTAAGTTCTATCCTATTCTTAACCATTCAGTTGTAAGCTCTTTTCCATATTTTGCATCATTTTCTTGTTCATTGGACCATAGCTTATCATCAGCTTATCTGTATAATTCTCAGCTTATCAATAGTTTCTATATAGATTTCATCAGTTTCATAGTAATTATATAGCTTGTTTCTTCATTTCACTTAAAAAACTCAAAAAGTCAAAAACAGTCAAAATATAGCTTAATCTAGAAATCAGCTAGTTCAGCATTTATTTTAGCTTATAATCTACTTGTATAAGTTTAAGTAGGCTAGTGAATCAGTAACAAGTCAGTTTCTTAAGTTTAATTAGCAGTTTCTAGTGTAAATTACAAAACAGTCCTTCATAAGGACTGTTTGGTATTATAGAGTCAAACGGGTAAAACATGGTTTCTACTGTTCCTTTGCACTTTCCTCAATCTCAATCTTGAATAATTCAGCTGTTAGGAGCTTTTAGTGTAAACTTTATACACATTCTTAAGGATTTTAAGGTTTTCAGTTTGCTAGTTGAAACTTAGAAGCTGAAACAGTCAAATAAGCTCTCAAGAGCTTTAGGCCTTTTTAGCTTCTGTCTTTGGTATTTCTGGACTCCATTGAGTCATTTGAGATCACCCCTAGTCCCTTACTAAATCCCTTTAAGCCTAGCACAGTCTACACCAAAACAGCCCAAACAGACCATAGCAGCCTGCTCAGTTGCTGATCTACCTGATCTAGTGACCAATTGGACTTCAATTGGTGTGATTGTGATAGGGCTTTTAGTGTTTTCATGTAGCTTATAGTATAATCTATCTTTTGCCCCCCTAATATTGCATCTCAGTAGCTTATTTCATTGCTTAAATTGCCCTGCAAGTTGGCCTTTTTCTGAGTTTTCTGTTGAGTCTTTTCAACTGATTAGGTGTCCATTTGCTTAACCTGTGGGATTTTCTACTTGAAATAAGTTGTTTTAAGCTTAAATAAATATATTTAACCTGTCCTGAGCATTTGGTTGATTTCTGTGCTGATTAGCTTATTTTTGGGCTTATTAGTTAACTGCTTATCTGCCCAAATCAGCTCTACAGGCTTATTAAACTTTTCATTTTATTTTTCCTATCTTTTAATTTATATTTTAGATTTATCTGTAAAGTTTCATAATTTTCTAAATAGTTTTGATATTTTTAATCTTTTTTATTAGTTTAAAATAGTAATTAAATCATAATAAATAAAATAATAATCAGAAAAATATAATTTTAATTTTCATAATTTTCGTTTGTCATTTGTAATCGAGGAAAAATATAATCTTATTTTTAGACCTTAAGAAAATCAAAAATAGAAATATAGTGATAGCTTCTATTTAATAGAATTTATCTTTTTAAATTTTAATTAAGTAAGTTTCATTTTTATAGTTTTCTTAGCTTCTTTTTACTTAATAATATTTTTAGAAAAAGTTTTAGAATTTTCTTTGTTCATTTAGTATTTTTTATAAATTTAAATAGTTTAATAAGTAATTAAATAATAAATAATTAATAATAATTAAATAAAAAGAGTAAAAAATATAATTTAAGTTTTTAAATAAGTTTTAAGTCATTTTACATTTTTAGGTTTTTAATTTCATAAATTTTATAATATTTCAGTTTTTGTCCCATTTTAAGATTTCCTGTTGCGCGTTTGTAATTTATTTTAGTCGCGTTTAAGTTATAATTGTTTATCAATTGTTAATTAGATAAAAAAGCAAAATCAAAACAATCTAAATCATCAATCACTCTAATCCAAAGCTTTTCACAGTTTTCCATTCACACCTCGTTGGGAAACGACCCAGGTGATCACTTACCTGGTTTCACACTACACACGAGTATTCGTTCTGAGACAGTTTATATTTATATATACGTTTTCAGACGGATCAAATTTTGGCGCCGCTGCCGGGGAGGTGTGCTGCGACTATTGTGAAGAATTTTAGCGATTAGTGATTCGAGATCCTTCTTCTAGAAGTTCCTATTTCCCAAAAACAATATAAAATACAAAAATATTTTCTTTTCTTTTCTATATACATTATTATTATTATTATCATATAAAAATGAAAAACCCAAAAACATTTTCCGTTTTCTTTAATAATAAACAATAAAAATTAACCATCGAAAATCAAGACAGAGTACTACCTAACTGGGGGTACGACCATAATAAGTTCCCAAACCTAAGATTAAAACTTGCCTTTGTGTCGCTTGCGAATTCGGCTCACCTTTGATTGATAAACAAACTATAACGGAGGTTTAAGGATAGTTTGACATTAAATTGTCGAACTGAAAGAAGCGGGTTTTTAAGGAGCATTAATTGCCCACCTTTGCTTCTCCGCCACTCTGTGCGTTTTTCAGTCAGAGAGCTACCGTACGCTGGTTGATTTAAGGTTTAAGTTCCTTGTGTTGCTTTGATCTTGTTGAAAAAAAAAATTGAAAAAAAAAAAAAAAAAAACCAACCAAAAACCCAAAAATATTCATCTTTACCCTCTTACCCTTTTTGATTCTTTATCCCTTTACCCTCTATCCGTTTGATTCTATCTTCTTAAACCCTCCTTAATATTTAATTCTCATGTCGTCGCGAGACTATCACTGTTGTAATTGTAAAGGTCCGCTGGATGATAATAATCGTTGTTCCAAGTGTAAGTGTGAGAAGTGTGGAGAGTATGCACCAGAAGGATTTTGTCATTGGTGTGAAGTAGCCCGTAAAAGAGAGCTTAATTCCATCATTAATTCCATCAAAAGTTTTCCCGAACACCCTCCACAACCTCAGCCATCTTCACCCACTCAGCTTAATTGTTGTATGTGTGAAAATCCGTTGGGGGATGATTCACAGTGCAAACAATGTTTTTGCACTTATCAGCCATTCACACTTGATTATCCAGATTTTCACAACGATTTCAGTACCCCTTCTCAGGATTCATTTTGGCAAGAGCCGTGTTATCAAAACTTCGATGATACATCATTTCAAAATATGCCAAATGATCCTTGTGAATATTGTGGAGGTCCTCACCTAAGTTTTGATTGTCAAGCAGGAAATACGTCTGTCTATGAACAGGATCCATGTAATCAAAACTTCGGGTATGACCAATATCCATATAATTCACCGAATCAGTCACAGCAAATGTATTGTTGTGAGTACTGTGGTGGTCCACATTATGAATCTGATTATCAAACAAGGTCCCCGCTTGTCTATGAGCAGGTCCCTTGTAACAATTACGACTATTCTTGTCATGACCAGCCTCCACAGTATCAAATGATTCAACCTCAGCCATCTCCTTTTGAAAAATCTTTTGAAAGTGTATCTCAAAAACTCCAAAATATGATGGATACACTTAATGATTTGGCTGTTAAAAATACCCAAGAAGATCATCATCAGAAAACCATTGTAGAGCTTCTAGCTGAAGAAAAACAAACAGCTAGAATGAGTTCCAATTATCGTCGAACTTTCATTTACGATGACGATGATGATGATGATTCTATGTGCGAAGGTTGCGAGAATTCATCAGCTGCAATTACACCTGTCCAGAAAAGGCAAGAAGACAAGACTATTGCAGAATTGCTAGCCGACGAGCAAATGAAAGCCATTTATGCTAGCAATATTGATGAGGAGGAAGACGAGGAGAGTATTGTTCCTTTGGGAGGCATCATTTCTCAACTCCCTCAGTCTATTACAATCCCATCGTTCTTTCCAGCTTTGGAACCCAAGGACTCTCTTATTATGGGGGATGAGCATATTAGCGCTATTCCTGAAAAGGAATCGGACGAATTCATAAAGTCTAGTGCTGAAAACCTTGTCCCAATCCCAAGTAAGTCCGAGGGTATTTCTGATGATATGTGTGATTTGCCTCTTCTTGACATTTCACATGATCGTGTTGAGATGTTTTCCAATTCTGACGATGATTATACTTCAAGTAATGATGATTCTTTATTTTGTGAGGACATCGATTATGTTGAAGAATTTCCTTCTGAGCCAGTCAGCTTAGAAGAAGAGAATGATGAAGAAATTGACACTGAAATCAAAGATGAAGCTCTTCGAGCAACATTATTGACTGTCAATCTTCTCGTTTCTAAAATTGAGGCTTTCAAAGAAAAATCCATTTCATCTCCTATCCCCATAAAGGATAGTGACCTGTTTTCCGATGATTCTATTCCGGAAATGGAAGCCTTCTGTTTTGATCAGATGGGAGAGAAAATTAGTGGCAATACCACTTCTCATTCTCATAATTCTCTCCCCGATATTGATTCATTCACCTTTGAGGAGTTCTCCAGTGAACTCACTCATATCATATCTCCGCCGGAGTATGATAACTTTTACCTTGATCTTGACAAAGAAAATCTTTATGTCTCCGAGGGAAATATTCTCAGCACTGAGAATTTGATTGATATCACAATCCCATCCCTCCCACCCTTGAATTGTCTTGATCAGCTGAGCTTAAATGATGAGAATCATGATGCTGAAATCATGAATTCTCCTTCTAATGATGATGAGTTAGTCATGCTTTTTATCATGACTTTCTTTCTTTTCTTCACCTACAAGGTGAATTCTCCTGTTCTTCACTCCTTAGGGAATGAAGACACTATCTTTGATCCCGGCATTTTCATTTATCATTTGTGAGCCGGATCTGTGTATATCTCATCGGAGTGGAACTTTCAAGTACTTCAGTGTTTATCCAAACATTTTGAACGAAAGTCCGATGGAGAATTTTTGTTCCACTTGCTTCCCCATGAACCAATGAATTCGGGGTCGAGTCAAGCTAGCGACTCGGTTAATAAAAACAGTAGCAAAATATGGGTTTTCACCCATGTCTCACCCTAGTGTGGGGGAGATGCCCCACATGTTGTATATATCTCAAAAAAAAAAAAAAAAAAAAAAAAAAATGTGTGTGTATATTAAATAATGGCTATTTAATATTTCCCTTTCACGTTCTAAGTGTTGGTTTAACAACCGATACTTTGAATATTGAGGGCAATATTCAGTTCTAAGTGTGGGGGGGAATTCTAGCGAATTTGATCAAATGTACCATCTAGTACCCCCATTTTAGCCAAAATTAAATTTTTTTTTTCTCACTTAGAACGCAATAAATGGTTATCAGTCCGCCATGTCTAACCCACATAAGGATTGGCTAATCCGAGAGAAAACGGCTCTTGGTAAAGATATATCAAATCCGTTTATGGCTTACAATTTGCCCAAAATTGTATGGTATTCGACTCACCATATCTTCATAAGTGAAGAGTTGGCTAGCCCGCAAGGTTATGGCTTGTGGTAAAGGCAGTAGAAAAACCATGATTGGTAATCAGCTCGCCAAAGATAATAGTGATAATTTATCTAAGAGTTGGCTAGTCCAGAAGCAAACGGCTTTTGGTAAAGACAAATCAAAACCGTCGACAGCTGATGGTTTGCTCAAAATCATTTGGTTATCATTGTACCAAAGTATCACATACTAAAACATTGGCTACTCCAGAAGTAATGGCTTTTGGTAAAGAGAAAAATCCATTAAAACTTCATAAAAGATTGCTAGGGACTAGCAATAGTTTAGTGTGGGGGATTTGATATGTGTCTAAATACACATATATTTACCTTGTTTAAACCCACAAAAACGACCAAAAACACATAAATGACCATACAAATGTACAAATATCATGAAAATGTGTTTTTATATGATTCAGGTACAAAAGATTGAAAAACAAGTGAAAAACACACAAAGTTTACACAATTGTCATTTTGAGTCCCTGAAGTTACATAAATTGTCAAAACTAGTCCCTGAATGTTTAAAATGAGTAAAAAGTCAACTTTAGTCCTTGGAAAATCAAACTTGTTCACAAATAATCCCTGGATGAAAGTTTTCTACAAAATGGCAATTTTTACCCCTCAAGTTACAAAATTGGCAAAATTAGTCCCTGAATGTTTAAAATGAGTATTTAACAAAATATACCCTTGTACTATTCATGAATGACAATTTGGAACCTTTTTGATAACTTTTGGAAAATTACAATTTCACCCCTAAACTTTTGGAAAATTACATAAATGGTCCTCGGGTGTTTTAAATTGTAAAAAATACAAAATAGGTCCTTTGGTTTATCTAACTTGACAAGATTGGTCCTTTTGATAACTATGGTGAAATTACCATCTCAGCCCCTCAACTATGCAGAAATTACAAGTTTGGTCCTTGTGATTTAACAACAAACCAAACCGGATCCAAACTAAACCCTTAACCCTTTATAATAAAAAAACCAAACCCAACCCACAAATAATAAATCCAAGCCCAATCCCATATTTACTAAACCCGGCCCACTCATTTTTTGCTAAATATCAGGGTCAAACGTTTGTTTGACCCGTCTCCTTTCTTCCCACCCCGCCAAAACCACTCAGCCCACCATTTTCACCACAATACCACCATCAATCCAAAACCCTGACAATCCACCACTCCCCCTCATCCAATGAGTTAGCTTCACACGTTAACACCCCCCACTTGCTCAGAAAGAAGCCAAAAAGCCACATGTCCTGTTTTCCCGCCAAAAATGCCATGAATGGCTGAGATCACTTCAATTTAATTAAACGGTGGGGATTTGCTCGAAATTCATCAAGGAAGCTAGTGGGATGACTATAAAAGGAAGAGAAGGCCACAAGAATAAATTGTCAGTAGATTAGGACCAAAAAGTAGTGTAGAAATTAGATAAATGTTATTTCAGTTTCATTTAAGGTTTTCAGTTGTAATTTAAGTTTGTTTCAAGTAATTTGTTGCTTCTGTATTGTAATCAATCTCAGTTATAATGAAAGTTCAAGTTTTCATGTTTCCTGATAATTTGTATTTAGTTGTTTAGCTATTAAGAACCAATCAAAATCCATAAATACCCTTACTATAAGCTTATGAAAGCTTTTCTTAGCTTTTTGTAAGTTTATTTAGTGATTATCTGTTCTAATTCAAGAAAAGGGAGAAAAGTCAAGAAAAGTCAAAGTAGTCAAATAAGCAGTTCTGGTGTTGTTAAGCAGTTGTGATTAAGCTAGAATGGGGTCTAAACTTGGTAAGTGACATTCCAAGTTCAGTCTTGATCTAAGTTCTATCCTATTCTTAACCATTCAGTTGTAAGCTCTTTTCCATATTTTGCATCATTTTCTTGTTCATTGGACCATAGCTTATCATCAGCTTATCTGTATAATTCTCAGCTTATCAATAGTTTCTATATAGATTTCATCAGTTTCATAGTAATTATATAGCTTGTTTCTTCATTTCACTTAAAAAACTCAAAAAGTCAAAAACAGTCAAAATATAGCTTAATCTAGAAATCAGCTAGTTCAGCATTTATTTTAGCTTATAATCTACTTGTATAAGTTTAAGTAGGCTAGTGAATCAGTAACAAGTCAGTTTCTTAAGTTTAATTAGCAGTTTCTAGTGTAAATTACAAAACAGTCCTTCATAAGGACTGTTTGGTATTATAGAGTCAAACGGGTAAAACATGGTTTCTACTGTTCCTTTGCACTTTCCTCAATCTCAATCTTGAATAATTCAGCTGTTAGGAGCTTTTAGTGTAAACTTTATACACATTCTTAAGGATTTTAAGGTTTTCAGTTTGCTAGTTGAAACTTAGAAGCTGAAACAGTCAAATAAGCTCTCAAGAGCTTTAGGCCTTTTTAGCTTCTGTCTTTGGTATTTCTGGACTCCATTGAGTCATTTGAGATCACCCCTAGTCCCTTACTAAATCCCTTTAAGCCTAGCACAGTCTACACCAAAACAGCCCAAACAGACCATAGCAGCCTGCTCAGTTGCTGATCTACCTGATCTAGTGACCAATTGGACTTCAATTGGTGTGATTGTGATAGGGCTTTTAGTGTTTTCATGTAGCTCATAGTATAATCTATCTTTTGCCCCCCATAATATTGCATCTCAGTAGCTTATTTCATTGCTTAAATTGCCCTGCAAGTTGGCCTTTTTCTGAGTTTTCTGTTGAGTCTTTTCAACTGATTAGGTGTCCATTTGCTTAACCTGTGGGATTTTCTACTTGAAATAAGTTGTTTTAAGCTTAAATAAATATATTTAACCTGTCCTGAGCATTTGGTTGATTTCTGTGCTGATTAGCTTATTTTTGGGCTTATTAGTTAACTGCTTATCTGCCCAAATCAGCTCTACAGGCTTATTAAACTTTTCATTTTATTTTTCCTATCTTTTAATTTATATTTTAGATTTATCTGTAAAGTTTCATAATTTTCTAAATAGTTTTGATATTTTTAATCTTTTTTATTAGTTTAAAATAGTAATTAAATCATAATAAATAAAATAATAATCAGAAAAATATAATTTTAATTTTCATAATTTTCGTTTGTCATTTGTAATCGAGGAAAAATATAATCTTATTTTTAGACCTTAAGAAAATCAAAAATAGAAATATAGTGATAGCTTCTATTTAATAGAATTTATCTTTTTAAATTTTAATTAAGTAAGTTTCATTTTTATAGTTTTCTTAGCTTCTTTTTACTTAATAATATTTTTAGAAAAAGTTTTAGAATTTTCTTTGTTCATTTAGTATTTTTTATAAATTTAAATAGTTTAATAAGTAATTAAATAATAAATAATTAATAATAATTAAATAAAAAGAGTAAAAAATATAATTTAAGTTTTTAAATAAGTTTTAAGTCATTTTACATTTTTAGGTTTTTAATTTCATAAATTTTATAATATTTTAGTTTTTGTCCCATTTTAAGATTTCCTGTTGCGCGTTTGTAATTTATTTTAATCGCGTTTAAGTTATAATTTTTTATCAATTGTTAATTAGATAAAAAAGCAAAATCAAAAGCAATCTAAATCATCAATCACTCTAATCCAAAGCTTTTCATAGTTTTCCATTCACACCTCGTTGGGAAACGACCCAGGTGATCACTTACCTGGTTTCACACTACACACGAGTATTCGTTCTGAGACTGTTTATATTTATATATACGTTTTCAGACGGATCAGTTACAACGTAAAGAATACGAACGGATCTTTATTTGTAAAACCGCAAAAGAAATTTGGAACACTTTACTAATAACTCACCAAGGTAATAGTCAAGTCAAAGATAATAAAATAGATCTTCTTGTTCAACAATATTAACAATTTACGATTCCGGAAGAGGAATCAATTGATAATGCTTTTTCTAGGTTTAACACAATCATCACAAGTTTAAAGGCACTTGATGAGAGTTTCTCTAGTAAGAATTTTGTTAGGAAATTTATTAGGGCTCTTCATCCAAAATGGCGAGCTAAAGTTACGGCGATTGAAGAATCAAAGAACTTGTCAACTCTTCAACTTGACGAGTTGATTGGCAACTTGAAGGTCTACGAAGCAATAATCAAGAAAGACTCCGAGATGGTTAAAGGAAAGAAAGAGCAAAGCAAGTCAATCGCGTTGAAAGCTAGGAAAGCATCAAGTGACGAGGATAGCTCAACCTCCGATAGTGATGACGAAGAATATGCCATGGCCGTAAGAGACTTCAAGAAGTTTTTCAAAAGACGAGGAAGATTCGTTAGACAACCACATGACGAAAGAAAGGCACTCCAAAGAAACAAAGACGACAAAGGTAGCAAGAGCGAGAGGAAGTGCTTCAAATGCGGTGATCCAAATCATCTCATCGGAAGATGTCCTATGATGTCAAAGGAGCAAAACCAAAAGGCGTTCGTTGGAGGAGCATGGAGTGATAGTGATGAAGACGAGAAAGAAACCACAAAGGAGGAGAAATGTCTTATGGCTAAGACATCAAGTGAGGTATATTCCGAAACTGAATACTTTAGTGATGAATATTTATCATTAGATGAAAAAGACTTAGATAGTGAATATAATAAATTATGCAAACTAGGTCAAAAAGTAAAGAGTAAAAATAAATCACTAAAACATAGAAATAACCAATTAGAAAAAGAAATACTAGAATTAAAAATTAAACTACATAACTTAGAAAAAGGGAAAGAAGCTTTTGAATGTAGAACATGTCAAGAAACTAAAAATGAAAATGAAATACTTAAGAAAGAAATTTGTAAACTTAACAAATTCGAAAATAGTAGTAATTCACTTAGGGAAATAATAAGTATTCAAAGAATATCAGGAGATAAAACCGGATTAGGATTTAATTCAACTAAGGATTCAAATAGTGAAACTAAAAATGTAAAGTTTGAATGTGAAACTAGTGAGCAAAATCCTTTAGAGTCAAAACCTAAGTATATACTTATGAAAGATAGAAAAATACCCATAGCTAGTAATGAGGATGTAAAAACCTTTTATAAACCATCTTTAAAAAATGAAGTAGAACACTCTAAACCAAAGTTAAGGTCAAAAACACCTCCTCCTAGAAGACCACTTAGTTCTCACCCTCGGCCTAAAACTCCTCAACCTAGAAGAAACCAAAATAGACCAAACTGTCAAAATAATAGTCACCCAATGTGGAATTATCCAAATCCACCAAGTTTTAATCCTTGGGGAATACTTCCACCATATATGCATCCGAGTTAATTGCAAACCATGTTTGGTTCAAACAACTATGGACCAATCAGACCATGGGGACCAAGTGGCTAGTATTTCAACTCATCGGTAAAGTCGGAATCTCCTTCGTTATTGACTTATATAAGTCAATACTCTTTGAAGTTTTTGAAGACCACATGTTGAAGACTAAAAGGTACGCCTCTCTTTCATGCTCACCACTATATGCGTAGATTAATGAACTAGCCTATTGCATGCCCCCCTTTTAGTCTTAAATACTTAGTAAATACTTATGTGTTTGTTAGTAAGTTTTCTTCTTATATGCATATCTAAACACACACACACACACACACACACACATATATATATATATATATATATATATATATATATATATATATATATATATATATATATATATATATATATATATATATATATATATATATACATAACCTCTCATAACCTAGATACGTCATTTGTTGACTATCTAGAACTAAAAGAAATTGTTCGTCCTCGAACCTTTTCTTCCCCCTTTGCCCCTTTTGGACTATAACGTTCAACATGAAAATCTTCTATGTCCACTCTCGCAAAACTCACGGTGATGAAGAGAAGTGAGTTGAGTGGATCAACATAGAAGTCGAAGCCGAACCTTCGCACAAGAAAACTATGAAACAAACTCCCATCGTCGTTAGCACCCATCTCCGTCCTTTCCTCAATATCCCTCAACATCCTACCTTAACACATAATATATATGTATACACACACATTCTCTTTTCATTCCTTAAACCCACCTTTGTCAGCTTGACGTCTTGATCATTTTATCCAAAATTGTCAAGAAAATTTTCTTAACGAAATGTTAATAAAATGTGTCAAGTATTCCCTTCTCGTGCCAATACAACCCAACGTATTTTTGATATATAATAAATCTATATATATACATATAAATATTTTGCCGTCAGAAACAAAACACAAATTTTTCTGTTTTGGAGGGCGGTCCCCTTAAAATTAAGGGGACCGACTTGTAAACGGGGGCGGTCCCCTTAATGTTTAAGGGGACCGTCCATCTGTTGCTACCAAAACAAATATTTCTTCTAAAATCTTTGCCAAACACCCCATTTTACAAACACTTCTTCCTCACCCTCTACTGTGAACGAACTGAAACACCAAAACCATTCACCAAATCACCACTTCGGGCTAAATTCGCAAGGGGCAAACACCTATATCTTGATTAGCAACATATATTGTAAGTTTTCCAAAACACATTTCATCTAATTTCATCTAATTTCGAGTCTAATCACAATTTGATATTTTAGTTAAAATTTTTAAATTCGAACTTATGTTGAAATTAAGTCTAGGATACTCATTGCCAAATGCTTCCCATAGGATTAGAGTACTTAATTAACCTAGAATCTAAGTAATCTAAAACCCTCATGCCAAAATTTTGAAAAACCAAACACTCTCATACATTGTTGAATTATGCCATAAACACTTATTATAACTAACCACATTATAATATCACAACTTTTAAATCCTAAAAATATATCTTTCAAATCATGAAAAATGATTTTATAAACATAAGAGGATGTTTGGATTGAGTCATAAAATTGTCAAGATTAAGTCAAAATGAATTTTACAACTAATGGACAAGTTTATAAACATGTAACTAATAATTTTGAGTCATCAAGATACATAATTCATATGTATATTGAGATATGAGTCTTTATTTTTCTAGAAAAAGGGAGCGTTTGGCATAATGAATTAAAACACATTTTCGAGTCAAAATCTATGTTTCTTAACATGAATACTCGTAAGAAATAGCTAGACATACAATCTAATGTTTATCTAGCCACATTTCAAAATGGCTTATGATGTACAAATGAGCGTTTGGATGTTCTTGGTTCTTTACCATAATATCTATATAACTACTCCTTAACATCATAGAATACACTTTAAGCGAGTTAAAAATTGAAAATAAGGAACATTGCAAACTACTTCTTAGGATTAAAATTTTAGAGTCGAAGTATGTTTGCGTTCCACATGAGTAGTATATGTCACATATGTATTTTTTTTATCTTACTTTCTTGTTGTTATCCTGTTTAGGTGAAAATGCCTAAAGTGACAGTTGGTGATGTTTCCAAAACCAAGGAATATATTCCAAAAGTCTCCGCTACTCCCGGCATTTCTCCCGCTATTGCATGTTTCTATCGTCCCATCGAAGATAGAAACATTCATGAAGGGAGAGTTGTCGATCCATCCTTCTATCTATCCGACCAAATCGAACGAATGTTCTCCAATGTTCGTCTCGATTGTCTTTTCAAAATCAACGAACCCATCATTCCTCGTTTCATTCTTGACTTCTATAGCCAAGTTACGGTGCAAACCGATGACTATGGTTATATCTTCATCTCCTTCATGATCCAAAACGAATTCATCACTCTTACTCTCGCTCAATTCGGTCAAATTCTCAAAATTCCACACAACGGTCAAGCCGTTTTCTCAAATGAATGGGATCTTTCTTCTCTTGAGCAACATCGACCTCAAGATGGTCCTTACTACTCTGAGATTCCATCTCCCGGTGACATTCGTCAATTTCTTGGGCTAGAACGTGGTACGACTAGCCGAAAGATCAAGTCAAAAAATGTTGACATCCATGCAAACCAAATCCTCCTCAAGGAGTTACGCCCCGACATGAAGCGTTGGGAAGAACTCATTCGCGAGAATGTGTTCGGTACCGGTGGTCACCGTGATCATCTCACGGCGAGCATTGCTCACATGTTGTATTGTGTTGTTGCTGAAGAACAATACAATTTGGCCTATCTCTTTGTTCATCGTATCATATCCGCCAAAAACACTCGTAATGCCAATCTTTCTTATGGTATGTTCCTTACTCGACTTTATTATCATGTCATGGAACATTACCCTCATCTTGAGAGTGATATTTACGAGTTCGTTCAACCGGTCCTTCGTCCTCTTGTTCGTGTCCAACCTCGTCGATCCCGAAGTGACAAGGGCAAATCTCGTAGCTCTTTCTCACTCCCACCTCGTGGTTCTACATCTCATCAAGGAGATGATGATGATGATGAGGTGGAAAGCACATCACGTGTTAGTACTCCATCACCTAGGACCTTCGTTGAAAATCTTTCGGAACTTGATTACACCGACTATCAAGTTCCTTCTCGTTCTGAACAAACCGACCAACTCCTATTCGAAAGACAAACCTCATTGCTCAACACCACACAGCAGATGCATCAGGAGGTTCGAGGCGGTTTCAAGTCCATTGGAAAAACTCTTAGGAAGATGCTTGGAAAGAAGAAGTAGATGTATTTGATGGGAGATTTATTGAACTTTGACGTTATTTTTTTTATGTGTAGTGTTATTTCCTTGATATTTTTTATGACTTGTATTATGCTAGATGTTTAACCTTTTTCATGTTAGAACTAAGTAACTAGTTTATTTAAATATGCCTATGATATGCTTATAATATGATTTTACTAGTTTACATATGTACATTATCTCTTAATATGTTATTGTTACTATTAAATCATTCCTAATGTACATGATTCAACTGGAGCTTGCTGCAAATACACCCTAACAATGACCCTTTTCTGGAAAATTTTCAAATTTGGTCGCCTGGGAAAACACCAGATTGGCGGCCCCCTTAATTAGCTAGGCGGTCCCCTTAATTTTTAAGGGGGCCGACCTACAATTAAGGGGACCGGCCATCAGGACAGTAAATTTTACTGTTTTCTTTTGCATCTTGTGACCCCTTTTATCTAGCCCCAGCTACCATTTCTCTTTATGAACGAACTGGTATTGGAATCTTACCACAAAACCTCAAAAATCTACCTAAACTAACCACATTTTCATATTATAAATTCCCTCCAAACAATCACTTCTCATTCCATCATCCTTCACCATCCCAAACCACCATGTTATCACCAAAATCCTCCATCTCTAAGACTCCAAGGAAGCAAAGACTTGTCATCATACCACCAAAACAACTCTTCATAGATTTAACCCAAGATGACACCAAAACTCCATCACCACCACCTCAATGTTCATCCCCAAGTGCACCAAATGCTCCATCAAAAACACCATCTACTCATGGCACATCATCTTCCTCCATACCATCCACTTCATCCATCAATGACTACATCAACTCCCACCTATCATCATCACCACCTCCCACTCAAGAACATCCATCCACCCAACTTGCCATTTCCTTATCACCCATCACACCTCTTGATGCTCAATTCTCACCATCACCAATCCCACAACCATTCTTTCCCATACCTTGGGCATTACTAGAAGCCCATGGTGACAATTGTCTTTGTTGCATTCATAACCGTACCATCATATTCGGTCTTAGAGATGAGATACACTACATGTTTTCATCCCTTGAACACATGCTTACCAACCCACCTCCACCACCACCTCCACCATCTTCACCCACCACACCATTACCACCTCCATTTTCACCCAATTAAGCACATGCAATGCTTAATTAAAAATAATCTTTAAAACCATTTTGTGTGCAAGCCCCATGGAAGATCATGTACTCCTAGAATGATTATGTAGATTGCATTACTTACTAGCTTATGTAGGATTGAATGTAATCTTGTATGTTTGTGTATTTCTACACAACATTTTTAATGAATGTCTTTCTTTTATATGCATGCTTATTTTTGCTATATATATGCTTGTGCTTCTAATATTTTTCTTGCAAGAATTCCATTTATCGATTCATTTATGCACACAAACGATGGGGAGTACACACCGAGGGGGAGTCATCGTCCCGGCAATATTTCATATTTGTTGGCATAACCATTTTGATTCTACAAAAAGGGGAGAAGTAGATATAAACTCACTAAATACTTGATTAAAATCTAATTTTTCAATTTAATGAGTTTAGATTTTGTAATCATCAAAAAGGGGGAGATTGTTGATATAAATAATGCCTAAACACGTTATTAATATTCTTTCGATATCTCTATGTTTTGATAATCACAAAATGTAAAATCATTAAACGAAAGATCATGACGTAAACAAGTATTTAGTTGTAAATATCTATTTTAACAACTCGATCACTTAAGGTATGAATAAATAAATGCTTAATGCATTATATGATCAAAGGAACTTTTTCTTAATCTCTAAACTTTTTATAAAATGTCAAAAACATTTTATATATTTTTGAAAAACATTTTTGGTATTAAATAAATATGTTTAATCTACTATAAATATATGAATTCAAATTTTCAACCAAAAATGGCAAAAATGTCCCAGAAAAACCTTCCCCACAAAAGGACAAAACTGGGCAATGTTCAGCAGGGGCGGCCCCCTTAATTCATAAAGGCAGCCCCCTTAAAATTAAGGGGACCGACCCGCTCCAGTAGCTTCCCAGTTTTTGCCTATAAATACTGGTTTATCTCTGGACATTTTTCTCACCTTTTGCACCCCAAACCTTCTGTTCTAAATCTTCTCTAATCCTTGTAAATCCTTTCTAAAATCCTTTGATCATATTCTCTTAAGCATTGGTTTCCAAGTGATCCAAGCTTCCACCATCAAAGTGCAAAAGAAGAATACTCCTTCAACAAGAGAAGAAGTATTATAGCTTAACTCATATCATTCTTGTAGTTGTGTAAAGTGTTGTATAGTTGTGATAAGTAGATCTAAGTGTAAGTAAGTAGTTGTGCTTGTAAAGAAGTAGTGTAGAAGTCGTGAAGAAGAAGTCGTGAAGTAGTCGTGAAGAAGAAGTCGTGAAGCCGTCGTGAAGAAGGTGTGAACTAGTTGTGTAGAAGTTGTGTATAAGTTGTGAGATTGGTTCTAGCTACGATTAGAACTCGACATCTAGCTTTGTGTCGTTAAACCGGTGTAAGCTAAAGTTGTGTAAGGTTTCTACGCCATAAGGGAGTTTGTTGACATAGTGAAGATAACTCTCGAGTAGGTGACTCGAGGAGTGGAGTAGGGCAAGGAAGGTGTCCTTGTAGCCGAACCACTATAAATCTCCGTGTTGTGGTTTGATCTTTCCATCTCTATCTTTCATTTCATTATATTTACTTTACTTGCATTGCTTTTCTATATTTGTTTATATTTGTTCATATTGATCAAGAGTTGAATTCACATAAGATAGAATCGAACCTTTAAAAGTAAACAAAAGTTTTCATAAAATCTAAAAAGACGTAAAACTATTCAACCCCCCTTCTAGTTTTCCACAGCATCATTACAAGTTACACCAAACTTGTTAGATTACTCTATACAATTGTCATGGAATTACACACAAGTATATTTGTTTTTGATTGATTGATTTTTACTTACCTTAGAATTTGCAGCAAATCGGATTGACAACCCTTTCTGTCAAAACTTATTTTGCAAACCCAAACCACAATTCCCTTGGGACGATCTCAAATCCTTTACTACTACGGACGAGTATACTTGCTCGTATGTGTTGATTAGAGAATTGGATAAATTGATTTTATAAATTTTTAAAACTTGCACTACACACGACACATCAAATATGTTTAAAAATCTTAACAACTATTTCCCCCCCCCCAAAATCAGCTCCAAACTTCCCCAAATAAGTTTTCACCAGAAAAGACAAAAAATGGAGCGTCTTTGTCTGGGACGGCTCCACGGTTCCATTAAATTTAGTGGAGCCGTGGGTCATTTAATGGAGCCGTCCCACTGTAACGTTCAAATTTTTTCTGCCTATAAATACCAACCCACTTCACAGTTTTTAGGCATCCTTTCACACACAAAACTTTCTGAGTTCAATACTGTCTTCACACTTTATTTCTTTGATCATTTAGATTAGTTTTTCTTTTGTTCAAGAGTGATCCTATCATCCCATCAAGTGATCCTCTTCATTCCTCTTCAATAGCAAGAGAAGAACACAAAGTATCCAAGAAGATACAAAGTGTTATCATTCCTCTTCAAGTGCATGAGAAGAGCTCAAAGTATCCAAGAAGATACAAGAGTTATAGTTGTTAGGTTTATTGTAACATTTGTTACATCCTTGTTGTATCATAGCATACATCAAGTTTATTTTCTTTTTGTGAGAGTGTGAGTGAAGATCATTGTAATCTTAAGAGATAGTGAAGATCTCTTGAAGCCATTGGGCTTGTGTGATTGATCAAAGGATCAAGAGTAGATAAAATAGGTTGAGTGTAGTGAGAGTTGATCATTATGATCGTGTTGAGATCTTGGTGATCTCTTGAAGCCATTGGGCTTGGGTGATTGGTCACGTGGACCTTGGTAGATTCGTGCTAGCTAAGATTAGCACTCGACATCTAGCTTAGTGTCGGTAATAGGATAAGTGACGTATACGGTTTTCTCCGCCTGAAGGGAGGTTGTTGACATAGTGTTTGAAACTCTCGAGTGTGGTACTCGGGGAGTGGAGTAGGGCGAAGAAGAGCTTCGTAGCCGAACCACTATAAATCCTTTGTCTCGGTTTGATCTTTCCAACTCTACTCTTTACTTTCATTATTTAGTATTAGTTAGTTTAGTGTGTAGTTCATATTGGTGTTGATTGATTACACATAAAGTTTGAATCAAAGTTTCCAATAACAAACTTTTTAAGAAGATTTAAAGGAACTTAAAAACCGGTAAAACTATTCAACCTCCCCTTCTAGTTTCCCCCACACAACACCCCTTATACCCTTCTATCATCATCGCAAGGCCTGGTCTTGCTATTTATTGTACAATCAGTTTGCAACCAAAACCGAATTATTTAATCAGTATTTGGTTTGGTGTATGGTTTAACAAAAATATAATCAAACTAAATCGAAAAAATCGAATATCCATATTAAAAAAAAATAAAAAAATCTGATTATACATATACTAGCTTCATAGCCCACCCGATTCTAGCTTCATGGTATTTGTTGATAAAAATATAAATTGTGTATCAAAGGAAATCGTAAATTTATCAAAATGTGGAATGATATGTAGTGAGCAAACATGCCGTTGAATAAAAGAACCCAAAATCAAATCATCTGCATCACAAAAAGTCAAGTATTCATAACATACCACATAGTTAAAAACTTAAATATTCAAAGACATATATCTTAACCGGTTAAATGTTAAAATACCATCTATATATACTCCAAGACAAAAAGACATGGTTCATCGTTGTGGTAAAAAGTGAAACATAAGATACTCTTCGGTCTTCAAGATAAGAAACATCATCATCAACTTCATCTTCACTGTCTTCTTCAGCCATCACTTGGTCTAATGCCATGCTAAAAAAAATATTTACAAAAGTCAGATTTAGGTACTGAAAGGTGAATTGTATAGTTATATATTTACCAATATAAATATACAAAAAAAACATCGATGAAAGCGCACAATGCCGATAAATAAGAGTAAATGGTAACATGAGCCCTGAGAGAGTGAAACAAGTGCCTCTTTTGCAACAATGCCTGGCTGAAAAGAATATAAGGAGAATGATAAGTAGAGGAAAAATATTAAGGTTCTTGATGTAGCTAATAACACCCATCACTTAATTTAGAAAAAAAAAAGAAAAGAATCTAGGCTTTCAACTCATACAATACTATTGTATGCAAATGCTCCGCCTCAACGCTGGGTTGAAATCCTCGTTTATCACAGAAGTTGAAGAAATTTAATAATGACACTCTATATTTAAAAGATTCAACTAGGGATGAGCATTTCGAGCCGAATTTCGGAACCGAACCGGGATCATACCGGTACCGTACCAAAGTGGTATCGATTACCGATATACGGTACGGTACCGGTACCACGAAATAAGGCAAAAAAAAATTTGGTACCTTTCGGGAACGGTACGGGACTAATTCGGGAAATCCCGATCCAGTACCGAATACAAAAGGTTTTTTTTTTTTTTTTTTTTTCCTTGGCCTTAAGTTAAGGTACGTAAAAAAGAAAAACAGGGTTTAAGTTTTTCCTAACATATCATCTCAATCATCAAACCCTAACATATCATCAATCATTAGAATCATAAGTTTTGCATCAATAATTCATCTCAATCATCATCACTAAAAATAGAGGTACGTAAGGGTTTTTTTTTTTTTTTTTTTTTTTTTTTTTTTTTTTTTTGTGATTCATTAACATTAAAAAGTGTCATAATAGGCCATATTCAGTAGGATTTTGTTTACAACTAATCTTCACTATTGTCAAATTCAATAGGCCATAGGCCATATTCACAACTTTCGAATTTAGTAGCCTTGTGTTGTTTTTTATGTTCACAACTGTCGAATTCAGTAGCCTTGTGTTCTTTTTTTCATAAATTACATACTGTTCTTTTTTTGATCTTCACTATTTTTGAATTCAATAGGAAATAGGCCATATTCACAACTGATGTAATTGGTATATAATGGTTTTGTGTAGAGTGATGACACAATTGTCGAAGAAACTCCAATATTGAATATTGATGAATCGGATTCGGGTGACGATAGTGAACCCTCAGTTGTTTTAACACAAGCTCAAAAAGCTCAAAGTAGCAAAAGAAAAAGAAATGGTGATAAAGAAGAAGAAGAAGAGTATGAAATTTATGAAAAAACAAATAAGGAGAGGGCTCCGATTTGGCAACATTTTGATCTGGTTAGGGTGAAAAAGGATGGTTTAAGAAGGGCTTTGTGCAAGTTTTGCAACAAGACTATAGCGGCCAGCGATTCCAACGGTACTTCCAGTCGTCATAAACATTATCCTTGTCCTTCTAATCCTAAATATGTCCCTAAAAAGAAAGTTCAACAACAAAATCATTTAGAGTTTAAAAAAAATTCTAACAGTGAAGAGACTAGTAGTTTACAAACTTGAAAACATGATGAAAGTAGGATAAAAAAGCATTGATTAACATGTTTGTTGTTGGTGAGATACCTTTCAAGTTTGTTGAACATGAGGCTTTTGTTGAATATACTAATGCTTGCAATGGAAGATTTATGTTGCCATCTAGACATAAGTTATCCAAGGATGTTTCAAAGTATTACCTAGATTAAAGAATCAAGTTGTTAGCTTATCTAACAAAGCCAACCACTACTGTTCACTTGACTACCGATACATGGACAAGTAGTTGTCAAAAAACAAACTACATGGTTGTCACGGCCTATTTTATTGATGATGAATGGAATATGCACAAACGGATTATAAAATTTAGACCTATTGGCAATCATAAAGGGGAGGATATTAGTAGTGATTTGATTAAATGTATTGTTGGTTGCGGGATTAAGAATGTGATGACTATGACCGTAGACAATGCACCAAGTAATGATAAGGCACTAGATCATTTGATTAAAAAGTTGCCTAATGCTAAAATATATGATGATGGGAAGCATTTTCATATTAGATGCATGGCTCACATTCTTAATCTTATTGTTAAAGAAGGTTTAAAGGAAAAGAATTATCATGTGGAATGTGTAGCAAATGCGGTTCAGTATATTAGGTATTCATCACAAAGGATAAATAAGTTTAAAAGTTGCATGAAAGAAGCTAACCTTGAATCAAATAAATTTTTGTGTGGTGAATGTGCTACTAGATGGAATTCTAAGCATGATATGTTAAAGATTGCATGCTCGTTAAGGGAAGTGTTTTTCAAATTTGAACTTGAAGATGATTGTTATTATCGTGATCTTGAGAGAATGCCGGAACATTCGGATTTTGGTGTTTGTGAAGGCGTTGTTGAATTTCTAGAAAAATTCAAAACTAAAATCGAGCTAATTTCCACCTCTTCAAAGCCCTTAGCGCATCTCTTTTATAGAGAAATTCTAGATATAGACAAACATCTTCGTTATTGGGTGACTAAACCCGAGTTTTGTCACATGGTTAATGATATGGTTAAGAAATATAATAAGTATTGAGGTAAATTTGATGAGCTTAATGATTATATGTATTTTGCCACCCTTGTTGGACCCGACTATGAAACAACAACTTGTTTCACATGGGTTCAAAAAGATGTTGTAGTATAACATGTCTAGTGAAAGTCCTTTACCCGATGATGCTCTTAATGCCATGGTAAGATAAATGTTGAAAAAAGTTGTGAATAGAATGGGAGTTTTGTTTCAAACATACAAAACAAGGTTTGACATGGTTGTGTCAAAAAGCTCATCTAAAAATACCAAGAATCAACAATCTTGCAAATCATATGTTGGGGAAAATGATTTTTTAGATGATTTCTTGAATTTAGAAGACTCCGGCTCCATTGAAATGGATATTGTTAGGAATATAAATATTCACAAGAAAGACTCGGTCACCCAGAGTATGAATTAGCATTAAGTAGCTCGTAGGTTTAATCATATTAGTTTAAATATCTTTTCACCATGGAGTCGTGTCGTGTCTTTACCCACTGTCAGCCCGGTCCATAGCCTACTAGAGGCGTTTTTCTGTCTTGTATAAATAGCCCTTCCCACCCATGGGAAGCTTTGGACCTTTCATTATTTCAATCTAATACTTCTCACTTTCTCTCTCTAAAGGCTCCCACTCTCCTCTCTTTCTTTCTCCAACTCAGTTAAACCACAAAGAACCATACATGTTTGATTTATGAGTAGATTACAATTGGTATCAAGCTAGGTTTGATCATTTAGATTGTGGGTACTCAGATTTTTAGATTGGTTTTGTGGTTTTTCATTTGGTTCGACTAGTTCTCATTGAAAACACCTTGGATTGATCTTGTTTGTGGTTAGACTTGTGAGATGTTTGTACTTTTATGATTAGGGTTGTTGTATGAGCTTAGTTTAGTGTTTGGATAGATTGTTTCATCCGTTTATTGGTGTGTTTGAGTCAATTCGAGTGGTGTTTTGAAGTTGTTCTAGGTTGCGATTTGAGTCTCGGTTAATGTTTCGTGGTTGCGATTTGAGTTAGATTAGGATTGTTAGTGTTGCGATTTTGCATGTATTAGTACTGTGATTTGGTATTTAGCTTAAAAGGGGAAAGAAGACAAATCGCAAGAAAGGGACATTTTGGTCTGTTGTGAGTTGCGATTTGTTGTGTTGTGATTTGATCAAGCTGCGATTTGAAGAACTGCGATTTGATCTGTTGCGATTTGCTGTGTTGCGATTTGATCAAGTTGCGATTTGATGAACTGCGATTTGATCTGTTGCGATTTGATTGGTTACGATTTGATCATATCTTGCGGTTTGATGATTGTTGCAAGTTGAGGAGTTGCGAGTTAAGTTGAGAAGTTGCGAGTTGAGTCTCTGCGATTTGAATTTCTGCGATTTGAGGTGTCTTCGATTTGCTCATTGAGATTTGCTCAAACCAATACGTTAACTCAATCACAACTTAACTAAACAATAATTCATCTAATTTAACCAACCATCATCCCTACCATACAATCACTATTCCTTTAACCGATCCAACAACTTTCATCATAACACATTCAAGTAATCAAATCACAGTTTATTCTTGATTTTTGTAAAATCCCGCGAAAGAATCAATTTCTCGGTTTAAATCATAGAATTGTAATATCCCGTGCAAGCTTACATCATGGCAAGCACTTCTTCTGATGACATTCAAGCTATCGGGTCCGATACCCGCCCTCCTATACTTGATAGGACAGATTATGAATCATGGGCACAAAGTATACGACTTTACTGCTTGGGAAAAGAGAATGGTGTTAACATTTCTTAAATCCATTGATGAAGGACCCTTTCAAATGGGCACCACTAGAGATGTTGTCACTACCGCTGAGGATGAAACTGTCACTCTTGGAATCGACAGGCCACATAATTACAATGATATTAATGAGGAGGAGAAGAAGCGTTATGATGCAGCATTAGAGCTTCTAACATTGTGATTCAAGGGCTTCCCAAAGACGTTTACAAGCTTATAAACTTTAACACTGAAGCCAAAGCTGTTTGGGACAATGTTAAAATGCTTATGGCTGGATCTGAACTGACCAAAGAAGATCGTGAATCTCAGTTGTATGATGAGTTTGAGCACTTCAAGATGAATCCTGGAGAAAACATCACTGACTATTATGTGAGATTTCACAAGCTTGTGAATGACATAAGGATCATCAGGATGGAAATGCCAAACATCCAACTCAACTCTAAGTTTGTGAACAACATGTCACCAGAGTGGGACAGATTTGTCACTGCCGTGAAGCTCCACAAAGGATTGAGAGAGACTAATTATGAACAGCTGTATGCCTACTTACAACAACATGAAAAGCATGCTGTCTATGATCCTCAATTGAGGGAAAAACTCAATCCAACAACATCTAATGATCCACTTGCATTTGTCTCAAATGTTCAGCCGTTCAATCAATCCTCACTTGATCATGTTTATCACCATCCATTTTCATCACAGAATCAGACATCATTTGCCCAATCATCGTTGCACCCACCATCTGCTGTGAACACCCAACTGGATTCAGGATATTCTCATACTGAAAAGATGATTGATAATCTCTCCAACCAAGTTTCTTTACTTGTCCAACAGTTCAGAGCAACACTCCCTCAAACCAACAACCAACTTTGAACTTCATCAAATCCACGTAATCAAGCAACTGTGGAAGATGGAAGGGTTGTAGTTCAGAATGTTCAGGGAAGGCAGAATGTGAATCAAAGGAATGTTGGTCGGGGTAATTTACAAAACAGAGTTGGGAATGCTAACCAGGGATAGGGAAGGCAAACCAGGTGTTACAACTGTGGTGGATTGGAACACATAGCAAGGAACTGCACTCAACCAACGCGTCCACAGAACTCCAAATATTTCAAAGATAAGATGCTGTTGATGCAAGCTCAAGAGAATGGAGCAACTTTGGATGAAGAGGAGATATTGTTTCTTGCTTGTGATGGGGGGAACACGTTTGATGCTGATGTGGATGATCAACCAGTTCAGGACTTGGCACTTAATGATCCCAACATCTTCCAAGCAGATGACTGTGATGCTTTTGACTCGGACATTGATGATGAACCCACTGCTCAAACTATCTTCATGGCAAATCTGTCTTCAGCAGTCCCATCTCCTCAACGATCTGGTCCGTCCAATGCATCTGTCATATATGAGGTACTAAAACTGTATGACATGTATAACATTGTTGATGAACAGAAGGTTTCCAACAAAGTTTAACAGACAGATGTTGGTGAGTCAGATGCTGTTGATATGGGAAATAGTGATATTAACCTATATGAACAACATGTGAAACACAACGAAGCGTCTGTTGAACCTAGTATGGGGGGATGATGAGTGGCCTTTTACTCATCATTTTAAGCCCGTTAAATACGTAAAAATGACAAAAAACAATCAAATATGCCAAATTATATTGCAAATATCCTTGGATTGTGTTTTTATGTTTTTTAGGTACAAAAGGATTGAAAACGGGGCAAAAACGGACAAAACCGAGCTTGGAATTGAAAAAGTGCATAAAAGACGGAGCCGGGAGTGGATTTTACATTTTTGGTCAACTTAAACCCCGGGATATTATTTTGGAATGAGCTTGGAAAAATGGACCCGAAACCCCAATCACACTTTTATGGGCCAACCCGACCCATTATTTATACTTGAGCCCATTATAAACCAAACTAATTACTTAACCCATTACATAAACTATCACTAAATTAAACTCAACAACCCAGTCAAACCCCTTTTTATATCAATTTCCCGCCAATCCAACTCCTATTCATCATCCCTGTCACTCTCACCCCTGCTCCAAGACAAATTCCAGCTCATCCCATATTGGTCCCCCCTCCTTCACGTGTTGCAATTGCCAAGTCACCAATCCAAGGGGTCCAAACCCATCCAACGGCTGTGAATTAAAGGATTGGGCACCAAGTTTTGATCAAAGGCTGTGATGAAGTGATAAGAAGCACAGATGAAGTCCAAGGCTTAATTCTCTCACAAAAGAAGCACAAGTCAATTGAAGAAACCCTATCTTAGGACTAGTATAAATAGGACCTTATTGTAGCGTATTTGGGAGTTAGTTTTTTTTAGTCACTTAGTAGTTTAAGTTTTACTTTCAGTTTTAATTTTCTAAGCTTATTTAGTCTTTTATTTTCCAGCCTTGTAATCTTTTTAAAGTTTAATGAAGATTTAAGTTTTTAAGTTAAAATTATGTCTTATTAAATTTATGATCCATTGCTGTTAGAAATACATTATAAGCTCTCCATAAGCTCTTTTTCTATTAGTATAAGCTCATACTAGCTTCTTATAGCTATTTGTGAGCTTATTAGTGTTTAAATCTGTTCTAAAACCAAAAAGTCAACAAAAGTCTAAATAAGCACTTGTGGATGATAAGCCAGACCTGGAAGGGCTTATTGCTGTTACTAGCTTTTCTTTTGACAAGCTAGAGCTTGTAGAGTAGCTCCTCGAGCCTATTTTGCCCTGTTTGTGCAAGGGTGTTTGTAAGTTTCCATTTAAAGTTCTATTTTAATGCATTTAGCTTATTTCTACTTTTGTTAATGCTTATTTGGTTGTTTACTGCTTATTTGTGCTTTAGTTAATTAGTTATTGCTTATTTACTAGCTTTTATTTACTTATGCTTGTTTTTACTCAAATTCATCAAAAATTCCAAAAATAAGTCATTTCTAGCTATAGCTTAATTTAGTGCTTAATTTCTGTTAAGGTTTGCTTAAAAGTACTTATTATAGTTGTCTAAGCCTTAGGTTTTCAAATCATAGCTCAATTCAGTATTAAACCTTAAAAATACAAAAACAGTCTACAATAAGGGAGTGTTTGGCATAGTGTTAAAATGGGTCAATTCTGAGGTATACTGTTCATTTGCAATATGTGAAAGTTTGATATAGCTTAAATTAACTTAGATAAGATGTTTGTAGGTTGATTTGAACTGTTTTGAAGGATTTTAAAGAATTTAGTTGGATAATTTAGGTTTTAGATTATAACCTGCTCATGAGTACTTAGTATATAGATAAGCAGTTCATTCCTTGTTTTTGCTTCTAATATGTTCATTTAGAGTTCTATAGTTACTTCTGAAAGTTTGGTCTAAAAATAATTTGGTTTTGTTAGGATTTTGCTCATATTCTCCTAGGCTGCACATCAGTAGCCATTTTCCATAAGTCAGTTATGTCCAAGTTTTCTAGGCCTAATTTAGAGCTTATTTGAGGTTAATAGTGTTTGAACCTTTATGATCTGAGCTTATTGCTTGTTGTAGAGTATTTTTTTTGTCAAAGATCAATCTATTTCTAGCTTATTCACAGCTTAAAAACAAGCTCAAAAATAGCCTGATAAGCCAAAAGTGCACTGATCACTCAGTGCACAATTGACTTAAGTAGCCTAATTTAGAGCTTATTTATAAGCAAAAAATAAGCTTCAATAGGTCTGATATTTGTCCTTCTTGCTTATTGGTGTTCATACTTTACTTACCTTCTGTTTTGTGGTTTTTGCTCATCTTTTAAGTGTTTATTTCTTAGCTAGAAAGTACCTCAGTAGGTTGTTTTGATCCTGCATCAGTACCTTGTTGTTTTCTTTAATCTCAATGCTTATTTGCTTATCTTTTTAGCTTATTATGATTTTCTTGATTCATTTAGATAATTTTTAGCCTAATTTAGCTTTTTCAAGTTCTCTTCTAGCTTAAGTTAGCTTATTAGCTTAAATGCTTTTAGCTTTAGTTCATTTTGTCTAATTCATTACTGGTCTGATTATCTAAACCTTTTTCTGGCTTAATCTTAAGTTTCTAAAAAAAGTTGTTTTACAAAAAGTGATTATTTCACCTTTATTTTCAAGTGTCAAAAAGAAAAACACAAAAATAAAATAAAAATAAAAAGTGCAAAACCAGGGTTCGAACCCTGGTCTGCACACTCACCAAGCCTCACACACACATACCTTAACCAAAATCACCCTTGGGTCTTTTCTGATTTCTTTCTCTTCTTTTATTCTGTGGAAACCGTAGAGGGGGGGGGGGTGAATACGTTTCCATTTAAAAACTTAAAACCTTTTGTATCAAACACCCAATCAAGTGTGACGTAATATGAAAAGTGTCAACAATGATCATATATCATCTAGGGATGAATAAATTAAACTACAACACAAGCACAATCAACCATGACACATACATAATCAACATAACATAAGCAACTAGCCACACAAGCATAAACGCAATGCAAATATAAATATAAAGCGATAAAGAATAAAATGAAAGTAAAGAGATAAGTAAGAAGGCGCAAATCGGACACGATGATTTATAGTGGTTCGGTCACGAAGCTCCTCTTCGCCCTACTCCACTCCCCGAGTACCCAACTCGAGAGTTACTTCACTAATCAACAAACTCCCTTTAGGCGGAGAAAACCGTACACGTTGCTTAACTTGTTTTCCGACACTAAGCTAGATGTCGAGTGCTAATCTTAGCTAGCACCAATCTACCACGATCTACCCGATCTACACCGTACACGTCGCTTATCCTATTTCCGACACTAAGCTAGATGTCGAGTGCTAATCTTAGCTAGCACCAATCTACCACGATCTACCCGATCTACACCATACACGTTGCTTATCCTATTTCCGACACTAAGCTAGATGTCGAGTGCTAATCTTAGCTAGCACCAATCTACCACGATCTACCCGATGTACCCTTGATCCACATGATCAATCACACAAGCCCAATGGCTTCAAGAGATCTTCACTATCTCTTAAGATCACAATGATCTTGACTCACTCTCTCACAAAAGAAAAGTAATCTTGATGTATTCTATGATACAATCAAGAGTGTAACAAATGTTACAAGACCTAACAACTCCAACACTTTGTATCTACTTGGATACTTTGTGTTCTTCTCTTGCTAATCAAAAGGGATGACAACACTTTGTATCTACTTGGATACTTTGTGTTCTTCTCTTGCTAATCAAGAGGGATGACAACACTTTGTATCTAGGATACTTTGTGTTCTTCTCTTGCTAATCAAGAGGGATGACAACACTTTGTATCTAGGATACTTTGTGTTCTTCTCTTGCTAATCAAGAGGAATGAAGAGGATCACTTGAGTGGATGATTGGATCACTCTTAAACAACCTAAGACTCTCCAAATGATCAAAGAAAGTTATCTAAGTGAAGAGGGATAAGACCAGAGAAAAAGGACTGGAAAAATCAAGTTGGAAGTGTGGAATGGTCCACTATTTATAGGCAAGGGAAAATCTGACCGTTACAGACCTACGGCTCCACTAAATACCCGACGGCTCCACTAAATTTAGTGGAGCCGTCCCTATTTAATGGTGCCGTAGACGCTCCTTCGTTTGTCTTTAGTGGGGAAGGTTTATTTGGGGAAGTTGGAGCTGTTTTGGGGGGGGGGGGGAAATGACTGTTGGTAATTCAAAATAATTTGAAATGATTTTTCCAAATAAAACATTTCTTTTTAATTCAAAAATAATTTGTAAAATGTATTTTTGAAAAATGTTTTGTCACATTTATAAAAATGTGAAGTTTAGAAAAATATAATCCTTTGATCATTTTTCAAGTAGTAGATTTGTTTGTCCATACCTTGAGTGATTTATGTCGGGATGGAAATCTACGACTTCGTTGAAGCGTACTTGAGACGTCGGGAGGTGTTGATGTAAGTATGCATTGATGATTTGTGTTTACAAGTAACTTGCACATTTTACGTTATGTATTACAAGTTACATGTTTGTCATTATTAAAACCGAAGAAACCGTTTAGTTTAAATATCGTAATATTTGCACTAACATATTCTTTTATAGGTTCCTTTTCTCTTTCGCTTATTTCTTAAAATCTGCATATAATTGCTTATTGTAAACTGCTTTTTCTCTCATATTATTTTTCTTTTAATCCTTATTACATTAGTTAGTTTTTAAAAAATTTTAAGATTTTTCTAAAAAGCTTTAGTAATTTTTATCATTTAATTTCTTTAAATTAGTTTTTAATTCATAATAAGTAAAATATAAATCAAAAAAATAATTTTCTTTTTTCTAAAATTTTCTTTTATCATTTAGGACTTAGGAAAAATAGATTTACATATCTAGGGTTAGTATTTCTTAGTTTTCACTTTTTAGGCTCGGGATTAGCCCGAGCGTGCTCGTTTTTAGGTTTCTTTTACGTTTTTACTTACGTGTGCTTCATATTATTGTTTTACTTGCTTATTAAGTTGTTTTTAGTTTATGTTTATAAATTTTAGTCTAAAAATCCAAAAACTCTCTTATTTTACTATTCACGACACAAATCACGACTCGAAATCACTAATTCCATTCATTCCTTCGTTGGGAAAAACGACTCGGGTTTACATATTTCCTTTGTATTCCTTTGGAAATGAATCAAGTATCTTCTGTTATTAATGATGATAATGTGTTGCATGAACAAAAGATTCCTAACAAAGTACAACCAACAAATGCTGTTGAATCAAATACTGCTTATATGGGAAATAGTGATGTTATCCCATACGAACAATACGTGAATCACAACGACGTGTCTGTTGTGCCAAGTAGTGGATCTTCTGGAGTTGATAATACTTGTGAGTTGTATGAGAACACCGTGTTTATCCCCGATGACACTTTGACCACTAGACTTAACATCTATAAAGATCAGGTGGCCATATATGAACAACGTGCAAAATTTGAGCTAACTGAACGTGAGCAGAAAATGGATAGTCAAATGCGTACATTCATAACAAAACGTAATTTAAGGGAAGAAACATTGAAAAAGGAGTTATATTCTTTACGAAAACAACTTGATCAAACTGTTAAACAAAAACAGGAGATCCAAGAAAGTTTAATTACACTAAAACATGATTTCAAAGAAAAAGAACCAAACTCTTAAATGATTTTTCCAGACTTAAAACGTTAAATTATAAGATTGAAAACAAGTTGTACATACAAGACCAGACCAGAAAAACTGCTCAAATGATTCAAAAGCATAAAAAGTTGTATGATGAACATAGTGAAAAGAATGTAGGTGAACCTAAATCAGCTTTCCTTAGGAGTGCTAAAGTAGCCCAACCTTTCTTATATGATGGAAATGAACTGCTTAAGACTGGTCATGCCCCTCCTGATGTGTCATCATTTGAAGAGACTAATGAGATGGAAGTAATAAATAGAGAAAAATTGGCTGAAAAAATAAAGGATCCCAAATGTATAGCAAATCGAGACATAATCAAACCGCATGATTACTCTAAGGAGAACCGATTGGCTATTTTTGTACCTCAAACTAAGTTGACTCTAGAACAAATATTTTGGTCCTTAGACTTAGAAAAAACGAAAGCCGAAGAACTTCAAGCCAAAACTCTACCCTTTAGAAAGATAGCTGCAGCAACGGTGTACCCACCCAATACACCCATGCACTTAGTTCCTATAACTCTTCCCACATACTGTAAAACTCTAATTAGCATATTTATTATTTGTCAACTATTTGTTGATTTTGATAAAACATGTAAGAAGAGAATTACGCCAACGGGAATTACTGAAGGGGAAAGGGGTTTTGAACAAACAAAATGGTGCTACTTAACTGAGGTTATTCCATTTTTTAAACTTCTTAAAGAACATTTTGAGGGCATGCAAAAAACCCTTGAAATTGAATTAAAAGAGATGAAAAAAGTGTTTAAAGATAGGGAAAACGTGGGGAAAAAAATGCTATTGATCTTAAATGCTGTGAGATTGAAAGAAAGAATATTCTCATCACCAATGAGAATTTGATTGCTAGATGTATTGCACATGATGTATTTTATACTGCTACTGATTCTGCATTAACTGCTTGTCAATTTCATGAGTTGTCTATTGCATTGAATGTTACCCAGAATCGTGTTGTTGAGCTTGAGGGGGAGAATTTAAAATTGCATGAGAAAATCCAAAACGATGACCATGATAACATGGTTAGGCATTTTTCAAAACTAGAGGTTGATAAACTTAATTTGCAATTAAAGTATCAACATTTAGAAGAAAAAATTAAAATCTCAAATGCCAAGACATCTTTGGATGCTCCTGAATTTGATGCATATTTTGAATTAAGCAAACGAGATGAAAAAATTCAAGCTCACACTAACACGATTCAAAAATTGAGGGCCCAAATTGCCCAATTAAAATCTAATAAGAGTGATGTGACTGGCACCCATAAACCATCGTCTTTAGATTCTCAGAATTTTTACTATCAAGATACCATCAATAAATTACAACATGAAAATGATTGATTTCAAGCTGAAAATTCAAATGTTAAACAGCGTTACAAAGAGTTATATGATTCGATTAAAATCACACGTGATAAAACCAATGAAAAAATAACTTCTTTGCTTAATGAGATTGAGAATCTAAAGGCTCAGGTGAAAGGGAAAATGCCAGTCGTCACCAGTGATAATATTGTTCCAAAGGTTTCTGCTGGTAGAAAATATGCAATTGATGTTGTGACTATTCCGCTTCCTCTTAGGAACAATAGGTCAGCTCATCATGTTTATCTCACTTATCTTAAGGATAGTCTTGACATTCTTCGTGAGACTGTAGAAGATGATAGGATAGAGAAACCACTTGATAGTGCAGTTGTAGATGCCTGCTTCCTCACTAAACGATCTCAGGAACTCTTAGAATACGTCATTGGCACATGTCCTAAGATTGATAACAAGCGAGATAGGTTTATTGCATCATCCTCAATGACTAAGAACAAGCATGTAACCTCTAATGTACCATTGAAAACATCTGAACCCATCACATCAAAAACGGAAAAACAAATGGCAGTGAAACAAACTAATGTTCCCATCATTGCTTCTACAGGAGTAAACATTGACACTAAAGCTAGCGGGTCAAAGTCTAGTCTCAATACAAAATAAGATAGGACTGCGCCAGCTAAGAGTCCTCATGAGAAAAAAGTAGAAGACCACCTTAGGAACAATAAGTTTGGTTTGAGCGAAACGAATCGTGTTGATTCTAGTATTAGCTTTAAGCGTACTATAATTAATTCAAATTCTAATGATGTCTGCAAAACATGTAATGAATGCTTAATTTCTGGTAATCATGATGATTGTGTTGTGTCATTCTTGATGTCTTCTAAACGATCCCCAATTAAGAATGTTAGGAAACCTAAACTGAGTGAGCAAATTTGGAAAGCAACAGGAAATCTGTTGGCTAATGTTGGTTATCAATGGAAGCCCACTGGAAGAAAATTCACTTTAGAAAATAAGTGCCCCTTAACTAGAATGACTAATCATAAAGTAGTGATTGTTAAGGAATGGAAGCCAACTGTTTGAATTTTCCCGTTAGAGACACAATGCCCTGTAACTAGGTCTATTGCTTCTACTAGTGAAGTTTCCATTGTGAATACCATGGCATCTATGATTCCTATAGTTCCAGAATTTGTTTGTGCTAACCAAATGGACCCCAGTTGCACGTGGGGATCCACCTTTTCCATTTATCCATCATTTTCTATTTTCAAATGCAGGTCGTACAAATCGTCCTTTGGTATTTGGACTCAGGCTGCTCAAAACATATGACCGGGGATCGCTCACAGCTCAAGAGTTTCATGAATATTAGATTAAAGAAATGAATGAACAATAAAAAGAATTCCCACACCCCTCATGGAGAGTCATGAGGGGTATTTATAGGCCCTATTAGATCACTAGTTTGCCATTTAAACAGTAGTAGTCCCTGCGTGTACTACTCGCTACAAATCTAGTCCAATTCACTTGAGTGACGATATCTTTATAAAAAAGCAAGTCTAACAATCTCCCTCCAAGATATCGTCACACGTGAATGGTTACAATGAGACCTATAAACAAAGTAAATTACAATAATAATAAGCTTTGACATTGTTGAAGCGCAGAGTCTCTGTAGTCTAGATTCTGAGGCAGACTTGAAGTTCTCTCTTCCGACGATCTCGGCGTTCGATCTTAGGCACTGACGACACTAATTCTTGTAGCTCTGAACTTCAACTGTAATGTTCTAGTTAGGTTATTACTCCCTCCTAACTAGTGAGCCTTTTTCTTTTCTCTGCTCCCTCCTGAATCGACAACTCTCTTTAGTCTTCAAACACGCAGCGGAGACTGTAGATACTAAGTGATGCATAATGGTTGTCGTTCGGGAGCATCATAACAACATATCTCACAAAGTATTTGCATCCAAGTTGGTAATAAGCCGTACTTCTCCCTCCTGATGGTTGCGAGTCATCGGAATCATCATACTTTAATGTACATGCCGTAGATTACCTTTTACTTGATGCAATATTAAAGCCATAACAGCTCGTCGAAGCATAGTTTCGTGAGAATATGTCAAAAAAATACTCTCAATACTACTCTCAAACCAACCTTTAAATGAACCTCCTTAAAATTCACCGGCTGCTAGTAAATGACCACATATGGAGACAGCCCGATATAACCAACTTACTAACGTGCCTTGTGAACAATCCACATCTTTGTGTGACACTGAGTACTACAACGTAACTCCTTAAAGTGATAGCTATACTGTGAGCACTACAACGTAACTCCTTTCATCAGTTATGACTAGATTGTCCATTCTTAGTCACAATGAATAAAATTGCCCAGACAAGTTATATTGAGAGTAACTCCATATCTCAAAGATAAATAAGTACCCGTGAAATGTCACTTCAAAATCAAATCAATAATACCGTACAAATTCTCCCGTAGTCATTTTTGTTAACCATAATAATTTTAGCCGTGAACTTTGTATCCCCGTGAAATTTAATAAATCCAAAATACCACTCTTAACCAAACTTTATCAATAATGTTATATCTGGAAAAAAATTGAGATGATCATTTTGATAGTCCATTAATGTATAATTTCAGCCCACTCCCTACTTACATCAGCCCATATTCGGATCCAATCCAACATATGTTTCGGATCATAAAGCCCAAGACGAGCAATTATAACCCGATCCAACAACTAAATGACACCCGGTTATATATCTTTAACCTAGTCACCCATTTGACCTAATCCACACATATGTTATTCCGCCCCCTTTCTCACCAAACCTGCTCCCTCCCATTTTCATCAAAGCGACCAAATCTCAACCACAACTTACAAAACTCGCTTCATATCTTCTTCTATCCTCATCAAGAACTAATCAATCATCACAAGTAGCTTAGAACCGTATCATTGGTCACGGGTAAGTTTAATTGTGTTGTTTAATTTTATTGTTGTTGATACGAATGAAAGAAGGGATGAAACTTATGTGGTTTTGTTACTTCTTTGTTATGTTATGATAGAAATTGATGTAAATCTTCAATAATTGATCGATGATGATATATGTTCCATAACAAAATCGATAACCGATTGTAAAGAAATGGAACAAGTCTGAGATCTCGTATTCTTTTTGTCTTTTAAGTTTGAATCCTAGATGATATCATTTTCGTGATTAAATCTTTGAGTTATATGGGCTTGTACCACACGAAAATGAAATCTGAGATCTTGTAGAATCGAGTCTTGGTGGAGGCAGTGGTAGTTTAGGGATGAGATAGATTTGTGTTGGGATTGAGATGTTGTACTGGTCTTCATTAAGTTAGGACTGATGATGTTTGTGGTCAACGAGTCAATGAGTCAATGAGTCAGAGTTGGTATTTTTTTTGTGGTCGATATTCTATTCTTCTTCATCTTCATTCTTTTTCTTTTTTTTCAAAACCGATAAGGTTTGATTTTTTTCCGATAACTTTGATCTTATGCCACAATTGCGATAATGATCCACAATTGCGATAAGATCCCACAATTGCGATAAAATCCCACGTTTGCGATAGAATCCAACATTTGCGATAGAATCCAACGTTTGCGATAGAAATCCTAGAATTGCGATAGGTTATCGAATTTCTTTACAAGAAATCGAATTCCGATAGAAGAGGGTTTATCGTAATTGCTTTACAAGAAATTTCGATAAAAAGGGGTTTTAACTTTTTGACCAAAAAATCCGGCGATTTTCTGATTAAAAATTCCGACCATCTTTTCTGACCACGTTTTTGCAACCCAGATTTGACCAAAAAACTTGACCACAAATTCACGGTTATGGTGCCAAACATTCACAAGAATATAAATATTAACATATGGAACTTTTATTTGGACAAAAATGGCACAATCAAAGCATTGGTAGCAAGTATTGGAATGCTTAACCCTTAAAGATTTTAATCTGTGTGTTTTTGTATTTTAAATTAGATTTGTACTGCTAGCTTTGTCAATTAGTACTGTTAAGTATAGTTTGTACTGTGAGTACAAGTTTGGACTGTTTGATAGAACTGTTAGTCATATGTTTATACTGTTATGAAGCAAATGCTTTGCAATTTGTTTTCTTGGTTTTGGACTAACAATTGCAGGTATGGATCGTTTAAGCAAAAAGGAATTACTAGTGCATTGTGTGAGAAACAGTTGGTGGATTAGTTGCTGACATAATAGGTTGATGATGGACAGAGTTTGGGAATCTATTAATAAAGGTTTTATATCTAAGTTAACTGATTCTTTAAAACTTCTTTCTTGAGATCTTATTATGATGTTTTGTATTGGAATTGATGGCTTAGTTAGTCAGATAGTAACTGATCTAACTCACTCTCTACCATTTTATACTTTATGTATAATGAGTTAGTCCAAGGACATCTGGTAGAGAGAACAGCGAGCAAACGTGAATCTAGCACATTTGTGTTAGAGGCAACAACTGCCACGAGCTGGAAACCCTGTCAAGAAAGCTCTTTGAATGAGTTTATCTGATCACAGGCAGTTATTTATAACTGAAATCATTGGTTCTCACACAACCAGAGGTTGCATTAAACCGAAATTATGATTAAGTGTCTGTCTTTACACTTAATCCCTTCAAAAATGGTTGTAAGCAGTATTGTTTTTAATCAAAATTGAGTTCATACTGCTAAGTCAAATTTTTCCAAAACGTTTGTACTGCCAGGCAAAAAGTTTGTCTCGTAGGCTTAAGTTTGTACTGCTGGATAGACGTTAGTACTGGTGCGAAATAACAACTTTTTGAAAATAGCCGTTGAGAGTTAGTTGAGATTTTTTACTGATCAATTCCTTATTTTAAGGGTTTCTTTTTTGGATATTTTTACTTTTAATCCATTTTATTAACCTTATCTTTAATCAAAAGTTATCTTTTAATTGAAGTTAGCCCAATAGAAAACCTAATAAGTCTTTCATAATATCTCAATTCACTTACTTCATCTACTTTCTAACCTAAAATTACACTATTCCCAGCAGTCAAATCCAACTTTTACTGAAAAATAATGGCTTCTTTATCCTTTGTTGACAAACACAACATGGTCGCGTTTTTGGAAAAAGCAGTGGATGATACATACCTCCATCAGATAGTGGACTTTCTAAATGGTTCCCCCATAAGGTATTCTTTAACATTAAATCCCACTATCTATGTCTCCCAAATCGAAGAGTTTTGGCAGACTGCTACTGTCAGAACATTTGACAATGGTGACAAAGAGTTAAATGCCACAGTGGATGGCAAATCTATCACTCTTACTGAATCATCCCTCAGGAGGCATCTCCACCTGAATGATGACAATGGTATTAGTGCTATGCCAAACACTGATATTTTTGAAACTTTAACCAGGATGGGGTACAACATCCAATTACAATCTTTAACTTTTCAAAAAGGTTGTTTTGCCCCACAATGGAGGTTTTTGATACACACCATCCTTCACTGTCTCAGTCCTAAGAAAACCTCATGGGAACAGTTCAGTAGCAATATTGCAACTGCTCTCATATGCTTAGCTACTGACAGAACTTTGAATTTTTCAAAACTCATCTTTGAAGGAATGGTTAAAAATGTTGATAGCAAATCAAAGTTTTTGATGTATCCCAGGTTCATTCAAACTATTTTGAACAGGAGGAAACATCAACTTCTTCCTCATAAAAATGTTTATCCAACACCCAAACTTACCCAAAAACTTTTTAGTAATATGAGGATGACCTCAAAAGGGTATACTGGGGAAGAAGTTCCATTATTTGATTCTATGCTACAGGTTCAGGGTGAAGGTTCAACAAGCCCAGTTGACTCCCAACACACACCCGCAACATCAGAACAATCACCTTCATAACCAACTTCATCACCAGATAGGTATTCATCCAGAGAGGGCTCTGTTGTTCCTCAGCACAGAGACCCTACCCCTCCCCATATAGTAGATGAGGCTGACTTTGTCAGTATAGAAAGGGCTGCTTCTACTACCTCAGGCTTAGAAGCTGGGCAGGACAGAAGTAACATAGCTAAGACCCAATCTATGGCAACACCAACAGTACCAAGTTCCTTTGAACCCAGTACAATTGGTGGAATCCCAAGCCAACCAGAAATATTAGGTGGCTCAGAAGCTCACCATGTGGTGGACTATGAGTCTTTGCCCTATGATGCACCTCTCCCTGAAGGTAACACATCAGGAAGTGCTGAGGGCAGCAAGTCACTTAAGGAATTGATGGTAATTTGTACACAATTGTCTGAGAAGGTAAATACTTTGGAGACTGAGCTCACCACTCACAAGAAGGTTTTTGGAAAGGTCTATACCAAGCTTGTGTTGAAGGTCAAGAAGTTAGAGCAGAAGGTTAAAACACTTCAAAGAAAAAGATCAACACATATGGTGAGTTCATCTTCTACATCCAGTTCATCAGATGGTCAAAGTGATGGTCAAGGTGAGGAATCTTCCAAACAGGGGAGGAAGATTGCCCAAATAGATGAAGATCCTCAGGTTTCTTTTGTTCAAGAGGAGTTTGATACTCAGGGGAGGCAAGAACAGCAAATGGATCAAGGTACTGGTGAATGACAGAAGGTACTGCTAGTGCTATACATGGTACTGCTAGTATTCCAGAAGAAGGTACTGGTGGTTCACAAGGTACTGCTGGTGCAGTATACACAAGAAGGCCAAAGAGAGTCAGATTAGACAAGGGTAAAGGAATAATGGTAGAAGGAGAACCATCACAGAAATCAACCAAGAAGAATCAAGCTCAGATTGCTCTTGATGAAGAGTTAGCTCAAAGGTTTTATGAAGAGGAGTTAGCAAGGGCAGCTGAAGAAGAAAGATTAGCAAAATTCATGGTTGAACACAAATTTCAGACTGAAGAAGAAGAAAGAGCTGCTCAGGTTCTTGCTGATAGTGAGTTAGCTGCAAAATTACAAGAAGAAGAAAGGTCACAGTTTACAAGAGAAGAATAAGAACAAGCTATTGATGAGCTTTTGGAGCAGATTAAAAGAAAGAAGAAAGCCTATCAGAAGAAACCTCCGTCAAGGAAAGAACAACTGTCCTATATGAAGACATATCTGAAGCACCATGATACCTGGAAAGAACATCACTTCAAGGGAAGATCTTTTGAAGAAATTGAAAGGATTTACATTGACACTCATAGGAGAATGCAGATGTTTCTGAGAGGTGATCTTGAAAGGAGTGAATAAATAGGAGAAAAGAGAGCATCAGAATAGTTGGAATCAGAAGAGTATAAGAAACAAAAAACTAAAGAAGAATCAGTACAGGAAGAAATAGTTGAAGAAGAATCAGCTGAGGAAGAGGAAGAGATATTAACTGATGAACAGATCCATGGAATGATGGTGGTAATTCTAGAAGCTCTAAATGTTGATCCAATTCAAGCCAAGCATCCCATAATTGATTGGGAGGTGTACTCAGATGGAATGATCAAGGTATGGAAGATTATCAGAGTAGGAGGAAAATTTGAAGTCTACAATTTCTTTGAAGACATGATAAAAGCCTTTGATAGAGAAGACTTGGATAAGATTTGGAGCTTAGTTCAAGAAAGGTTTAGGTCTGCTGATCCTACAGATGATAAGGATAAAGAGCTATAGGTTGAGCTGAAAAGAATGTATTAGCCAAATACAAATGATTCACTTTGGAAATTTCAAGCTCATAACATGAATACCACATGGAGGTTATTTGATAACTGTAGAGTTCACAGAGTCTCAAATACAGCAGGAGTGGAGATCCATATGTTAATAGAGAAAGATTACCCACTCAGGGCAGGAGTACTAGTGGTTATGTTATCATCAAAGCTTCAAGTTGATGAAGAATCTGAAATGGAAAGAGCATTGGTGAGAAAGATATTCCAACAAGCAGAAGATATGAAGCTCAGAAGATAGTGTTTGGAAGAGTCCTTACAATCCTCATTTAATTCAGAGAAACTTGATGATTTAGGGTAAATCACAAGTTTAGGGGAGGATTGTTGGGAATTAAATGTTTCTGACTTAGTACTGCTGGAAGAATACACTAACAGTACAAACTGCTAGTGTATAACTGAAGACTGTTAAAGAACAACTAACAGTACAAACTGTCAAGTTTGTACTGCTAGTATATTAAAGAAGGTACTGCTGCATGAAGACTGCTTTAGAAGATATGTAAGGATAAGTATGGAATATATCTTATGTATATCACAATTAGTTAGAAATATACGATAGATACTTATCTTATAAAGGACTCCTTATGTCTATAAAAGGAGGTCCTAGGTTAGATCAGAAAATATACAAGTTGTACGAGTCATACAAGTTTTGTTAAGATTCAAGGTCTTTGTAACCCTGTGATATTGAGACAACTCGTATTATTCCTGAATAATATTGAATCGTTTGGAGTTATACACTGTGTTCATTATTCATATTGCATTACTGTTACATCAAACAAAACCTTCTAAGTATTGTCAAGTAGATTACGCATACTTAACATTATAACCTCAAAGTATCTTAAACACATCATAAAGGAGTAACATCCTCAGTGTTTGATCCTCTCAAGTACCTTCTTCCATTGGATGATCTGACATCCCCTGCGTGTCAAATTACTTTTGAACCAAAGAAATAATGGGATCATCATCTAGCTCAGCAATCTTCCTCCCCTTGAGAGGATCTAAACACCTTTGGAATGTACTCCACTTGAATTTGGCCTGTTATGTTTGAGCTTAGATACTGCTTGTTATGTGCAGAACAGGGTTTTGGTAGTTAAACCTCACAACAAGACACTATATGAACTGTTTGAGCTCAGCATTCTTCCTCCCCTTGAGAGGATCTAAACACCTTTGGAATGTTCTCCATAAAAGTTAATCTTGCTAACCTTCTATGTTATTTTGTGTCCTTATTTGATCGCCCATTTGTGTACTCCACTTGCTCTCCTTGCTATCCTAGACTTGAATCCATATACTTTTACTACTAGTTTTGACATTCGATAAGTAGGAAAGAATTAGCGAGTTCTCTGTGTTAATTCAGTTCTCAGAAGCCGGAACCCTAGGTTATAACTTGTCGGATCCCTTATGGAATGGATCCGGAGGAACCGGCTAAACGGTAATGCATTCTCTATCTTTCTACCACTTCTCATCCTTCTCAGCTTCCAGACCTTACAAGAATATATGCTTATGTCCTATTAGTCTCATTTAAGCAATCTTTGGCCTTAGTAGATCCCACAAACTCCTAGAACACAACTTAGGATCATCATAAGATATTTATGATTTATAATTTCTTTAATACTCACAATTTTTCCACTTCAAAGCTTACACCACCTTTCTCTGAACCTAATCCACTTACTCTCATATTAATTTTATTTTTCACAAATTTATTCTACACATTTTGCCCACAAAATGCTCTAAAATCAATTTTTGATTTCTTATAATTTTTAAGAATTTCTATAATTTTCCACTCAACCAGTTTGACCTTAGTACACTAGTTAGTCATCTCCTTTTAGTAACATTCGAGCCAACTTTGAGGATAGTAGCCTTGTTGATCTTTTAGGAAAAAACTTAAGTCACTTCCGAGATGTTTTTGATTTATCATTTCCAAAATAACCACTATTTCTCAATACCACTTTTTGCATCACCTCCCTCTAATCATTTTACACTTATCTATATTTTAAATAAATTTTTAACAAATTTATTTTCACTATCTCTACCCCAAAATGCTCTAAAACCAATCTTTTAATTCTTATGATTTTTAACAAATTTCTAAATTTTTCATATCACCTTTCCCTGAATCTTACATACATTTAACACTTAGTGATATGATTATCTTAACCCATATTCACTTAAGGGCATACTTAGACCTCCTTACAACTTCTAAAGACCATTATTGGCAACTCCTCATCATTAGTCTTGAACTATTCAGGATTTTCTCATTAAAGACACTATCTTACACTTATTACATCAGGAAACATAGGGCTGCAATAGCTAGATCATCATCATTTCTCACCTTTATCTGATATGTTAGCCGGATCCATTAGCTAAAGCTAGTCGGATCCATGTTGTGAAGGATCCGTTGGATTCAGGAAAACAGACACATGTTTGATAACTTATAGCCTTCCAAAACTCAACTTAAACCATTCCAACACTCAACATTTCTTCTATAATCTTCCTAGAAGATTGTATTCCAGTAGTTGACCTTAGTGCATGCAAATGATTGCAATTTGAAGGATTTTAGTGGTTTAGGTTTAAATCTCCTTACTTGATTCTTTCATATATAAACCACTTGTGTTTGTACTTCTAATCCACACCTCAAAACACCTCCTTCTTCAGTAGTAAACCTTCTTTTCTTAACTTCTCTTTCACCATGACTAAAGCACCAAGTGCTCGATCTTCTACTAGAAACCCTCATAGAAAAACTGCACGCATTGTGCATCAACCGAAACCTCACCTATCAAAACACCTTATATTAGGAGACCTCTCTTTAAATACATCCAAACTCCTACTGAATCAACTCCACCATAATTCCTTTCTACTAAACCACCACAACATGCTTCCACTGAACCTACACTTGCTAATATCAAACCATCACCATCAATTGCTTCTATTAAACCAACACCTCAAGCCTCACCTCTTGAACCTCAACTCTTTTCTTTTACTACACCTCATTCATCACCTCATCTATACTTAAACCCCTCGGAGGAATTACCTCTTAGACCTTCTAATTCACCACCACAACCTAGCCATGATGAAACATGCTATCATTGCCATCAAACTCATAGTTCATGAACTACGTGATGAAGTACATTTCATGATCTACCACCTTTCTGAACATCTTGATCATGTCACCAAACCAAACCTTCCTTAAAACCTTGAAGTGCAAGCACAAGTGGTCTTCTTCCTCTAGTCTTAGGCCTAGACTTTGTCATTAGGATTTTCCATTTTTCATGTTGGATCATTTCCTTAGTTTTAGGGAATTGACCTTTGTATGTATCATTTCTCTTGTTTTATAAAATGAATCTACATTGTGGAAAACTAGAAGGGGGTTGAATAGTTTTATGTCCTTTTAAATTTATTATAAAAACTTTATTTACCTTTTAAAACTTAGATTCGAATTTATGTGATCTCAACTCCTTGAACAATATGAACAATATGTATATAAGTAAATATAAATAAGTAATGCAAATAAGGTAATAAAATGAAATGAAAGCTAGAGATGGAAAGATCTAACCGAGAGACAAGAGATTTATAGTGGTTCGGCTACAAGGACACCTTCCTTGCCCTACTCCACTCCCCGAGCACCTAACTCGAGAGTTTTCTTCACTATGTCAACAAGCTCCCTTATGGCGGAGAAAACCTTTACACAACTTTAGCTTACACCGGCTTAACGACACAAAGCTAGATGTCGAGTTCTAATCGTAGCTAGAACCAATCTCACAACTTAAACACGACTTAATCACACCATCTTCTTCACGACTACTTCACGACTTCTTCACGACTTCTTCACAACTTCTCCACGACTTTTTCACGACTTCTTCACTACTTCTTCACGACACTTCACAACTAAGCACAACCTATGTACACTTCTACTTCTTCACACCTTCACTACTTACACACCTTAACACCACAACTTCTCTACTTACACACTAACCTATCCCAAACAATTATACACACAACTATCTAACAACAATACACAACTTATATACAAATATATGATGACACAAACAACTTAGGTATCTAAGTTGCAATACTTCTTCTCTAGTTGTTGAAGGAGTGTTCTTCTCTTGCACTTGAATGGAGGAAGCTTGGATCACTTAGAAACCAAAGCTTAAGACTATATGATCAAAGGGTTTTTGAAGATATGAAATGTGATTTAAAACAGAAAGTTTCAGTGTGCAAAAGGTGAGTAAAAATCCAGGAGAAGGCTGGTATTTATAGGAGAAAAACTGGACAGCTGGAGACCTACTGGAGCGTGGCCGGCCCCCTTAAATAGGGGGCGGTCCCCTTAATTTTAAGGGGGCCGCCTAGTAAAATTAAGGGGGCCGCCCAAGGTGTCCGTTGCCCAGATTTGTCCTTTTTTGGGGAAGGTTTTTCTGGAACATTTTAACTGATTTTGGTTAAAAATTTGAATTCATATTTTTATAAAAGATTAAACATTTTTATTTAATACCAAAAATGTTTTTCAAAATATATAAAATGTTTTTGATGTTTTATAAAAAATCTAGTTATTAAGAAAATGTTCCTTTGATCATATAATGCATGAAGCACTTGTTTATTCATACCTTAAGTGATTAAGTTGTAGAAATGAATATTTACAACTAAATACTTGTTTATTTGATATGTTTATGTTTAATGAGTTTATATTTTGTGATCATTAAAACATAGAGATATGAATAATGTTTTTAGGCATTATTTATGTCAACAATCTCCCCCTTTTTGATGATTACAAAACTTAAACTTATTAAATCCAAAAATTTATTTTTGGACAAGTATTTAGTGAGTTTACATTCACTTCTCCCCCTTTTTGTAGAATCAAAAAGGTTATGCCGACAAGTTTTAGAAACTAAATTTGTCGGGACGAGAACTCCCCCTTGATGTTTACTCCCCCTCGTTCGAGGGCACCAAGGAGACGAGCTATGGAAATCTTGGCTGCAAAAACAAGTTAGGAGACACAAGATACATATACATAGCAAAAATATTTAGAACAACCAACTAATTTATTTATGCATTCAAGATGATCATATATAACATATGAATCATCATTACATAAAATACTTGAAACATAATGATTACAACATAACTAGAAATACTAATGGTCCTCATATTGCCAAAGAGAGCGATTGGACTTGCTTGCGACACAAAAGGGTGAGGGATTTTATTTTGAGTCGGAAAGCATGTGGATGGATTTTAGTTATGTGATGGTGAGGGAAATGGAGCGGTTCTATTGATGTTATATCGTTGTAGTGGAGGAATGGGATGAGGACGAGTGAGTAGATATTCGATCCAAGAAATATCTTCACTTAAGTGGAGGATTTGTTTTTGAAGGAAGATGCAACAAGGGCAATAGTGGGTGTGGTTTGTAACTTGATCCAAGTTAAGAGAGTGGGGTAGGAAATTTGAGTAAGGTGAGGATGGAGGTTGTCCCTTGTTGCGTTGTGTGAGGTGCATAGCAAGGAGATCACTAAGATCATAGGTTTGGTTAATCTCTTCATGAAGCTTTTGCCTTTCATGAATGGGGATTTGGTTATTTGGTGGAAATGGATGGTATTGGGGTGAAAAGTTTGATGTTTGACCAAGGTGATGATGGTTTTCAATGATTCCATTGAAGTTGGTTTGATGTTTAGGGGAGTAGTTTGGAATGAATGTGGATGTTTGGCCAAAATGGTAGGGTTTGTGAAATGGTTCAATGGAATGAGGTTGTGATCTTGGAGAGTAGTTGGGGATGAATGATGATGGAGGTGTTGGTTGTCTAGTTGTGATGGGCTTGTGGTGAGGGTGAGGTTTTCTTTTCCACCCGGGTTTTAAGGTCATCCTTGCTGGCTTTGAGGTTTTTGGTTTTGGGTTGATAGGAGAAGACATGATGGGATGATTGAGTGTGGTGAGATATGGGGTTATTTATAGTGGAGGATTTGTGTTGTTTAGGAATGGATATGCTTGTTGGGTGATTAGGACAAAATGTGTTTGTGAATTTGGGGAAGAATAGGATCAAATGGGCTAAAAAGCAGAAAAAGGTTCTGTGAACCCGTCCAGCAGATGGACGGTCCCCTTAATTATGGGCGGTCCCCTTAATAATTAAGAGGGCCGCCTTATGAATTAAGGGGGCCGCCCATCTGGTACCTTTCTGGGTTCCAGAAATGGGTTTTTCTGCAGAAAAAGGTGAGGATGGCTATGTTTTGAGCTTCTGGTTTTAGGCAAGTCCCACTCTTTGAGGTAATAGAGAAACATATTAAGCATGTATGGCATATAAGATAAATAAATAATCAAGCAATAGTTAATATCTAGCAATTTAGAGAATTAAGGAACCTAATCATCTAAGGCAAGGGTAATGAAGCAAAGGCACTAGAAACTAATGGGGAATAGGTGAGGGAACAATTGTGAGGATGTGATTAATAAGCTTGTTCTAGTGTGTGCCTATATGCAACAAATGTGGAGATGTGATTTTTTCGACTCCTAAATGCAAAAATTTCCTAAGAAACAATCCAAGGTCTCCTTGATTTGATTTTGCTCAATATATGAATATCAAAGATGTATATATTAGATTATATACTTTGACAATTCATGTGAGATCTTTATGCATGAAAAAAAAATGTTTTTAGCATTATTCAACAATGTAAGGAAAATGGTTTTCATGTGTTGTCCTAGATGTGAGAATGATTTGTAGAAAATAGATTGGGTTTTGTTTACAAATATGTTTATAAAAAAAATATCCCAATCTTTTATTTTATGCAAAACAGATTCCTAGACTCAGATGAGAGGAAATAGAAAAAAAAATTTTACAGACAAATGGCCGGTCCCCTTAATGACAAGCCGGTCCCCTTAATAATTAAGGGGACCGCCTTTATAACATTAAGGGGTCCGCCCATCTGGAAAAAAAAACGTACCAAAAATGCAGAAAATTCAGTCAATTTGTTCCATCATTCCTAGGCCTAAACGTAAGTGGTTAAAGAGTTCACGCTTAAGGGGCTTAGTGAATATGTCTGCTAAGTTATCTTTCGATGCAACCTTTTCTATAGATATGTTCCCTTTTTGAACGTTATCGCGGAGGAAGTGGTGGCGTATTTCTATATGTTTAGTCCTAGAGTGTTGAACGGGATTCTTACTTAAATCTATAGCACCTTTGTTATCACACATAATTGGGACATCATCTAACCTAATGCCATAATCTACGAGAGCTTGTTTCATCCATAGTGCTTGTTGACATGCCTTTCCAGCGCTTACATATTCGGTTTCTGTGGTAGAAATAGCAAGAGTGGTTTGCTTCTTCGAGAACCAAGATGTTAGACAACATCCCATTAACGTGCAAATTCCGCTAGTGCTTTTTCTATCCACGTAGTCCCCCACATGATCCGAATCCGCATAGACGATGGTTTCTATGCCTGATCCCTTAGGATACCATAATCCTAAGTGTATAGTTCCTTTAATGTATCGAAAGATACACTTAACCGCTTCTAGGTGAGAGGTTTTGGGATCCTCTTGGAAGCGAGCACAAAGGCAGACACTAAACATGATATCCGGTCTAATTGCCGTTAAGTATAGTAAACTACCTATCATTCCTCTATACTTAGTGTTTTCTACGGACTCACCCTCTTCATCTCTTGTGAGTTTTACTTCCATAGACATCGGTGTCTTCATGGGCTTAGCGTCTTCTAATCCAAATTTCTTAAGCATTTCCTTAATGTACTTAGATTGATTAAAAAATATTCCATCTTCTAATTGTTTTATTTCTAATCCTAGGAAGAAATTAAGTTCACCCATCATACTCATCTCAAACTCATCATGCATGATTTTGGCGAATTCATCACACATATCCTGACAAGTCGATCCGAATATAATGTCGTCGACATATATTTGGACAATGATGAGATTTGGGCTTTTCTTTTTCGTGAAAAGAGTGTTATCTACCATTCCCATGGAATAATCATGTTTAATAAGAAATGCCTTTAATCGATCATACCAAGCCTTAGGAGCTTGTTTGAGTCCATATAAAGCTTTCTTGAGTTTATAAACATAATCAGGTTTTGCGAAGTCAATGAATCCTGGAGGTTGTGCCACGTATACCTCCTCATTGATAAAACCGTTAAGGAATGCACTTTTCACGTCCATTTGAAATAACTTAAAAGCTAGGGCGCATGCATAGGCAAGTAGTATTCTTATAGATTCTAATCTAGCTACAGGGGCATAAGTTTCGTCATAATCTATTCCTTCTTGTTGATTATATCCTTGGGCAACTAACCTAGCTTTGTTCCTAGTAACTATTCCATTTTCATCTAACTTAATTCTATAAACCCACTTAGTTCCTATGATGGTCATGTTCATGGGATTTGGGACTAGTTCCCAAACGTCATTAGTTTTAAATTGATTTAGTTCTTTTTGCATAGCCATAACCCAACTTTCATCTTTTAACGCCTCATTTATATTTTTAGGTTCTATAGTTGATAGGAAACAAAAGAAGTTATTTTTATCTTGAGCTTGTGATCTAAGGGTTCTTTGATTTAGGTTTCCTATTATATTATCTAACGGGTGTGATTGAGATTCCTTAACATTTACTATTTCGTTTTCACCTAATGTTATATCTTCATTATCATCGCCTAAGGGTTTAATTTTACTAACATCAATAGCTTCTTCTTCAACTAGGTCATCATCTTCTAGGGGCAATGTTTTAGGTGGTGGTGGAGTTTCATCAAAAGTTACATTTAAGGACTCTTCTACTTTCATAGTGTGTTTATTAAGTATTATGTATGCTTTACTATTTTGCGAATACCCTAGAAAGATTCCTTCGTACGACTTAGGATCAAACTTAGTAAGGTAGTCTTTTGTATTGAGAACAAAACATTTGCTCCCGAATACCCTAAAGTAATTTAGATTAGGTTTTCTACCTCTTAATAACTCATATGGGGTTTTTTCTAAGATTCTCCTAATTGAGACTCTATTTATTATATATGTTGATGTATCTACGGCATGGCACCAAAATTTTTGTGGGATATATTGTTCATTTAGCATTGTTCTACTCATTTCTTGTGAGGTTCGATTCTTTCTTTCTACTACCCCATTTGATTGTGGAGTGCGAGGAGCGGAGAAATTGTGAGACATCCCATTTAAATCACAATATTTTCCGAATTGCACTTCGTTATCAAATTCCCGACCATGGTCCGTCCTAATTGATACTATAGAACATCCTAATTTATTTTGAATCATTTTACTAAATATTTCAAACTTATTAAAGGCTTCGGTTTTATCACTTAAAAATCTAGTCCACGTGTATCGTGAATAGTCGTCTACAATTACTAAGGTATAACAATTACCTCCGTAACTCCGCACAGCGGTTGGACCAAAAAGGTCCATGTGTAATAATTCTAGGCATCTAGTAGTGGAGACTATATTCTTAGCTTTGTGACTAGCATGTGCTTGTTTTCCTATTTTACATGCATCGCAAAAGTGTTGGTCATATCTTAGGTTAGGCAAGTTTCTAACTAATTCTTTAGAGGCTAGGGATTGTATTTGTTGCATATTTGCGTGACCTAATCTTCTATGCCACAATGTAGAGTTTTCATCTAAAGTTGCTAGACATATTTTATCTTCCGGTTTATTTCCTACTTTCATAACATATACGCCACCTTTCCTAACTCCTCTACCTATGACCTTTCCGTCCTTAACTATTTCGCTATCTCTACTTGTAAAAGTAACCCTACACTTATTATCGCATATTTGTCCTATACTAAGCAAGTTATATGTTAAGTTATCTACATGCTCAACATTTTCAATAGTTAGGGAGTCTTGAGAGATCGTACATTTGCCAATGATTTTTCCACGAAAATCACTACCGAAAATGACATTACCTCCGTTGTATGCCTTGTAGGAGGAGAATAGCTTCCGATTTCCCGTCATGTGCTTCGAGCATCCACTATCCTTAATCCATTCGTCGGGCTCCAAATTTATCCCAAGACATATTTCATCGGTGGCTTGAGCTACAAGGCACTTTTCGTCTTTTGCTTTGTCCACTTCATCTTTGTCGCTATCGCTCCATGTTCCACTAAAAAATGCGCTTTCGTAATCATAACCCGGTGGATTTGGACATTCACCAATGAGATGGTTTTGGCTTCCACATCTAAAGCACTTTCTTTTCCCGTAGTTATCATTTCTATTTCTTTGTAGCGATCTTCTTTCATCTCGCGGTTGTCTCGTGAATCTTCCTCGTCTCTTGATGAATTTCTTGAATTCTCTAACGGCCATTGCATATTCTTCGTCTTCACTATCGTCACTTGAATCATCGTCATCACTAAGTTCCTTTTTGGATTTTAGCGCGAGAGACTTGATTTGATCTTTCTTGCTCTTGACCGTTTCCGAGTCCATCTTTATAATTTCTTCATGAACCTTCAAGTTGCCAATAAGCTTATCAAGTGATAACGTCATCAAGTTCTTTGACTCTTCAATCAACGTGACCTTCGCGCGCCATTTCGGATGTAATGCCCTAGAGAAATTTCCTTACACAATTTTTACTAGAAAAAGTCTCATCAAGTGCTTTTAAACTTGTGATGATTGTGTTAAATTTAGCAAATGCATTATCAATAGATTCCTCTTCAGGAATTGTAAATTGTTCATATTGTTGCACAAGAAGATCTATTTTATTATCTTTGACTTGACTATTACCTTGGTGAGTGATTAGTAAAGAATCTCAAATCTCTTTTGCAGTTTGACACATAAAAATTCTTTCATATTCTTTGCGTGGTAATGCATTATAAATAACCATTTTAGCTTCATTATTTTTTGCTAGTTTCTTTTTTAAATCATCATTTTGTTTTTCAAAAGGTACAATTTTCATCTATTTTAGTTAGGATATTGTATTGAATAGGGGGAAAATCACCATAGGTAATAACATGCCAAAGATCAAGATCCTTTGATTTCACATAAGTTTCGAATCTATTTTTCCAATAAAGAAAACCATCACTTTCAAATAGTGGTGGTCTTTGCATAGATTGCCCTTCTAAATATTTTAAAGATTCCATAGATCGTTTCAAGTTTTAAAATACAGTTAATTTTAAAAATCTTGTTTGACGTGGCTCTTGATACCAATTGTGGAAAACTAGAAGGGGGGTTGAATAGTTTTATGTCCTTTTAAATTTATTATAAAAACTTTATTTACCTTTTAAAACTTAGATTCGAATTTATGTGATCTCAACTCCTTGAACAATATGAACAATATGTATATAAGTAAATATAAATAAGTAATGCAAGTAAGGTAATAAAATGAAATGAAAGCTAGAGATGGAAAGATCTAACCGAGAGACAAGAGATTTATAGTGGTTTGGCTACAAGGACACCTTCCTTGCCCTACTCCACTCCCCGAGCACCTAACTCGAGAGTTTTCTTCACTATGTCAACAAGCTCCCTTATGGCGGAGAAAACCTTTACACAACTTTAGCTTACACCGGCTTAACGACACAAAGCTAGATGTCGAGTTCTAATCGTAGCTAGAACCAATCTCACAACTTAAACATGACTTAATCACACCTTCTTCTTCACGACTACTTCACGACTTCTTCACAACTTCTCCACGACTTTTTCACGACTTCTTCACTACTTCTTCACGACACTTCACAACTAAGCACAACCTATGTACACTTCTACTTCTTCACACCTTCACTACTTACACACCTTAACACCACAACTTCTCTACTTACACACTAACCTATCCCAAACAATTATACACACAACTATCTAACAACAATACACAACTTATATACAAATATATGATGACACAAACAACTTAGGTATCTAAGTTGCAATACTTCTTCTCTAGTTGTTGAAGGAGTATTCTTCTCTTGCACTTGAATGGAGGAAGCTTGGATCACTTAGAAACCAAAGCTTAAGACTATATGATCAAAGGGTTTTTGAAGATATGAAATGTGATTTAAAACAGAAAGTTTCAGTGTGCAAAAGGTGAGTAAAAATCCAGGAGAAGGCTGGTATTTATAGGAGAAAAACTGGACAGCTGGAGACCTACTGGAGCGTGGCCGGCCCCCTTAAATAGGGGGGCGGTCCCCTTAATTTTAAGGGGGCCGCCCAAGGTGTCCGTTGCCCAGATTTGTCCTTTTGTGGGGAAGGTTTTTCTGGAACATTTTAACTGATTTTGGTTAAAAATTTGAATTCATATTTTTATAAAAGATTAAACATTTTTATTTAATACCAAAAATGTTTTTCAAAAATATATAAAATGTTTTTGATGTTTTATAAAAAATCTAGTTATTAAGAAAATGTTCCTTTGATCATATAATGCATTAAGCACTTGTTTATTCATACCTTAAGTGATTAAGTTGTAGAAATGAATATTTACAACTAAATACTTGTTTATTTGATAAGTTTATGTTTAATGAGTTTATATTTTGTGATCATTAAAACATAGAGATATGAATAATGTTTTTAGGCATTATTTATGTCAACATACATGATTATGTGCTTCTGGTTTATATAAGTCTGATTGGTGTGATTATTACTTGTCTTTATACCTTTTTCTATTCTTTACTGCTGCTAACAAGTTACATGTAAGCCGGATCCCTCACTTTATGCTAAACGGATCCCTTTTTCAAAGGAACCGGCAGATCCGGGCACTCAGAATACTAACTAAAATTTTATGCAACTCCATTTTTAGCAAAAGGACACAATCTACTTGTTTTCTAACCTTTGTTTTGTAGATTTTCAAAAATACACATGGACTACTTGACACCCTCATTAAGGGGGAGCTTTCGTCTAAGCAAAAACATTGGAAAAACTTGCAATAATCACGTCTTAGTCTTCCTAATTACTTGACGCCCTCAATAAGGGGGAGCAACCATCAAGGGGGAGAAACTAAGCATTTCTCACTCTCTTTACTCTATTTTACACCTCTCTTTCATCTATTTTTCTATAAAAATTGCATTCGGGGTAGTTTCTTTTCGACGCTCTTTTTGTTTTGACAAAAAGGGGGAGAAGAGAGTAAAAAAAAAAAAAACTCGAATTCAAAAAGTTACGAATTCTATTTTTTACTTAAAATAATTGTATGTTTTGTCATCAATAATTTATTATATAGTATAGATTTTTTCAAACAACATGCCTCTTATAGTCAAGCAAACAGTGTAACAAGTGTTTCACTATGTTACCTGTATAAGGCTACGCGGAGTGGTCATGAGAACCCTCATGACCTCCCATTCACGCGCGACCCAACCAAAACACAAGCCCCAAGTCACAACCATTTTACTATACTTTGGTGACTTGCTCACCATTGTGTTGGCTGACAATCTAGGCTCCACTCCCTTTTAACTATCCGTTAGGCGGAAAAAAAATTACAACACCCCATTTTTCAAATATAAATACCCTAAAACTTCACCATTTTATACACATCTTCTATATATTCTTACTTTCACAACAAATATATTTCATTCCTACAAAAAATCAGATATGGTTTGTTCGCTTCCACATACCATCGATGAAATCATGGCTTTAGTTGTTAAACTAATTGTGGAGGATACCGCTCGTCAGCAAGCGTTGATCGACTTAGCCATGCAATTTGATAAGGAATGCGAAGCTAAAGATGATCTGAGACAAGCATAAGAGAAATGCAATGACATTTCGCCTGAAAACCGTGCTCAAATAGAGATTTTTTTAAACGAAGAATCTACGAAAGATTACAAGATGCATAATGCTTTGTTTCGAAAGGCGAAGAAAATACAAGAACAAATCAATTCTAAGTTTATTTGGCTACGTGAAAAATACAATTAGGAGGATTACGTTTTAGTTTTCGTATTTTTTTTTTAGTTTTCGTGTTGCTTTTAAATTTCGTATCGTAATTTGTATTTTTATTTTAACATACGGGGTTTTTTTGAAGGATATTTATATGAAGCAAAATGACATGAGGGAGGAAATGATCTTCGTCCTTCATTTCATTCCGCTTCATTATAAATAGCCTAAAAAAAACTAGTATGTGTTTTAGTTTTCGTGTATTTTTTTACAACTCTAATAATCTATCTAGTATTTTAATTTATGAATAAAGAACTACTCCATGAGAACTAAACAAAATTTAGAAGACAAAGAAAGGTTCATTGGGATCAACAATAATTACGGGTGGGGAGTCGGGCGGAGGTTCGCCTTTTTCCTCGGATACATTGAGTTTAGAGTTTATAACGAAAGGTTCTTTGATGAACTGTTGTTTGGTATAAGGCTTGGACGACTCAATCTCTTTACGAGGGGCACGTTTGGTGTATTCTCGGGTTTATGTGTCCTCCTTTTGAGTTTTCTCTTATGTTCGTAAGGCGGACTAACGAGTTGTTTACCCCAAGAACGCGGGTTCATACAAACTCGAGCCGATTTGTAAAAAGTCATAAAAATAAAAAGAAATATAAGTGAAAAAACGAAAACATTTAAAATAAATAAAAGCAAAATCTAATTGTATTTTTCTTGAAATGACTTACAGAAAATACTACCTACTATAAGTAAACAAAATTATTACTATTACTATTATTATTACTATTATTATTATTATTACTGTTATTATTATTACTATTATTATTATTATTACTGTTATTATTATTACTATTATTATTATTATTATTATTATTATTATTATTATTATTATTATTATTATTATTATTATTATTATTATTATTATTATTATTATTATTATTATTATTATTTATAAAACATCACTTCATTAGAAAAGCATAGGATTTACAAGAAATTAGTGGGGAGCCTCGACACTATCTGAGCCCCCACACCTTTAGCAATAGCAAAGCTAATCCTACTGAAGATATGAATAGTAGCGCGCGCTCCAATGTCTTGAGTTATAGAGAACTTCCGGATCCGCTTTAGTAAGGTTACCGCATCAGTCTCAAGTTCTCCCAGAGAGGAGAATGAGAAAGGGAGGAACCCATATCCAATCTTTGCCACTCACCTAAACCAGGTCCAGAGGCGGTGACAATACGCTCTAGAGAAGAACGAAGTGCCGCATCAAAAGAAATCTGAGCACGTTCAAATACCCGAGGAGTACATGTGCGCATAGAAAAATATAGCTTGGAAATACCGGCACAGGTACGAAGGAGCAACAACTCACATTGAGGGTCCTTAAGCTTAGCGACAGCGACCATGAGCTCAATAGTTTTGGCCACCCGTTTCATAACAAGCTCACTGCTAAACTCAATGTCCATGCTAGCAGGCCCACCCAATAACTTAACACCATGTAACGGTCGAACAATATTAGGCGGAAAGACACCTGTGAGCATGCTTCTGGGGTCTTCCTTTGGCCAAAAAACCTCAGCTTTATCAACATTGAGGTGCAGACCACACCGTGGTCCATCCATCATAATAAGCTCTAAAGCTTTCCCCACGACCAAGGTATATCCGATAATAGTAACATCATCTAAATACCAAGCTTGAAGGGAGAGACTAAAGGATTCTCTAATTTTGCATACCAGAGGATGTAACACTAAGGCAAAGAGAAGAGGACCGAGAGGATCACCTTGTTGTACTCCTTGGTGCGACCATAACGCGTGTTCTCCGTAGTATAATCTAGCAGGCCTGGAGTAACAAAATTCCACCCAACGTGAAATGGCAGGACAACGCAAGCGAACCTCCTGTAACATGACCCCACGGTCCACCAAATTGAACGCATTTTTGAAATCCACCAATAACATCGAAAGACCCTCCTCGCCACCACGGTCTTCGATAAACCTATTCACAGCATGAAGAATAGCCTCCCCTCCTCTAGGTACCCCGACACCGAACTGAAGATCATTTAAATAACCATCTAAGGAATGGCCAATCATAGAAGCACCAACCTTTGAGACTAAACGTCTCCAAACCGTCCCCACCGCAATGGGACGGATACCACCTCCAGGCTTGATCAGTGGAGTGAGAGGAGCGCTAGCAATATATTCGCCCAATACCCTGGGGCATTTACCATCAAGAAAAAGATTTACCACGTGGGTGATAGAAACGATTAACTCATCGGAAATAGCTACGGCAGCACCACTAAGGCAATCCAAAAGGTGTTGGGCGCGCAAGCCATCTCGACCACAAGATGTACCACGGGGGAAGCTCTTAATCATATCAAGAACCACCGCAGGAGATGCAAAAGGGTTATGATGATCAATAGGTATATCCGGTAGAGAAGGAGCAGACTTGAAGTGATGCTTAGCCTTTAAGTCCTCAAGAGTAGTATCATTATAGGGAGCAACCCCTGAAGAAGAAAGAACTCTGACACCCGCAGTATAATGTCCATCACAAATCTTCCTCTTACATAGCTTGACATTACGGTCATCCAAGTCCAAGTTACCCTCATCGATATTAGACCATGCAGGGGAGGGTTCAGCTAAAACCTCTCTAACAAGTTGCAAACTGCCACCAGACATACCCCATGATCGAATGGCATTAGCGATATATTCTTCTTGGCGTTGGCGCTTAAAAGCAGACCTACACTCCATGTTACTCCTCGGTAAAAGGTTTTAAGGAGACAAAGAGGCAAGACTAACAGGCTAACCCAGCAAGAAATGTCCTCAGGTGTGCAGATCACCTTATCAAGGGCTCCTTTCAAAACGCTAGAGAATCCTAAACGACACTTTAGAGGGATGGATTTGACAGTGTGCAACCCTTTAGAAAGCAAGGTATCAAGTAGGTGTAAATCGAAACCAAAATGCCCCTCCAAAGTCGAGTCCTCAGCATCAGTAATTTAAAGCGAATGAGAGACTTGTGGTTTGGCGAGATCAAACAACACAAACCTAATGAAACCATCACCACAATCAAGGAGTGACACATAATCAGATCCATGCCGACTCTTAGACCGAAGAGTATGCATTTTGAAACAAATCCCACATAACAAAAGACCCATAAGTTTCAACGTAACCTTAGCAGCCTCATAAACAACAAGATTAGTGGCCAGAGAAAGTTTAGTGCTGGCTAGCGCGTCCCCACTGAAATGACGATCCCGAAGGTGAGAGATCAGCGATGTTTTGGTGAGCCCATTACCGCTACCATCTTGACAGCCACATAAACCAACAAAAGGGCAATGAAAACGTATAATTGCCATAGAAACAAAGCAACACTCACAAACCATTATTATTATTATCTTGTAGAACAAAATATAGTCCAAGGACAAAACACAGCCCAATCCAACCAAATCACAAGGATAATCCAAAACTCAGCCCAAAATGTGCGGCCCAAGGCGCAAGCAAGGGGACAAACCGCCAGCCAAGGCAAACCGCTAAACCTAACACAGAAAAAGTGGGGCCCACAAAGCAAAAAACCTGCAACACGCTATCTTCTCTATACAACGGTCAAAACCAACACATCAATGTCAAACCGCTGTCAAAAAGCAACCCAAAAACGTGTTAACACAGGTCTTCAACAACCATGATACACCAAACCTTCCACAATACTGACGATGGCCTAGACCTTGACCACCTTGAAACCCCAAACCAACCAAAAAAAAAAAAAAAAGACTGACGCACAAGGAGAAGAGAAGGGTTTCAAGAAAGAAAACCCAAAAAAAAACGACACACAATCGAAGCTCAACGGGGATGTTGAAAGGATGAACTAACCGAGTGTGTTAAACCATGCCCGAGAAGAAAGCCTAGAACCAAGGAGGGAGACGATCCAGAAAATCGTCACAATCGCCCATAGAACAGAGAGAAAAACAATTACTATTATTATTATTATTATTATTATTATTATTATTATTATTATTATTATTATTATTATTATTATTATTATTATTATTATTATTATTATTATTATTATTATTATTATATTATTATTATTTTATTTTTTTTAAAGAATTATTATTATTATTATTATTATTATTATTATTATTATTATTATTATTATTATTATTATTATATTTTATAAAACATCACTTTATTAGAAAAACATAGGATCTACAAGAAATTAGAGGGGAGCCGAGATACTAACTGGGCTCCCACTCCTCTAGCTATTGTAAAGCTAATCCTACTAAAAATATGAGCAGCAGTACGCGCTCCGATGTCTTGAGTCGTAGAGAACTTTCGGATTCGCTTCAGTAGGTCCACCGCATCCTTCCCAAGTTCCCCTAAGGAAGAAAATGAGAAGGGGAGGAACCCATATCCAATATCGGCACACTTGGTCTCATATTTGAAGCGTTTGCGATGTGCAGCTTCAAACACCACTCGTCCTGGCATAAAATCGACCATGCCAGTTTGCGTCAACGGAGACGACCCTGTCAAATCGACACAAACATCTTGCCCACCGTCCCACGAATAGAGCAATATATCAGCTGGCCGTAAGCTTTTGTCCCTCTCTCCGCAAAGACCGATGTCGACCTCTTTACGAGCAGAGATCCCGGAACGAGAACAAATGTCAGCAAGAGTATCGCGTACCACGTTATGCCGATGCTTAATACCAATAATACCAGCACACGACACTGCATGGTCCCCATAAATATCCCCTTTAAAAATCTTGGAACAAGCTGAGCACGGCATCTGGACAGAGAACAGGGGAACACGTAGGCGGTAACATAAGACACATCTGTAGGTTCTAGCATTCATAGTCAGTCCCAACCCAGATATCGGGACCACCCTGAGCCAATCAGAGGTGTAGTCTTCCTTTTGCGACCTCCAAAGCGCCATCTGTCGAGCTGATAGGCCAAAAGTGGATTCAGCCATTTTAGTAACACGTGTGAAATATATATCTGCCAATTTCTTCATAAGTTTGGGGGCAGCGATCTCATTCGGGTTACTTAAAAGGTCGGTCTCCATTTTCGCATTAAAAGTACACAGGGCGTCATCAAAGGAAGAGCCAGAAGTTACTATATCAGACTGTCGGAGGAGCTTAGTCTGTAAGCTAGAAGATTGAAGTCTAGACGCAAGGAAAGCATAATTCTAGACGCAAGGAAAGCATAATAATAATAATTATTATTATTATTATTATTATTATTATTATTATTATTATTATTATTATTATTATTATTATTATTATTATTATTATTATTATTATTATTATTATTATTATTATTATTATTATTACTATTACTATTATTATTATTATTATTATTATTATTATTATTATTATTATTATTATTATTATTATTATTATTATTATTATTATTATTATTATTATTTATTATTTTTATATAAAAACAACACTTTCATTAGAATAACCACAGGATTACAAGAAATTAGTGGGGAGCCTCGATACTAACTGAGCCCCCACACCTTTATCAATAGCAAAACTAATCCTATTGAAGATATGATTAGCAGAACGCGCTCCAATGTCTTGAGTTATAGAGAACTTTCGGATTCGCTTTAGTAAAGTCACCGCATCTGTCTCAAGCTCCCCCAGAGAGGAGAATGAGAAAGGGAGGAACCCATATCCAATCTCCGCACACTTAGCCCCATACTTGACACGTTTACGTTGTGTAGCGTCAGTTACCACACGACCTGGTACAAAATCAATCATACCAGTTTCGTCAAGGGAGACGACCCGGTCAGATCGACACATACGTCCTTCCCTCCATCCCAAGAATAGAGCAATATATCAGCTAGACGTAAGGCTTGCTCCCTTTCTCCACAAAGCCCGATGTCAACCTCTTTACGAGCCGAGACCCCAGATTGGGAACAGATGTCAACCAGAGTATCACGCACCGAGTTGTGCCGATGTTTAATACCAATAATGCCAATGAACGATATGACATGGTCCCCATAAATATCCCCTGTAGAAACCTTGGAGCAAGCTGAGCACGGCCTCTGAATAGAAAATAGGGGAACACCTAGCCTATAGCATAATACACACTGGTAAGTTTTGGCGTTCATAGTCTGTCCCAACCCAGAGATCGGAACCACCCTAATCCAGTCTGAAGTGTAGTCCTCCTTTTGCGAACTCCAGAGTGCTATTTGGCGAACAGATAGGCAAAAGGTGGATTCAGCCATTTGGGTAACACGTGTGAAATATATTTCTGCCAAGTACTTCATGAGTTTGGGGGCAGTGATCTCATCCGGTTTACTCAAAAGGTCAATCTCCACTTTCGCATTAAAGGCACACAAGGCATCTTCGAAGGAAGGTCCAGAAGTTACAATACCAGAATGACGGAGGAGCTTAGTTTGTAGGCTGGCAGATTGGAGTCGAGATGCAAGGAAAGCATAGTTCAAGGCATCACTTTCAGAGTATACACCAAGCCCCCAAAATGCAAATGGCAGGGTGGCCAGCCTCCATTTCCAATCACCAAAACCAGGACCAGAAGCCGTGACAATACGCTCCAGAGAAGAACGAAGTGCCGCATCAAATGAAATGTGAGCACGCTCAAAGACCCGAGGAGAACATATGCGCATAGAAAAATATAGCTTGGAAATGCCAGCACAAACACGAAGGAGCAACAGCTCACATTGAGGGTCCTTAAGCTTAGCAACCGCCTCCATGAGCTCAATAGTTTTAGCAACCCCTTTCATAACAAGCTCACTACTAAAATCAAAGTCCACACTAGCAGGCTCGCCCAATAATTTAACACCATGTAACGGGCGAGCAATATTAGGTGGGAAGACACCTGCGAGCATGCTTCTAGGGTTTTCCTTTGTCCAAAAAACCTCAGTTTTATCAACATTGAGGTGTAGCCCGCGCCGTGGTCCATCAATCATAATAAGCTCTAAAACCTTCCCCACGATCAAAGTATCTCCAATAATAGTGCCATCATCAAGATACCAAGCCTGAAGGGAAAGACTAAAGGAGTCTCTAATCTTGCATACCAATGGATGTAACACTAGGGCAAAGAGAAGTGGTCCAAGTGGATCACCTTGTTGTACCCCCTGGTGCGACCATAACGTATGTTCTCCGTAATATAATCTAGCTGGCCTGGAGTAACAAAATTCCACCCAACGTGAAATGGCAGGACAGCGTAGACGAACCTCTTGTAATATGACCTCACGGTATACCAAATTGAAGGCATTTTTGAAATCCACCAATAACATCGAAAGACCCTCCTCGCCACCACGGTCTTCAAGAAACCTATTCACGGCGTGGAGAATAGCCTCCCCTCCTCCAGGTACCCCGACACCAACCTGAAGATCATTCAAGTAACCATCCAAGGAATGGCCGATCATAGAATCACCAACTTTGGAGACTAAACGTCTCCAAACAGTCCCCACAGCAATGGGACGGATACCACCTCCAGGCTTGATCAACGGTGTAAGAGGAGCACCAGCAATATACTCGCCCAATGCCCTAGGACATTTACCATCGAGATAAAGATTTACCACGTGGGTGATAAAATCGATTAACTCATCGGAGATAGCCACAGCAGCACAACTAAAACAATCCAAAAGGTGTTTGGCGCGCAAACCATCTCGACCACAAGAGGTACCACAGGGGAAACTCTTGATCATATCAAGAACCACAACAGGAGATGCAATGAGGTTATGATGATCAATAGGTATTGTTAATACAAATATCATTCTAAAAACGTTATTTATATTTTACGATCTTTGCTTAATTTTGTTAATGACAATTACAAAGTTTATCTTTAAGCAAAGCATAAAAATAAGATTAAGTCTTTTAAATTTATAGTGATAAGTCTTTTAAAAACACATTTATACATTACAAGATCACTAGGAATAACATTACATACATATACACATTTACATTTTAATTTCTTAAATTAGAAATATTTAAGATGACATCATGGCATACCTCATTTTGATATCTTTAGGATATCTTGAGGATTTGTGAAATATCTTGTATAGATATTCAAGCTAAAGAGTTGACATTGGAAGATATGGAAAGATTGTGCAAGATATGGAAAGATTTGAGAATCTCTTAGTTGTCCTGTACTGGAGGATCCAAACCAGTACAAGGGCGGATCCAATTTAAGGGATCTGCCAAATCCGCCACTTGTTAATCAGCTTTGCCTATAAATAGCAAGCTGATCATTCAGGCAGATTATCACTCATATAGCTTAAAACATATATTCATTTCATTTGCACATTACTAACCCATATCATTCTTTCATTTCATTGATCTTTCCTTTTGTAGCAAAAAGATCAAGCATACAAGGATCAACGTACTGTTGTTATCCTTTTAGTATAGACTCTGTGTGATTTTGCATTAGTTCATACATCATTGTTTGTATCATTAATTCAGTAGAGTTTGGTTAGTGTTTTAGTCCTTAAAACACAAAGAGTGTCGGGAGTGGTTGTACCCTTGTTAAAGAACCAACGGGAGTGGTTGTACCCTTGTGAAAGAACCAACGGGAGTGGTTGTACCCTTGTAAAGAACCCGGTATTTAGCTTAGTACCGGATAAAGAGTAAGCAACATGTAAAGGTTTTCTCCACCTAGAAGGGAGTTTGTTTCTTAGTGAAGAAAAACTCTCGAGTTAGAGGCTCGAGGAGTGGAGTAGGGCAAGGAAGAGAGTCCTTGTAGCCGAACCACTATAAATATCCGTGTTGTGTGGTTTGATCATTCCTTTCCTTACTTACTTAACTTATATTGTTTGTTTGTGTTTATTTACTTTGAAATCACGATAAGTCACAAAGCAAATTAATTTTAAAACGGTAAAACTATTCAACCCCCCTTCTAGTTTTCCACAATTGGTATCAGAGTCTGGTTACTCAAGATTTTCAAAATAAATTGTATTTTAAAAACTTGAAACGATCAATGGATTTTGAAAACTTTAAAGAAGGGCAATCTATGCAAAGACCACCACTATTTGAACCAAATTGTTTCATATACTGGAAAAACCGCTTTGAGACATATGTGAAGTCAAAGGACATAGATCTATGGCATATAATTGTAGATGCTGATTACAAGCCCATAAGTAATGATATTTCAGGTGGTCAGGATGAAGGTGCTTCTCTTACTCGTCATAGTGACGAGCAAAAGAAGTTGATTGCCAAAAATAATGAAGCCAAAATGATGCTTTATAATGCTTTGCCTAAGAATGAATATGAAAGAGTTTTTATGTGTAAAACGGCTAAAGATATTTGGATATCATTAATTATCATTCATCAAGGGAACTCACAAGTCAAAGATAACAAAATTAATCTTCTTGTTCAACAATATGAACAATTTGTTATCTCTGAAGATGAGACCATTGATAGTGCTTTTGCTAGGTTTAATACTATTATTACATCTCTTAAAGCACTTGACGAATCTTTTTCTAGTAAGAATTTTGTCAGGAAATTTCTAAGAGCACTCCATCCGAAGTGGAGAGCAAAGGTGACGGCTATTGAAGAATCTAAGGATCTTTCAAGCATGACACTGGACGAGCTCATCGGAAATCTCAAAGTTCACGAGATGGTGATGGAAAAAGACTCAGAAATAGTTAAAGGCAAAAAGGAGAAGATGAAGTCCATTGCCTTGAAAGCTAGGGTAGAATCAAGTGATGATGAAGAGTCTTGTTCTAGTAGCGAAGACGAAGAGTATGCCATGGCCGTAAGAGGAAAGTTCGTAAGACCACCTCGTGAAGAAAAGAAATCCTTCCGGAAAGACCGTGAGGATAAGAAAGGAAAGGTAGATAGGAAATGTTATAGATGCGGGGATTCTAGTCACCTAATAGGAGAATGTCCAAAGCCTCCAAAGAACAAGTCTCAAAGAGCATTTGTTAGTGGAGCTTGGAGTGATAGTGAAGGTGATGACGACGAGCCTAAGAACAACGAAGTTGCTCTCATGGCTCATGACACAGAAGAGGTACATTCTGACTCGTCATATTCTTCTATAGATGATGAAACCTTAGAAGTAGAATATAACAAACCGTGTGATATCACTTTAAAAATCATAAACAAAAATAAATTCTTAAAAACCAAAACGACACTTTTAGAAAACGAAGTTCATTGGTTGAAAGAAAAAGAGATAAGAATAGAAAAGGGTAAAGGTGTTAAAGAAACATGTGTTTCATGTCAAGAACTTAAACTAGAACTAGAAACACTTAAGTCCACACAGGAAGAACTTATCAAACAAAATTCTAAGTTTAAAAAGTTTGATAAAAATATAAGTTGTGCAGATGAGATAATGAAGATACAAAAATTACCTCATGATAAAACCGGGCTAGGCTTTATGAAACTAGGAAGCTTATGTAACCTTAAGAAACAAACAGTAAAAGAAACTGTTCCAACTAAGTTAGACACCCATGGATCCGCCTGTTGTACGTCAAGGATCCGCAGGTACTGTTGATGAACAGAAGGTTCGTAAATTGGATCGTACTGAATTCGTTAAGGTCACTAGAAAACCTAGCACTAGTACAACTGATAACAAACAAAAACCAGCAGTTTCTATAGGAAAAGGTCAAGTTAAAAATGAGTTTAGGACTAAAACGGTTCAACAGAGACCTAAAACTAGTTTTCCCAAACACCCCTTTCCAAAGAGTAATGTTAACTTACAACATCATTATCAAAATAGTTGGAACCAAAACATGTCTAGAAACTTTCAAGGTCCCAATTACATGCCATGGAACACTAGTCCACCATTTTCATACATGAACCATGATAATGTTATGCTTAACCCAAACGGACCCATGAGATATTGGGGACCAAATGCTTGAGTTCTTCTTGAACATAGGTGTGCTTAAAAGTTGAGTTAGAACCAGATGAATGGATTAAAGATAGTGGGTGTTCAAGACACATGACGGGGAACAAAAGCCTTTTCTCAACCTACCAAGTGTACGACGGAGGTAATGTCACATTCAGTAGCAAGCTTAAAAGTAAAATCATCAGAAAAGGTACAATCTTTCATGACTCTCTCGCTATTGATGATGTTGCTCATGTGGATAACCTAGTTTTTAACTTGCTTAGTATTAGTCAATTATGTCGCAAAAAGTATAACGTCCTTTTCAGTGAAAATGGAAGTAAAATACTTAAAGATGGCATAACCGTAGGAAAAGGTGTTTTAAAGAATAACGTATACGTTATGAAATTTGATAAAACACCTTAAGACAAGCTTTGTCTCACTTCTTTGGACGAAAACTCAACTTTATGGCATCGACGCTTAGGTCATGCCAATATGAGGTTAATCCAATCCTTATCATCTAAAGAACTCGTTAGGAACCTACCCAAGTTGAAATATGACCAACACTTTTGTGATGCTTGAAAAATTGGGAAACAAGTTCATAATAGCCATAAGGCTAAAAATATGGTGTCTACATCTAGATGTCTAGAATTGTTACATATGAATTTGTTTGGTCCATCTGCTATACAAAGTTATGGAGAAAACTTCTATACTTTGGTAATAGTCAATGATTACTCTAGGTATACTTGGACAAAGTTTTTGAAAACTAAAAATGAGGCATTTGATAAGTTTGAAATTCTGAGTAAAATAATTCAATACCAGATAGGAAATAGTATAGTGTCAATAAGAACTGACCATGGTCGTGAATTTGACAACGAAATCCAATTTGGAGCTTTTTGTGATGCTAATGGCATAACACATAATTTCTCGTCTCCTCGAACTCCTCAATCTAACGGTGTAGTAGAACGTAAAAATAGAAAAATTAAAGAAATGAGTAGAACAATGTTAAATGAACAAAACATATGATAACGCCTAAATCTAACATGTTTTTGATAGCGTTATTGGTAGTTTTGTATATGTTTTGTGGTTATATTTATATGCTTTTGCTACTAAATCGTACCAAAGTGTGTTTGCAAAGCATTTGTAGCCAAAGACAGGAAAATGGATGGAAAAGATGTAAAAATGGGGAAAAAGGAAGTATTTGAGATTTCATGTGAATCTTGTGTCAAGTTCTGCTCCGTAAGGTACTTCAATGAGTTAAAGTCCGAGTAGTAGAGTTAATAAGCTTAAGGATGAAGGGAAAGATCAAAGAATCAAGAGCTACAACCGAGAAACAAGTCGTACGCAAAAGTCCAAGAAATAGGTTCATCAGCCATAGCCATCCGATCGGTCGTCGCCCGCAACCGATTCGGATGGAGTGAATTTGGATTTACCGAGAAGACCAACCGATCGGTAGACCATTCTATCCGATCGGTTGGAAGTCGCTGTTGACCCAAGACTTCTTTATTAAGGATTGTGACTTTATAAATCCGGTTCTAGGTCCTTCTTTTCAGTATTCTAACCATTCAATACTACTTGGAGAGCAAGAGAAGCATTTATGCACTTAGACCTTTGGTTAGAGCAATTTATGGAACCATTTGTTGAGTATTTATATACCAATCAATCTAGAGATATACACAAGTGCTACAAGTGCTAAGAGTGAGAGAAAGAGAACCATTCAGAGAAAAATACTCAGAAATTCGTCCATAAGTCCAGGAGAAGGGAGAAAGTCGAAGATACCATTTTCATTGCTTGTGGAATCATTGTCTTTCACTTGTAATCTTATTTCCAAATCATTGTAAGACTTTCAATCATGGTTTCTAATGTTCAAAGTATTGAGTTTACATTTATGTTTGCTATGAGTGGCTAGTGCCTTTGTGCACTTGCTTAGATGATGTGTATTATTCATTGATGGGCGTATGATTGTGATAACATGTTTTAATTCAATTTCAAGTCAATTCTAAGAACCAATTGTGATAAAGTTTCATAGTGACATTTGGGTAATCAAGTTTAACAAGTGCTAGTAATCTTAAGGGTTGAAAGAACTATTGTTATTCCACTAGTTATAATCATTTATCTATGAATGATTGTTGTTTTCCACTATTCTTGATTAAACAAAGGAACTCAATTGTGATTGTAATGAAAATGCTTTTGTCTATCAAAACGGATTGATTGTAAACCACTTTAAAGGTCGAGAGATTAATAGTTTGCTTTCAATTGTGACCTTTTGTCTATAATCGGTTACCTTTTGTATTGACCATTTCCTAAGCTCGTTTGATTAGACAAAAGATTGTTTTTGTGTTTGGGGAACACCAACTCATGAACCTTGAATTGATCTTGAATTGATTGGTTAAACTTAATGCTTGTTTTTATAAACCAAAATCTTGACGAAGGTTCAATTTGTAGAAACAATAGATTAGTGTCAAAACTAATTATCACAACCAACATGTTATCCAAAGTTATCACAATCATATTAGTCAATTGTAGTACACTAGTCTAAGCAAGTGTAGTTTTTAATCATTTGAATTTTCATTATATCATTACTACTTATTTGAGATAGTTGCTTTTAACTTACAATTCGATTCACTACACAAATCCCTGCGAACGATCCCGACTTACCATCAAAATCTTGCTACAACGGACGAGTATACTTGCTCGTATGTGTTGTTATTAGATTCGGTAATTCACCCCCTTATAAATTTAAAACTTGCACCGAACCGGGCACATCAAGTTTTTGGCGCCGCTGCCGGGGATTTTGATCGTGTTTCTGTAAGTTTTAGTCCAATTCTCATATAGTTAGTTTTCGTAAAAAAAAAAAGTTTTACCGAGCTGCCCATTCGATCGGTTGTTCATCCATCCGATCGGTTTTCCAAAATTTTCATTTACCGAGAGAACCATCCGATCGGCGGACACTTCCATCCGATCGGATCCTTCAAATCAAATTTACCGAGAGATCTATCCGATCGGTAGACTGTTCTATCCGATCGGTTAGACGATTCTGATCTTTTCAAATTGTTTTCATTCTTTGCTCGTTTGTTTAGACATTGCCTCGATTCGTTGGGGAATTGTATGAACACTCGATCAACTGGAGTAGAACCAATTCCACCACTTTTCAATCCCGAAAGTTTGATTCGAACAAGATCTAGAAGAAGAAGAAGAACACCCTTTGTTCCATTAGCCAATCGTGTACCAAGAATACCAAACCCAACTTTTGATAACCTTTTTGAAGCCAAAGTCGTTTATAACCCATTCACTGATCAACCTTTTCCCATGGCTGACGATAGACCCATGTTGGAAGCAAACCGAGCCGTAGCACCCACTCCTGGAGCTGCTATTGTTGCTGTCAACTTAGGTGACAATTTCACCGTGAAAGGTCACCATCTTTCTATGATCAAAGACCGTCAATTCGATGGCCGTTCGAGGGCCGATCCTCACAAACACGTTGCCGAATTCATTGAAATTTGTGGCATGTTCCGATACGGAGATACAAATGTAGATGCCATTAAACTCAAACTTTTTCCGTCATCACTTGCTGGAGATGCAAAAGTGTGGTATAACGAATTAACACCAGGAATCATCACTACTTGGGAGGAGATGAGGCAAGATTTTGTAAGCCGATTCTTTCCACCTGCAATGTTTGATCGACTCATGGGAGAAATTCGTGCTTTCACACAAAATCCTAACGAATCACTCGTCGAAGCCTGGCTTCGTATGAATGATTTACTTCGAAGTTGTCATGGACATGGTTTAGGACGAGGAACCATTATCCAAATCTTTTACCATGGACTTGATGAAACATCTCAAGGAATTCTTGATGCTGGAGGAATTTTTCTTTATAAGACTCCTAATCAGGCATACCAATTGCTTGAAGACCGAGTTCTTCTCAAACTCGACTGGTCAAAAGATACCAAGACAAAACCCTTAAGAAAAACCGTTGCTTTTGCCGAAAGTTCTGATTCATCTAAACTCATGGAGAAAATGGAAACCTTGGTTTCAAAAATTGATTCGCAATACAAAGATCTTAGAGGAGAGATGAAAGAAATGCGAGATGGTTGTAACAACTGTGGAGGTAACCACCCATCATCAGAATGCGATGATCAACCTATGGACCAACCAAAAGAAGGAGAAGCTAATTACATCCAAGGAGGATACCGAGGAGGAGGATATCGTGGAAATTATTACGGACGAAACTCTGCTAGTTGGCAAGATCGCCGACAAAGGGATAACAACCATGAGTCCCAACCAAAAGTAGAGAACCAAACCTCACAAAATTTCAACAAGAAACCTGAAGAAACAGATTTTGAAAAAATGATGAGAGAATTTGTCACTGCTCAAAAATCAACCAACGAGTTCGTCAAGAATCAATTTTTCAATCTCAAGACCAAAGTTGAGCAAGGTCAGAAAAATCATCAAGCATCTATCCAAGATCTTGAAAACAAATTTGGGAGACTCTCTGATCAAATTTCTTCCCGACCATCAGGTTCGTTGCCTAGTAACACCCAAACCAACCCAAAACCATCATCATCATCGAATGATAAGACTTATCGTCCACCACAAACTAGAAATGAGCATATCAATGCTGTATTCACAAGAAGTGGCCTGTCTTATGATCCACCACCCAACCCAAACAACACCACAACTATCGATTTCGATAGTGAGGATGAAGATGAAGAATCCAAGAAGGAAAATACACCAAAAACACCACCCAAACCCAAACCCAAACCACCAGTTAAGGCTTACACTCCAAAAATTCCATATCCACAGAGCCTTAAGAAAGAAAGAATGGAGGAGCGTTATAAGAAGTTTGTTGAAATAATCAAAGAAGTTAGACTCAATGTACCCCTCATTGATGTTTTAGCCGGAATGCCCAATTACGGGAAATTTTTGAAAGAACTTCTTAACAACAAGAACAAGTTGGAGCAAATATCCGCTACCTTTCTCAATGAAGAATGTTCAGCTATTGTTCAAAACAAAATTCCACAAAAACTCAGAGATCCCGGAAGTTTTCTGATTCCATGCATATTAGGAAATAACATCACATGCGATGCTTTAGCCGACTTAGGTGCGAGTATTAATTTGATGCCCTATTCGCTGTATACGAAACTTTCAATCAATACCTTGAAACCCACAAGGATGAGTATCCGATTAGCTAATCATACTTACCAATATCCTGTTGGTATTGCTGAGAATATGCTTGTCCAAGTAGGTAAATTCATTTTTCCCTTGGATTTTGTGATTTTAGAAATGGAGGAAGATAGTAGAGTACCCCTTATTTTAGGAAGACCTTTCCTAAACACCGCTGATGCGATCATCAAAGTAAAAGGAAAAGAACTCAATCTTGGAGTTGGAGAGGATAGAATCACCTTTTTAATCGATAAAGCAATGAAATATCCACATTCCAGTGATGACACTTGCTTTAACATTGATGTAATCGATGAAGTCACTGAGGAAGAATTGGATGCATTACTTGAAGATTCTGATCCATTCATGACTATTTCAGAGAAGATTAGTGAAACAACTTTTGATAAAGAATTCGCTGATTTTATGGAAGTAAAGATTGATGAAGAAGAAGAAGAAGAAGAAGAAGAAGAAGAAGGAGAGATAATAGAAGAAGATTTTGAGGAAATCAGTTTTAATGATCAAATGAGGATCAAAACATCACTTCAAGAACCACCGATTGATCTTGAGTTGAAACCACTTCCCAAAAATCTTGAGTGTTGGTCCACAAATTGTATATGGATCACTAAGTAGTCTTGAATACCTAGTAGATGGTTAGGATAAATCCGAACCAATCTAAGTGAGAAACTCTAAGTGATTGTTAATGTTAATGCGGAATCTTAACAAGAACAATTAAGAACACAAGCAGGGATATCACTAACTTCGTATATTGATATTCACTATTATCAATTCGTACAACTCACACGTTTACTAACAATCTTTAGGGATCCTTTTATAACACAAGGAAACCCTAGACGACACAGAAGATATACACAAATCTTCTATAAAGATACATACACGCATTGTATCTTTTCCTAACATAACTCTAACAAACTTTCCTATCTTCACGACCAGACCAGACTTAACTTTATAAGTCAACCAGACTTAATATGTACTACCAGACTTAACTTTACATAACCAGACCTAAAACACAAACAGACCTAACTTAGCAAACTACCAGACCTAAGTTGTCTGCTCTTGATACGCATCATAATTCCCAACAATCCTCCCCTAACTTGATCTTCATGCTTCATGAACTTCAAGTTCTTCTGATTTAGCCTTCTGAGGATTGAATCTTGAACACTTTGAAATGTATTTAGGTCTTGTCCCTTTCTAGCAGCTTGAATCTTGATAAGCTCTTCTGATATGGTCTTTGCAGCAACATTGACTATATGTACATCAATTCATATTAAGTTTCATATCTATTCTCATCACTTCCAGATGTGTTAACATCTGTGAGAGGTGAATCATTGAAATTTAATGGATTTGATGTCTCTTTACCAATAGCCATAACTACTGGAGTAGCCAAATGTTTTGGTGTGTAAGACCATGGTACACTGATAACCATATGATTTTAAGCAAATCATCAGCTTATCAACGGATTTGTTAAGTCTTTACCAAAAGCTGTTTGCTTCTGGACTAGTCAATTCTTTGATGGAAAAGCACCTCATCATGGTGAATTGATTACCATTTATGGTTTTCCACAGCCTTTACCACAAGCCATAACCTTGTGGGCTAGCCAACTCTTCACTTATCTTAGATATGGTGAGTTGAATACCATACAATTTTTGGCAAATTGTCAGCCATAAACGGATTTGAGCAATCTTTACCTGTTAGCCGTTTGCTCAGGATTAGCCAGTCCTTATGTTGATGAGACAAGGTGGACTGATAACCTTTTGATGTGTTAGTGCAAAGCACCTCCACCAAGTGAGAAGTTCCAATAGTCTCACTCAACAACTTGAGAAAATTCTTTCAAACACCCTTAGGCTACATCCTTCAAAGACTGCTTCTTAATCAAATCCAATAACATCTCATATCCTTCATCCTCTTTACTAGCATATAACTTTTTACTCATCATTTCCTTGCAAACATTTGATGATAAAGGATATTCCACCTCTGCAAGCATATAAATATCAACATTCTTTAATGAAACACAATGTACCTTGCAGGTATGAAAATATCTCCAGCTGACAATGTTATGTTCCTCAGGAAGTTTCCACACTATATCAGACTCAGTTGGTGGCTCAAACATCACCTTCAAATTTCCCCAAAAGACTCTTTCAAACTCATCTTCAGGTGGATGATCTCCATGTTTAATATTTACCAACTGATACAGTTCTTGAAGATCCTTCCTATTCACATCAATCAAAATGCCAGCAAAATTCATATAAACAATGTTAGAATTATCTTCCCTTATTATTTGATATGCAGCCCTTCCACCAGTCATGATAAGTTGATACTTGACAACCTTAGTAGGTTCCTTAGTGCTTTCAATAGTCCCCATTGTGGCTCCTTCAGATGAAGGTTCTTTATCTAATTCCTCTTCAACAACTACTTTCTTGGATTTACTCTTCCTTTCCAAACCTTTTCTTCTTTGAAACACAATAGGCTTAATTACTTCATCCTGCACTTCTTCTGTTGACTTACCAGCTTCAGGTTGTGTATCAATCACTTTATCAGGTTCAATGACTAGTTCAGTCCCTTTAGCCTTTCTACCTTGAAAGCAATATTTCTGCACATCATCATAATCAGTAGCTTTGTAACCTTGATCTCTCTCAAATGCCTTGAGATATGCTACTTGAATTTCTTCATATGACTTCTTTTTCATCTGTTCCAAAGAAAGATGCATTTGATTCTTAAGATACATCTTCATATCATACTTCTTTTCTGCCATAGACATCTTCTTAGGAATCTTTGATTTCTTTTGAAGCTTGAACTTTTCCAATAATCCACCCAATGTATCATCATTACTTCTTGCATTGATGAAGTCAGCTAACTGTTTGGCTCGTTCATCAGTAGTTAAACCTTCAATAGTTAGCAGCTCTTCATACTTTGCTCTCACTTCATCATCAACATTGAGCAGTTTTGTAAAATTATCAGATTCTTCAGCCAACTGTCTTGCATAGACTGCATCTAACATCTTTTGTCTTTCTTCATCAGCAATATCTTGAGCCTTAATCCTCTCAATTTCAGCCTCAGATGCAAGTTCTTCTCTTGTTTTTCTTTTAGACTTCTTTGGCAATGAAGTTTCTTCCATGACCTGCTTTCCCTTTCTTAGTGCAGATTGTTGTTCTTCATTACCAGAACTAAGTTCATTACCAGACTTTTCTTCTTTACCAGACTCATTACCAGACTTTTCATCAGAAATAGTTCCAAACTTCTCAATCTCTTCCTCAGCAAACAAAATTAACCTTCTTTTCTTCCTATCTTGTTTAATTTTGCCCATTGATTGAGCCAAAGTCTCTGCAACTTCCAGTGTCTCTGGACTAATTGTGGTGACATTGTCTTGAACAAGTGGTTCTTGAACTGGTGTTTGAAGAATATTTTCTTGTTCTTGTTGTTCTTGCTCCAAATTCCTCCCCTGTTTGGAAGAATTTTCAGCTTCATCTTCCTCATCATCAAAAGAGACACCCTTTTTCTTCATTGCTACTCCCATTTTCTTTACTTTCTTCACCAAAGTCACATAAGCTTTTCTGAGTGCCTCATTAGTCTTTTCCAAAATGTCAATCTTCTTTTGTAGTTGAGGAACAATGACAAGGAGATCTTCCACAGTTATGGGATTATGTGCCTCCTCCCTTTCAGGACTTGGAACATGTGGTTGTGGAGATGAAGATTGTTGGATAGGTGTAGATGACCTTTCAACTGATGGGGAGGGACCTGGTTGAGGTGATGGAATTGGAGAAGACCTAGGTGTAGCAGACCTAGATGAGGCTTGGTCTTGAGCTTCATCAGGATTCACTTGTGCAGCTCCAGAAGTACCTGCATTGTTAGTACCAAGCATAGCAGCAAGCAAAGGTTTGTCTGTCCCTTGAAAACTCCTTTTTAGATTTGCAAAAAGTTTGGAAGTAAAGGCCACACTGATGTAAGGCACTTTATCCCTAGTTTCAAAATTCAAGATCATTTGCAAAAATCTTGGATACATTAAAAATTTTGGGTTCTTAGCATTTTTCACCATTCCTTAAAAAATTAATTTTGAAAAGTTAAATTTCCTTCCAAATGATAAACAGACCAATGCAGAAGCAATTCTGCTTCCAAATTGATCCCATCCACCACTCTTGGGACTTAAACTCTGAAGTAAATGATGTACTAAAAACCTCCACTGAGGTGAAAAATGACTTTTCCAAAAGGTAAAACTTCCATCTGTGGGGTACCCAATGCTATTCAAACCCTCCAAAATATCCTCACTAGACAAATCAAATTCTCCTAAAGCATCATCTAATTGGAGACTTTCCCTAATCGATGCTTCAGTAATGGTAAAACCATTTTTATCTATGATTGCCCTTAAACATGGTGTCCCATCATCAAGAGTCTCAGAGGTAACCGACCTCCAGAACTGCTTGACAAGGGACTGATAAATAGTAGGATTATGAGTTAATGAATAACAAATATAAGAACCTTTTAGAAAATCCACAATCTGCTCAAAACCTGCACTTTGATCTGGCTTCTTCAAGAACCCGACTTGATTATGCTTGTCCACAAACTTGAGATTAGCCATGGATGAGTTAATGATTTAGGTCTGGTTGACAAGAAAGGTAGGGTTTTGAAAAATATTTGCGTAGAAACAGAGTCATGAGTAATAAAGATTATTTAAATTTGGAAGCAAATAAAGAATAAAAGAAGATAAATAATATCAAATTTTAAGCTTATATACTTCATAAATATCTTGTTTTACCGAAAATAGTGCAACGGTAATATATTAGTAAAATCTTTAGTTACTCTGACCAGATCTAACGGTCATAAAATTAACACTACCCGACCTAAAAAGTCAACCAGGCCGAATCATACACTTACCAGACCTAACCAAGAGAGTGGACTTACACACTTACTATAGCGAATGCAAAGCTTTGTAACACCTCATTCCACTCTTCTCTGCAAGAATTAGTTGAAATAACAAGAAACAGGAGACAAAAACCAATTTTTGCAAGACACATGAGCTACCAGATTTAACACTTAAGGTTACCCGATTTAAAACATTCAAAAAAACTTGTACATTTGCCTCCCCTTAAATGTACATTACCTCCCCTTAAGTGTAAATTCCATCTCCTTTTTTTTTTTTTTTTTTTTATCACAAATAAATACTTAACCAAAAACGAAGGTCAACTTTCCAAAAACACAATTAATAACTCTTTCCCTGCAAGTATTAACTCATACACCAACCAAGCATTAAAAGACATTAAACCTTGATTTTCCCTATAAAACCACCCATAGTTTTATCACAAATACCATCACAAACCAGAATAAGCATAATGGATCCATCCAACTTAAAAACCATAGAGATTTCATCCGATTCCTGGGATCCAAATGACTCATCTTCTGATACATCCTCAGGAGGATGGGGTGGATACTTCCCACCAGGGTATTCATCAATCACAAGAAACAAGACATTGAGAGAAGCAACTCTAAAACAATGGCTAGCTGCTTATGACCTGTCTGAGAAGGAACCAGACAATGAAACACCAAAAACTTCAAGACCAACTCCTCCTTCTGATGTAGATGATAAAGGTGCCAAAGAAGAAGACCCCTCCAAGAATGATGAAGAGACCTATCCTTCGAAGATTGTGCCTTCCCTGAGTAGTGGTTCTGTGCCACGTCCCCCACCAAGCAGTGTGATTCTTGCACTTCCATGCCCAAAAGCATGGAATCAATTTGGTGGCAGAGGAGCCAAGAAGACCATTCCTGACTTCATGGGAAAAGGGAAGCAGAAAGTGTAGGTGGTGATGTTTAGCTGGTTTGGGAAAAATCTTTTGTCTTATGAAGCCTTGTAACTTGCATCCTAGAATGCAATTTCTTGTTATTAAATAAAAAGCTCTTTGGTTCTGATGTTTTAATTTTCCACTTATGAATTATTTGCAAATAGAAAAGAGCTAACAACTGCAAAACAAAGTTAAGCACAAAATACCAAAACACACATACTATAGAAGACAAAATAAGTACTGAAAATAAGAATAACCAAGAAGAATAGCAAGATAAGAAACAAACAAATATACAAACTATACAAAGTTAAGAGAGAAGATCAGTTTTTCTTAACAACCCAAGCCTGAGTGGGCTTGTGTCCTTCCTGTGGAGCAACATACTTATAGGTCTTGTATGAACTTGCTCCAGTGAAACCATGTTTGGACTTATAGGTAAATTCATTTTTAAATGGATTCCAAGTCCAGCAATCAGAGAAATTATCAGTAGAACCCCCATTTGTTTGTCTTCTTACAGGTGAATGAGCTTTATAAAAATTATTTCTTTTAGAATTTTCATTCACCTGAGGTTTTTGAAAAGGTTGCTTGGGTCTTACAAAACCAGTGTTAACATTGGGTCTCACAGAGTTGACATAACCAGTATTCACTTTAGGCCTCATAAAATTAACATTTTGCCTATTCACATTAAAGTTTCTGTAGCTAGACCCAAAATTTGGTCTACCAGAACTAACAAAGGAGTTAGGTCTGGTAGTGTGATTTAGTTGAACAGGTCTGGGGACAAACTGGTTGGCATGGTTAACTCTATTAGCATTGTTCCAAACTGGTTTATTTGAACCATTAACCTTATTAACATTCATTCTCTTTTGCTCAGCCTCTCTTTTCATTCTCTTTTCATGGAAGTCACAATCTCTTATTAAATGACTCAAACTTCCACACACAAAGCATCTTTTAGGAGCATAATTGTAACTACTCCTACTTTCTCTGTGAACACTATTGCTTCTAGGTGACTCATTCAATTTAACAGATTCCCTAGGAGTTTTTATGTGATTGACACAACTAGGTTTAACTGTCTCAGCCTTTTGCTCAGTCACTAAAGGTTTAGTAACAACAGGTTCACACTTCTTAACAACCTTAGGTTCAGGATTCTCTTTTTCCTCATTGTTTGACTCAGACTTAGAGTGATCAGAGGAACCATCAGTAGATCCTTCAGAGTCATTGGATTGACAAGAAGAATATCTACTGGATTTTTCCTCTGAGGAAGTTGGTTCAGGCACTTGAGGACCTTTCTTACCATACACAAAGAGTGAATCATCTAACTCTTCTTTTTCAAGAGGAGTATAGTCATCACTCAAAGGTGGTGGTACTCCCTTAAAGTCACCAGTCTTAACAAACCTATTATACAAAGGCTTACCAGCATAGTCCTCTTCTCTAGTCTTAAATATATCCCTATTCTCATTTTCCTCATATCCTAAGCCACATTTTTTATTTGACTTAATTTGAGAATCCCAACACTTAAACAGGTTTTTATTTGAATTGTTCCATTGATCTACCCTTTTTCTCAGCTCATCCCTCTCTTTCTGAATTTTAAGCCCTAATTGTCTATACCTTTTAAGCTTCTCATCTTGTTCATATATTTTATTAGCTTGAAAGTATAGTTTTTCATTTAAAGCAGCATGTTGATTTTGAAGGGTGACCTTTTGTGCCTCTAAAGTTTTTACAGCATTTTTATGTGCTAATAAATTTACTTCTAGATCACCTATTTGTTCTTGCTGCTCATCACACAAAGCCTTAACATGATTATATGAGTCAGTACATAATTTAGAGCATAATGATACCTCATTACCAATGGCCATGAGAGCATGATCAGACTCCTCATTTACTCTTGGATGCTCACCCCAATTGACTCCTCCAGCTTCCATTGTCAGCAGACTCATCTGATTCTTTTCCATCTTCCCATCTTCAACTCTTTTCTCATCAGCAGACTTCTTCTCTGGACAATCTCTTGAAAAATGCCCATGCTTGTGACAGTTGTAGCATTCAACAGTCCTCTTCGTGTATCCCACTGGTGATTTGTTGTTGAAGTTGATAGTCCTACCATATTGCTTCTGAAATCTTTTGACCCTTAAAGCAACCATGGCAATGTGCCATTTTATATCCATCTCCTCAACTTCAGCATCATTAATTTGTTCAAGGTCTTCACTAATAAAGCTTTCATCTTCCGTTTGATTGGCAAAGAAAGAATGTATCACCTCATCAGTGAAACTTGAAGCAGACCTTTCACTTGAAGGAGTTTCATAGTTACCAGACCTAACACCAGATCTAACCTTGTAAGTACTGCTTTTGTTTTGAGACACAAAAGCAACATTTGAGGAACTGGTTGAAGCCTGAGTGTTGTTACTGATGTCCCTTTCAAACATCCTAAGATTATTGTATAGGTCATCAGGTGTCATAGAATCTACTTCCTCCTTAATCCTCATCGCCACAGATACATTGCCCCATTCTGATGGTAAAGATCTAAGGAATTTGTGATTTGCATCCTCATTCGAGACTGCTGCACCATGAACTTCCAATTGTGTTAACAGATGTTGAAATCTGTCATAGCCCTTCTCCAAACCTTCAGTCTTTGAAACACTAAATGTTTCAAATTGCTGTTTAAGAACAGCCTTTTGCATCTTTTTGGAGTTAGCATTACCTCCAAATCGTTTCTTGATAGCTTCCCACATCTCCTTAGCATCAAGAATGCCATGAAACCTTTGTAGATGCTCCTTAGGAATAGCCATAAGAAGCAAGGTTCTGGCCTTCTTTTCCTTCTCCACAGCCCTAATCTCCTCAGCAGATACTGGTGGCATTATTCTGAGCTGCCCATCATTCCCTTGTGAAATTCTCTTCTTAGAATTTCCCTTTTGAATCACCTTCCATACATCACTATCAATGTATTCCAGATAATGTTCCATCTCCATGGCCCATATATCATACTCTTCTCTCTTCAGTAGTGGAAGTTTTATGTTTGAGATTGTGGTTGTGGAAGGGATGGGTTGTTGTTGTGTTTGGGAGTTACTGGTTTCGGTTTTTCCTTCATCTTCATGGTTTGATTGCTCATCCTCACTGTTATGGATTGAGAAAGTTTCAGGCTTATCGAGTTCAGACATTGTGAAGGGTGATTTGAGTGAGAATTATGTTTTAGTGTTCTACGAATTCAGAGTCTCTCCCTTGCTCTGATACCACTTTTTGGTCCACAAATTGTATATGGATCACTAAGTAGTCTTGAATACCTAGTAGATGGTTAGGATAAATCCGAACCAATCTAAGTGAGAAACTCTAAGTGATTGTTAATGTTAATGCGGAATCTTAACAAGAACAATTAAGAACACAAGCAGGGATATCACTAACTTCGTATATTGATATTCACTATTATCAATTCGTACAACTCACACGTTTACTAACAATCTTTAGGGATCCTTTTATAACACAAGGAAACCCTAGACGACACAGAAGATATACACAAATCTTCTATAAAGATACATACACGCATTGTATCTTTTCCTAACATAACTCTAACAAACTTTCCTATCTTCACGACCAGACCAGACTTAACTTTATAAGTCAACCAGACTTAATATGTACTACCAGACTTAACTTTACATAACTAGACCTAAAACACAAATAGACCTAACTTAGCAAACTACCAGACCTAAGTTGTCTGCTCTTGATACGCATCATAATTCCCAACATTGAGTATGCTTACTTGGAAGACAATTTGCTACTTCCAGTAGTCATATCTTCGTTGCTCAATGATTTTGAGAAAGAATGTCTGATTTCAGTTCTTAAGAAGCATAAAGAAGCTTTTGCGTGGAAAACTTCTGACATCCCAGGAATCAATCCTGATTTTTGCAAACACAAAATCAATTTCGAAGAAGATGCCAAACCAGTTGTAGAAAGACAACGTCGACTCAATCCCAACATGAAAGAAGTTGTTAAAAAAGAAATCATCAAACTTCTTGATGCAGGTATCATTTACCCCATCGAGGATAGTCCTTGGGTGAGTCCTGTTCACTGTGTTCCGAAAAAAGGAGGAATGACTGTTGTGACCAACGAACGAAACGAACTAGTTCCAACTAGAACTGTCACCGGATGGCGAGTATGTATTGATTACAGAAAATTAAATAAAGCCACCAGAAAAGATCATTTTCCTTTGCCTTTTATGGATCAAATGCTTGAGAGATTAGCAGGAAACAAATACTTTTGTTTTCTCGATGGTTTTTCAGGATATTTTCAAATTCCTATTGATCCAGCTGATCAAGAAAAGACCACATTCACATGTCCCTTTGGAACTTACGCTTATCGGCGTATGCCTTTTGGATTATGTAATGCTTTCGCGACTTTTCAAAGATGCATGATTGCCATATTCCAAGATATGCTTGAAACGTCTATGGAAGTTTTCATGGATGACTTTTCATTTTTCGGAAGCTCATTCGAAGCTTGCCTTTCTAACCTCGATAAAATGCTTGAAAGATGTAAAGCTGCACATCTTGTTCTCAATTGGGAGAAGTGTCATTTCATGGTAACTGAAGGAATTGTGTTAGGACACAAAATTTCCAGCGCAGGAATGGAGGTTGACAAAGCAAAGATCGATGTTATTACTAAATTACCACCCCCAACTAACGTTAAAGCCGTTAGAAGTTTCCTAGGACATGCAGGTTTTTACCGTCGTTTCATTAAGGATTTTTCCAAAACATCTCGTCCAATGAAGAAACTTCTTGAAAAAGATGCTGTTTTCGATTTTAATGCAGACTGCATGAAAGCATTCGAAGCATTGAAAACACAACTGACTAGTGCACCCATTATGGTTTCCCCTGATTGGTCACTACCATTCGAGCTTATGTGCGATGCAAGCGATTTTGCTGTTGGAGTTGTATTAGGACAACGAGAAGAGAAACATTTTCGTCCTATATATTTTGCCAGCAAAACACTCAACAATGCTCAACAGAATTACACAGTTACAGAGAAAGAATTGTTAGCCGTTGTTTTCGCTTTCGATAAATTCAGATCATACCTTGTACTTTCGAAAACAATCGTGTTCACCGATCATTCAGCGTTAAAATATCTGTTTAAGAAGCAAGATGCCAAACCGCGTCTCATCCGATGGATTTTACTACTCCAAGAATTCGATATCGAAATCAAAGATAAGAAAGGAGCAGAAAATCTAGCCGCTGATCATCTATCTCGTTTAGAAAATCCAAATTTGGAAGAGTTAAAAGAAGATGAGATTGACAATTATTTTCCGGATGAAACACTCATGACTGTTGAAACAGATGATGAGAACGAAATTCCATGGTTTGCCAATTATGCAAATTATCTCGTTGGAGGAATTCTAAAGAAAGGATTAACTCATGCCCAACGAAGTAAATTCTTTTCGGATCTTAAACATTATTATTGGGAAGAACCTTATCTTTTCAAAATGTGTCCCGATGGGATGATTAGAAGATGTGTTTATGGTTCTGAAACAAGAAGAATTCTCGATGAATGTCATCATGGCCCAACTGGGGGACATTATGGTCCTTCCACCACAGCTAAAAAAGTCTTTGATGTTGGATTCTATTGGCCGACTATTTTTAAAGAAGCCCATACTCTTGTTAAGAATTGTGATGCTTGCCAAAAATCCGGTAGTCTTTCTCGAAGAGATGAAATGCCTCAGAAGAGCATTCAAGTCTGTGAATTATTCGATATTTGGGGAATTGATTTCATGGGACCGTTTCCTAAATCACACAAATACGAATACATTCTCGTTGCTATTGATTATGTTTCCAAATGGGCTGAAGCGGAAGCTCTACCCACAAATGATGCATGAGTAGTTGTTAATTTTCTCAAAAAGCTTTTCGCTCGTTATGGAATTCCTAAAGCTTTGATAAGTGATCGTGGAACCCATTTCTGTAATAAACAAATGGAGAAAATTATGAAGCGATACGGAGTTCATCATCGTTTCGCTACAGCTTATCACCCACAGACCAGTGGTCAAGTCGAAAATACCAACAGAGCCTTAAAAAGGATACTCGAAAAAATGGTTAAAGACAATCCCGCCGTTTGGTCGAGAAAACTAGATGATGCTCTGTGGGCATTTCGCACAGCTTACAAAACACCAATTGGTACAACACCATACACATTGTTGTATGGAAAAACTTGTCATTTGCCGTTCGAAATCGAACATCGCGCTTACTGGGCATTGAGAAACTGTAACCCAGACCTCAAAGTAGATGGAGAAAAGAGATTTTTGCAATTGCATGAACTCGATGAGCTTAGACTGCAAGCTTATGAGAACTCCAAACTTTACAAAGCAAGAACAAAAGCTTATCATGACAGAAAGCTAAGAATCAGAAAAGAATTCAAAGCTGGAGACAAAGTTATGCTTTTTAACATGAAGTATAAGTTCAAAGCTCCCAAGCTGAAACCGAAATGGTTCGGACTGTATACAGTGAAACATGGATTTCCATCCGGATATGTTGAATTGCATGACAAACATGGTGGAAGTTTCATTGTTAATGGGCACCGAATTAAGTTATACTATGACAAGGAGCAGATGAATGAAGTTTCTATTCAAGAGATTCCGCCTGAATCAGAATATGAAGCTATAACCTTTATGTCACCCTTCCCGGCCGATTTCAAGAAAAACACTCCGTGGGCTGAAGATTCTGGTTATATCTATGATGTTCTACCAAGACCATGGGAGAAAGTTAAACTGGAATACATAGATGAAACTGGAGAAGGAATAGTGATTGGAAATGTGTTGTACGTTCCAAAATTTCAAAAGAAGAAGTCAGCACCAACATGAAGAGAGAGAAGTTCGAGTCCGGCTGATGACTCGTTAATAAAACAAGCGCTTCTCGGGAGGCAACCCGTGTGTTTGCTATGTTTATTTTTCATTTTTATTTTCTAGTGATTAAACCCCAAAGTTTTTCTAAATTGCTTAGTTGAACTTAAGTGTGGGGGTGTATCACTGTCTTTTTGAATAAAGCGAAGACATATTTCGTATGTGTGTCTCTTTTTTTTTTAGATTACTGCAGATAATGATTTCGAAGCTTGGACGCTAGGATCAAGACTCCTCTTGAGAAGAAAATACGGTTTATTCTCTTATTTCCCTATTTCATTCTTTGTCGTTTATCACATTGAGGACAATGCTTAACTTAAGTGTGGGGGGGGGGGTGAATAGGAAAATAAGAATAGATTGTAGTTTTGAGCTGAATTTTAAAATTTTGTTTGCCCTTGTAATCTAGTCTTTTGTCATTTTAAAGATCATATTCTAGAATAACTGGATTTATCCACTGGTGAAATCTGTAATTTTGAAAATTCGAGATGTGTCCCGATTAATATTGCAATCCATTCTGGGATCGATAACATTAGCTAGCACAGATTATAGCCCTTTCCACTAAAGTGTGAGGATTTGAGCCTGTTCTATATACAGCATACATCTTTTATGCTTAGATCTTTTTGCTATGAGTGTGCCGGTGATTTTATTTATTCTAGAACTTGTACATGTAAATCATTACGAGACCGTTGTGAGATCACATTTCGTTTGTGATATAAGTGTATATGCCTGATAAGAGGCAATCTTAGGTTTTATCCCAAATGGCCTTCCATTTTCATATAATGCTATATTAGCTAGCTACATTGGCTAGTTAACCACTCATATGGACCCATTTGTTAGCATTTATCTTTAATGCTAGATACCCCTAGTTACACCCGCCGAGCCTATCTTTTCTTTTGATAAAATCCAGAAAAATTCAAAAAGATTTTACACCTTTTTAGCCTAGCCTTATCCATAGTCAAGTCTTGGTTGGTTGCTAGCTATCTGAAAGGATGGATGTTATGTGAAAATCATGAAAGTTAAAAGAAAGCGTAAACTCCGAAAGTTGTAATCCAAGAAAAATCATTGCAACTATAAGATGACAAGTCAAAAAAAAAAAAAAAAAAAAAAAAAAAAAAAAAAAAAAAGAGAAAAGAAAAAGAAGAAAAGTCATTGCAACTATAAGGTGACAAGAATAAGCCAATGGGCTAAGTGAATCAAGTATGAATAAAGGAAGTATGGAGTTTTTCACAAAATGGCATGATATTGGTTTGAAATAGCTAGTAACGTTTGGTTCATAGACTTTGACTGATTTTGTTTTTATGTTCAACCAATTTCATAAACATATCCCATGCCTTATCCTACCCTTTTTTGACTTTGCGAAATTATTAAGTGTATGGACATGTAGTTACCATCCGATTTCTTGAGGAATTGACTAACGTTGTTAGCGATCTAGGGCGTATTTTGGCGACCATCCGTTATGCAAGTAACGTCGTTAGCGAAACAAGGTACAATCTAGTGACCATCCGTTAGTTGGTAATGCAAGAATTCGTTGTTAGGGAGCTATTATGTTTTGCATGAGATAGTGGCGCGTTAGTCTTTTATTACCCCTTTAAGCCTTAAACCCGAATAAAAGCCCTCTTTGATATGTATACTTGGCGCTCACACCATTTCGGTGTAGTTTTGTTTCTCGTACAAGCCTATGGTAATATTTAGATCATGACTGAGCAAATGAGTGTCATTCCTCTTATATACTCCACCAATCATACAAATGAGTGTTTGAGTGAATTATATTTCATTTTCCTTTCGTGAGGTGTTTAGTAATGTGTATCATGCAAGAAAATCATATGGGTATTGTCAAAAATCTCGATGATTCAACTATAAAAGCTTAAAACGATGAATCTAGCTTGTACTAGTGCTTGATAGATTTGCATCACATTTTCCTAATCATTTGTGTATACCATGTGGATGATTGTTTTTATTTCTAGATTTGCTTGAGGGAAAGCAAAGTTCAAGTGTGGGGGATTTGATAACGCCTAAATCTAACATGTTTTTGATAGCGTTATTGGTAGTTTTATATATGTTTTGTGGTTATATTTATATGCTTTTGCTACTAAATCGTACCAAATTGTGTTTGCAAAGCATTTGTAGCCAAAGACAGGAAAATGGATGGAAAAGATGTAAAAATGAGGAAAAAGGAAGTATTTGAGATTTCATGTGAATCTTGTGTCAAGTTCTGCTCCGTAAGGTACTTCAATGAGTTAAAGTCCGAGTAGTAGAGTTAATAAGCTTAAGGATGAAGGGAAAGATCAAAGAATCAAGAGCTACAACCGAGAAACAAGTCGTACGCAAAAGTCCAAGAAATAGGTTCATCAGCCATAGCCATCCGATCGGTCGCCGCCCGCAACCGATTCGGATGGAGTGAATTTGGATTTACCGAGAAGACCAACCGATCGGTAGACCATTCTATCCGATCGGTTGGAAGTCGCTGTTGACCCAAGACTTCTTTATTAAGGATTGTGACTTTATAAATCCGGTTCTAGGTCCTTCTTTTCAGTATTCTAACCATTCAATACTACTTGGAGAGCAAGAGAAGCATTTATGCACTTAGACCTTTGGTTAGAGCAATTTATGGAACCATTTGTTGAGTATTTATATACCAATCAATCTAGAGATATACACAAGTGCTGCAAGTGCTAAGAGTGAGAGAAAGAGAACCATTCAGAGAAAAATACTCAGAAATTCGTCCATAAGTCCAGGAGAAGGGAGAAAGTCGAAGATACCATTTTCATTGCTTGTGGAATCATTGTCTTTCACTTGTAATCTTATTTCCAAATCATTGTAAGACTTTCAATCATGGTTTCTAATGTTCAAAGTATTGAGTTTACATTTATGTTTGCTATGAGTGGCTAGTGCCTTTGTGCACTTGCTTAGATGATGTGTATTATTCATTGATGGGCGTATGATTGGGATAACATGTTTTAATTCAATTTCAAGTCAATTCTAAGAACCAATTGTGATAAAGTTTCATAGTGACATTTGGGTAATCAAGTTTAACTAGTGCTAGTAATCTTAAGGGTTGAAAGAACTATTGTTATTCCACTAGTTATAATCATTTGTCTATGAATGATTGTTGTTTTCCACTATTCTTGATTAAACAAAGGAACTCAATTGTGATTGTAATGAAAATGCTTTTGTCTATCAAAACGGATTGATTGTAAACCACTTTAAAGGTCGAGAGATTAATAGTTTGCTTTCAATTGTGACCTTTTGTCTATAATCGGTTACCTTTTGTATTGACCATTTCCTAAGCTTGTTTGATTAGACAAAAGATTGTTTTTGTGTTTGGGGAACACCAACTCATGAACCTTGAATTGATCTTGAATTGATTGGGTAAACTTAATGCTTGTTTTTATAAACCAAAATCTTGACGAAGGTTTAATTTGTAGAAACAATAGATTAGTGTCAAAACTAACTGGTTCCTCCCAAACTAGTTATCTTTTATTTCTCTATCACACAAGTCAACCACTTGTGAATGGTCAACCGTAATAAATGATAAAATATAAACAGCCTCAGAACGAATACTCGTGTGTAGTGTGTGAAACCAGGCAAGTGATCACCCGGATCGTTTCCCAACGAGATGTGAATGGAAAACTGTGAAAAGCTAGGATTAGAGTGACAGATGATTTAGATTGCTTTTGATTTTTGCTTTATTTAACAATTCTAAATAACAAATTAAAAACAGATATACACAGGAAAATTAAACGCGAATTAAAAATAAACTGAAACGCGTAACGGAAAAGCTAAAATGGGACAAAAACTGAAATTTATGAAATTTATGAAATTTAAAACCTAAAAATGTAAAATTACTTAAAACTTATTTAAAAACTTAAATTATATTTTTTTATACTTTTTATTTAATTATTATTAATTAATTATTTATTTAATTACTTATTAAACTATTTAAATTTATAAAAAATACTAAATGGACAAAGAAAATTCTAAAACTTTTTCTAAAAATATTATAAGATGAGAAAAAGCTAAGAAAATTATAAAAATGAAAATTACTTAATTAAAATTTAAAAAAAATAAATTCTATTAAATAGAAGCTATCACTTTATTTCTATTTTTGGTTTTTCTTAAGGTCTAAAAATATTTTTATATTTTTCCTAGATTAAAAATGACAAAAGAAAATTATGAAAATTAAAATTATATTTTTCTGATTATTTTTCTATTTTTTATGATTTAATTACTATTAAAAACTAATAAAAATGATTAAAAATATTAAAAGACTTAGGAAAATTATGAAAAATTAAAGATAATTCTAAAATTTTATTAGAAAGATAAGAAAAATAAAAGTGGAAGCTGGCTAAGCCTAAAAAGCAGATTTGGGCTAATAAGCAGTTGTGAATAAGCCCAAAATAAGCTAATAAGCTAGGAAAATTTACCAAATGATCAGGACAAGTTAAAACAACTTAGATAAGCTTAAAACAACTTATTTCAAATAACCAATCCCACTGATTAAGCAAATGAGCACTTGGCTGTTGTGGATTTTAAGACAGAAACCTCAGAAATGGCCCCAACTTTGCAGACAGATTAAGCAGGTAATAAGCTACTGAGATGGAATATTATGGGGGCAAAACTTAGCCTATACTACTGGGTATCTAAAAAACACAAAAGCCCTATCACAACACACCAATTGGTGTTCAATTAAAGCCTAGATCAGCAGCATCAGCTGCTAGGCTTGAACCTGGATTTTTGACTTTTTAACTTTTGCACCACAGTTGACTTATGTGAATCTAAACTGAGTCTAATTGATTACTTGATGTTTATTAACCCTAAGTGAACCTAAATCAAGCACCCTAAACTAGTTCTAAGCTCAAATCAAGGATTTGGCATGCCCATTCCACAACAGATGGACTGTTAATGGAGTATGCATACGATTTTGACTTTTTGCTTCAAACTAACTGTTTAAATGCCTAAGTTATCTATAACTACCCTACTGCAAGTTGATGAGACAGAAAATAAAGCAGAAAAATGGCTAAAATACTCTAAATGCAGTTAAACCAAACACCACTTTATAAGGCTGTTTATGAAGATTTCAAAGTGTCTCAATGATTCATGCCAATATTTTGATTCATGAACATATAAACTGCTAACATGAACTTAAATGAACACCTAAACACACTTTATAACAACAAATAACCATAAATCATTAATATACTAATATAACTCTGAAAATGGAATACAAAGCAACTTCAAAATTTAAAACACAACTTACTTATTTTAAACTACAATATCACTTAACAACAACAAACAAACATAAAAACACAGGAATCAAACATATAAACTAATGCTACAGTAATTTCAAAGAAAATGAGAAAATGAGCTTACAAATGGTTAAGACTGAGAACCAATGAAACAAGGACTGAGAACCAACCTAACAGCCTCCCAAAAGGCTACTAAACCAAGTACATCCAGAATTTAACTTGCTCCTTGCACCAATGATCATACACACTGATTTTTGAATTTTACACTATTTATTTAACTATTTTTTATGTTTTTTAGTAATACTGAGTTACAAGTCTTCTAAGTGGATTCTAAGCTTCAACAAACTTATAAGTGACTGAATTGAGATTACTGGAACAGGAAACAACAAGATTTAACAACCTTTAAGTGAAAATGTGAATTTCATTTTGAAAATGCCAAAACTGAAATCAAACTGAGAAATGAAACTGAGAACTTTTGAAATTATCTTTCATTAACATAAAGAACATGATACAACATGAAAAGTAAACTGAGTTTAAAGTTTTCAACATGAAAATTAAATAGTACACTACGAAATGGTCTAAAAGCTTGACAAGTTTATTCTACTGCTTCCTTTCTTCTTTATAGTGACTTTTCTTGTCCTTTGCAGCTTCCTGGAACTTTCCCACTTTGATTGTGAGCCTTTGGATTACTGAGACACATCATAGCCATTGATTTGCAATTTGGCGGGAAAAGTCAATTTGACTATTTAGGATAGCGTAAAGCAGTTTTAGGGCTTGGAAGTTGTGGCTAGTTAGGGTGGACAAGTGGGGATAGTTGGGGGGTGAGGTGGTGGTGAAACCACTGAGGTGGAGGATGGTATTGATGGTGGTTTTGGTTGTGTGAGGGAGAAGAGGGAAAAAAAAGGACGGGGTGGTTTTTGTTTGTGGGTTTGACTGGTTTTATTAATAAAGGGGTGGGGATTGGGCTGTGATGGAATGGGCCTTGGGGTAGTGGGTTTTATTTAATAGTGGGTTAGGTTTATTTGGATTTTTGGGTTTAGTGATAAGGATCCGTTTGGTTTAGTTTGTAGAATAAATCACAAGGACCAAATTTGCCAAATCTGAAAAGTTGAGGGGCCTGTTGTGACATTCTTCCAAAGTTTTCACATAAGGACCAAACCTGTCAAATGAGATAAACCAAGGACCATAAATGTAATTATTTTCCATTTTAAACTTTCAAGGACTATTTATGTCATTTTCAAAACTTCAGGGACCTAAGTTGTCATTTTTGCAATTTTAAACTTCAAGGACTAAGTTTGACAACTAATGAATCCCTAAGGACCTTAAATGACTTTTTACATGATTTGAACATCCAGGGACTAGTTTTGCCATTTTATAAAAGTTCAGGGACTGAAACTGTAAATTATGTATATTTTGCATGTTTTTCATCAGTTTTCAATCCTTTTGCATTTGTAACACCTAAAGACACAATTTAATGATATTTCCTGTATTTAATGGCATTTCTGAGTGTTTTCAGATGTTTTAGCAGTCTAAATGGGTATAAAATGATGAGTATTTACACACTCATCAATCCCCCACACTAAACTATTGCTAGTCCCTAGCAATCTTTTATGAAAATTTAATGGACTCTATCTCTTTACCAAAAGCCATTACTTCTAGAGTAGCCAAATGTTTCAGTTCAAGTAAGAACTATGGTACACTGATAACCATATGATTTTGAGCAAATCATCAGCTGTCAACGGATTTGATTTGTCTTTACCAAAAGCCGTTTGCTTCTGGACTAGCCAACTCTTAGATAAATTATTAATATTATCTTTGGTGAGCTGATTACCAATTATGGTTTTTCCACTGCCTTTACCACAAGCCATAACCTTGCGGGCTAGCCAACTCTTCACTTATAAAGATATGGTGAGTCGAATACCATACAATTTTGGGCAAATTGCAAGCCATAAACGGATTTGATATATCTTTACCTGCAGCCGTTTGCTCAGGATTAGCCAGTCCTTATGTGGGTTAGACATGGTGGACTGATAACCATTTGTTGTGTTAGTGCAAAGTACTACCACCAAATGAAAAAATTTTAAAATTTTTGGCCAAAATGGGGAAACTAGGAATAGGGCACAAATGTGATCAAATTCGCCAGAATTCCCCCCCACACTTAGAATTGAATATTGCCCTCAATATTCAAAGTACCGGCTATTATTCCGACACTTAAAACATTGCAAGGGAATACTAATAGCCAAGCGTGGGAACACAACAAAATTTATTTATTATTATTTTGAACATATATAAAATTTTGAACATATATACAACAGTGGGGGCAACACCCCCACACTAGGGTGTTAGAAAAGAGAAAGAAGTCAGAGACATGGGTGAAAACCCATGTTGTCGGCTAAGGTTTTTGTTCACCGAGTCACTAGCTTGACTCGACCCCGCATTCATTGGTTCATGGGGAAGCAAGTGGAACAAAAATTCTCCATCGGACTTCCGTTCAAAAATGTTTGGATAAACACTGAAGTACTTGAAAGTTCCACTCCGATGAGATATACATAGAGAGACCCGGCTTACAAATGATAAATGAAAATGCCGGGGTCAAAGACTTTGTTCTCATTCCCAAACGAGTGAGGGAAAGGACAAGCTACCTTATAAGGACAGAAAGGTAGAAAAACTTGAACGACATATGTGAAGTCAATATAATGGCGATCCTCAGAAGGAATTGTCACATATGTCGGAGAAAGATCGGGATTAAGATTTGAGGTCACATCATCAAGTTTATGGATAATAGAGTCCTTGACCTCATCGTTTTCTAACTCTTCATCAAAGAGAGGATTTATTTTGATAGAAAAGCACTCATCATCAAATTCAAAAAGAGAATTTGAATGGACTTTGAGACTTTCATTTTGAACATCCTCATCAGAAAGTGATTCATCATCACTAGAGGAAAAATCATCATTTGAATTAAAAAGGGGATTAGAGAAAATCCCGAAAGAATCATTAAAAAGAGGGTTAGAAAATGTTCCGGAAAAATTATCAGTAGTGTCAAGAGAATGATCACTACTAGAAGAACAATCACTTTCACTGTCGGACATATCCTCAGACTCACTTGGGATTGGGATAAGGTTCTCAGCACTAGACTTTATGAATTCGTCCGATTCCTTTTCAGGAATAGTGCTAATAGGCTCATCCCCCATAATAAGAGAGTCCTCGGAGTCCAAAGTTGGAAAGAATGATGTGTTTGAAATAGACTGAGGGAGTTGAAAAATGGATTTATTCAAAGGAATAGCACTCTCCTCTTCGTCTTCTTCATCCTCATCATCATCATCATCATCGAGCATGCACGCCTGTTTAAATAATAAATGATTGTGTGCAGCTCGTTCTATGGCAAGTATTTCTTCCATAGATTCACCATGACGAGCATTTTGGGTATGCCTAACAGCCGAATCATCAAGTGTATCCACAAAATTTTTAAGTTTTTGTAATACATCTTTGAAAGATTCTTCAAGATGTGGCTGAGGCTGAGTGGTTTGATGCTGTGGAGGCGGGTCATGATAAGAATAATCGTAATTGTCACAAGGGCCATGCTCATAGACAAGCGGGGTCCTCGTTTGACAATCGGATTCATAATGCGGACCTCCACAGTATTCACAACAGTAAAACTGTTGTGGTGGTGGTGGATCATATGGAAATGTGTCAAATCCGGATGATGTCTGATTGTTATAAGGGTTCTGCTCATAGACAAGCATATCTCCCGTTCGACAATCATATTCCGGATGAGGACAGCCTCCACAAAATTCACAAGAAAAGTTTGGTGTATTTTGATACGATGCATCATTGAGATTTGGATAATATGATTCTTGCTCGTATGAATGTGATGGGTAGTTGGAAAAATTTGAAGAGTCGTTAAATGAATTCGGATTAGGATCATAAGCAAATGAATTCCTCGAACCACAAAACAAACAACTTCCGTCTCGAATATCATTACCACATTGTTCACATGTACACCAATGACATGGCAAACCAAAAAGCGGCTCACCACAACCAACACAAGGAATAAAATCCGGAGGTGGGACAGTGTGCTCTGAGAGCTAGGAATTTCCACCACTTCCGTTATGGTCTCTGGTTTTTGTTTTTGAATAACGTGAAGATTGGGCAAGTCGTTCTTTTTAGTCACTGTTCTAAGTTCGGTACGTTCTCTTGACAAACTTTTAACCGTAAATTGTGAAAGGTCTGGATTAATTCTTGACGGTTTGTCATTAATAGCACGTATCTCGGGCTGTGAAGGGTAGTCGGAAGGACTTTGAGAATCATTGATGGAATTAAGCTCTCTTTCGAGGGCTAAATCACACCAATAACAAGATCCGTCTGGTGCATCATTTCCACACTTCTCACACGAACACTTGGAACAACGAAGATTATCACCCACTGGACCTCTACAACGAAAGCAGCAATAGCCCAGTGACGACATAGAAGAAAGGTATAAGAAGTTTAGAATCAAATGGATAGAGGGTAAAGGGATAAAGAATCAAAAAGGGTAAAGAGGGTAAAGATGAATATTTTTGGGTTTTTGGTAAAAATTTTTCAATCAAAACAAGATCAAAGCAAAACACAAGGAACTTAAACCTTAAATCAACCAGCGTACGGTAGCTCTCTGACTGAAAAACGCACAGAGTGGCGGAGAAGCAAAGGTGGGCAATTAATGCTCCTTAAAAACCCGCTTCTTTCAGTCCGACAATTTAATGTCAGACTATCCTAGAACCTCCGTTAGAGTTTGTTTATCAATCAAAGGTGAGCCGAATTCGCAAGCGACACAAAGGCAAGTTTTAATCTTAGGTTTGGGAACTTATTATGGTCGTACCCCCAGTTAGGTAGTACTCTGTCTTGATTTTCGATGGTAATTTTTATTGTTTATTATTAATCAAAGAAAATGAAAAATGTTTTTGGTGTTTTTAATAATTTTTTTTTATATGATAATAATAATAATAATATATATAGAAAAGAAAAGAAAAATATTTTTGTATTTTATATTGTTTTTGGGAAATAGGAACTTCTGGGAAGAAGGATCTCGAATCACTAATCGCTAAAACTTACACAACTGTCGCAGCACACCTCCCCGGTAGCGGCGCCAAAATTTGGTTCCTCCCAAACTAGTTATCTTTTATTTCTCTATCACACAAGTCAACCACTTGTTAATGGTCAACCGTAATAAATGATAAAATATAAACAGCCTCAGAACGAATACTCGTGTGTAGTGTGTGAAACCAGGCAAGTGATCACCCGGATCGTTTCCCAACGAGATGTGAATGGAAAACTGTGAAAAGCTAGGATTAGAGTGACAGATGATTTAGATTGCTTTTGATTTTTGCTTTATTTAACAATTCTAAATAACAAATTAAAAACAGATATACACAGGAAAATTAAACGCGAATTAAAAATAAACTGAAACGCGTAACGGAAAAGCTAAAATGGGACAAAAACTGAAATTTATGAAATTTATGAAATTTAAAACCTAAAAATGTAAAATTACTTAAAACTTATTTAAAAACTTAAATTATATTTTTTTATACTTTTTATTTAATTATTATTAATTATTTATTTATTTAATTACTTATTAAACTATTTAAATTTATAAAAAATACTAAATGGACAAAGAAAATTCTAAAACTTTTTCTAAAAATATTATAAGATGAGAAAAAGCTAAGAAAATTATAAAAATGAAAATTACTTAATTAAAATTTAAAAAAAATAAATTCTATTAAATAGAAGCTATCACTTTATTTCTATTTTTGGTTTTTCTTAAGGTCTAAAAATATTTTTATATTTTTCCTAGATTAAAAATGACAAAAGAAAATTATGAAAATTAAAATTATATTTTTCTGATTATTTTTCTATTTTTTATGATTTAATTACTATTAAAAACTAATAAAAATGATTAAAAATATTAAAAGACTTAGGAAAATTATGAAAAATTACAGATAATTCTAAAATTTTATTAGAAAGATAAGAAAAATAAAAGTGGAAGCTGGCTAAGCCTAAAAAGCAGATTTGGGCTAATAAGCAGTTGTGAATAAGCCCAAAATAAGCTAATAAGCTAGGAAAATTTACCAAATGATCAGGACAAGTTAAAACAACTTAGATAAGCTTAAAACAACTTATTTCAAACAACCAATCCCACAGATTAAGCAAATGAGCACTTGGCTGTTGTGGATTTTAAGACAGAAACCTCAGAAATGGCCCCAACTTTGTAGACAGATTAAGCAGGTAATAAGCTACTGAGATGGAATATTATGGGGGCAAAACTTAGCCTATACTACTGGGTATCTAAAAAACACAAAAGCCCTATCACAACACACCAATTGGTGTTCAATTAAAGCCTAGATCAGCAGCATCAGCTGCTAGGCTTGAACCTGGATTTTTGACTTTTTAACTTTTGCACCACAGTTGACTTATGTGAATCTAAACTGAGTCTAATTGATTACTTGATGTTTATTAACCCTAAGTGAACCTAAATCAAGCACCCTAAACTAGTTCTAAGCTCAAATCAAGGATTTGGCATGCCCATTCCACAACAGATGGACTGTTAATGGAGTATGCATACGATTTTGACTTTTTGCTTCAAACTAACTGTTTAAATGCCTAAGTTATCTATAACTACCCTACTGCAAGTTGATGAGACAGAAAATAAAGCAGAAAAATGGCTAAAATACTCTAAATGCAGTTAAACCAAACACCACTTTATAAGGCTGTTTATGAAGATTTCAAAGTGTCTCAATGATTCATGCCAATATTTTGATTCATGAACATATAAACTGCTAACATGAACTTAAATGAACACCTAAACACACTTTATAACAACAAATAACCATAAATCATTAATATACTAATATAACTCTGAAAATGGAATACAAAGCAACTTCAAAATTTAAAACACAACTTACTTATTTTAAACTACAATATCACTTAACAACAACAAACAAACATAAAAACACAGGAATCAAACATATAAACTAATGCTACAGTAATTTCAAAGAAAATGAGAAAATGAGCTTACAAATGGTTAAGACTGAGAACCAATGAAACAAGGACTGAGAACCAACCTAACAGCCTCCCAAAAGGCTACTAAACCAAGTACATCCAGAATTTAACTTGCTCCTTGCACCAATGATCATACACACTGATTTTTGAATTTTACACTATTTATTTGACTATTTTTTATGTTTTTTAGTAATACTGAGTTACAAGTCTTCTAAGTGGATTCTAAGCTTCAACAAACTTATAAGTGACTGAATTGAGATTACTGGAACAGGAAACAACAAGATTTAACAACCTTTAAGTGAAAATGTAAATTTCACTTTGAAAATGCCAAAATTGAAATCAAACTGAGAAATGAAACTGAGAACTTTTGAAATTATCTTTCATTAACATAAAGAACATGATACAACATGAAAAGTAAACTGAGTTTAAAGTTTTCAACATGAAAATTAAATAGTACACTACGAAATGGTCTAAAAGCTTGACAAGTTTATTCTACTGCTTCCTTTCTTCTTTATAGTGACTTTTCTTGTCCTTTGCAGCTTCCTGGAACTTTCCCACTTTGATTGTGAGCCTTTGGATTACTGAGACACATCATAGCCATTGATTTGCAATTTGGCGGGAAAAGTCAATTTGACTATTTAGGATAGCGTAAAGCAGTTTTAGGGCTTGGAAGTTGTGGCTAGTTAGGGTGGACAAGTGGGGATAGTTGGGGGGTGAGGTGGTGGTGAAACCACTGAGGTGGAGGATGGTATTGATGGTGGTTTTGGTTGTGTGAGGGAGAAGAGGGAAAAAAGGACGGGGTGGTTTTTGTTTGTGGGTTTGACTGGTTTTATTAATAAAGGGGTGGGGATTGGGCTGTGATGGAATGGGCCTTGGGGTAGTGGGTTTTATTTAATAGTGGGTTAGGTTTATTTGGATTTTTGGGTTTAGTGATAAGGATCCGTTTGGTTTAGTTTGTAGAATAAATCACAAGAACCAAATTTGCCAAATCTGAAAAGTTGAGGGGCCTGTTGTGACATTCTTCCAAAGTTTTCACATAAGGACCAAACCTGTCAAATGAGATAAACCAAGGACCATAAATGTAATTATTTTCCATTTTAAACTTTCAAGGACTATTTATGTCATTTTCAAAACTTCAGGGACCTAAGTTGTCATTTTTGCAATTTTAAACTTCAAGGACTAAGTTTGACAACTAATGAATCCCTAAGGACCTTAAATGACTTTTTACATGATTTGAACATCCAGGGACTAGTTTTGCCATTTTATGAAAGTTCAGGGACTGAAACTGTAAATTATGTATATTTTGCATGTTTTTCATCAGTTTTCAATCCTTTTGCATTTGTAACACCTAAAAACACAATTTAATGATATTTCCTGTATTTAATGGCATTTCTGAGTGTTTTCAAATGTTTTAGCAGTCTAAATGGGTATAAAATGATGAGTATTTACACACTCATCACTAACTATCACGACCAACATGTTATCCAAAGTTATCACAATCATATTAGTCAATTGTAGTACACTAGTCTAAGCAAGTGTAGTTTTTAATCATTTGAATTTTCATTATATCATTACTACTTATTTGAGATAGTTGCTTTTAACTTACAATTCGATTCACTACACAAATCCCTGCGAACGATCCCGACTTACCATCAAAATCTTGCTACAACGGACGAGTATACTTGCTCGTATGTGTTGTTATTAGATTCGGTAATTCACCCCCTTATAAATTTAAAACTTGCACCGAACCGGGCACATCAACATACCTCAAAAGTTTTGGTGTCACGCCATTGATACATCCACATATATCCTAAATCGAGTTTTAATTAAACCATTCTTGAAAAAGACTCCATATGAGTTATATAGAGGCAAAAAGCCTGCTTTAGGATATTTTAGAGTTTTTGGAAGCAAGTGCTTCATTTTAAACACAAAGGATTATCTCACCAAGTTTGACCCAAAGTCATATGAAGGAGTGTTTCTTGGGTATTCACAAAATAGTAAAGCCTACATTGTTTTGAACAAAGAAACCTCAAGAGTCGAGGAATCGTTGAACGTAACATTCGACGAAAGTCCACCTCCCTCTAAGACATCACCTTTGGTAGATGATGACTTAGTTGAAAGTCAAATGGTTGATAATCAAGAAAATGTTAAAAGTGACAAAGAAGATGAACCAGTAAAAAGTGAAATAATTAATATCAAAGAAACGAAAAGTCATCCATTAGAAAACGTCATAGGAAAAATCAATGAAAGAACATTAAGTTCTAAAGCTCAAAATGAAAGTAATTTCTTTTGTTTTGTTTCAATAATTGAACCCAAAAATATAAATGAGGCTATAAAAGATGAATCTTGGGTCATTGCAATGCAAGAGGAATTAAATCAATTTGTTAGAAATGACGTTTGGACATCAGTTCCACAACCTAAAAATCAAACCATAATCGGTACAAAATGGGTTTTTAAAAATAAAATGGATGAAAATGGCGTAGTATCTAGAAATAAAGCTAGGCTAGTAGCACAAGGCTACAATCAACAATAGGGTATAGATTATGATGAAACATTTGCACCCGTTGCTAGGCTTGAGTCAATTAGGATACTACTTGCATATGCATCTGCACATGATTTTAAACTATTTCAAATGGATGTTCAAAGTGCATTTCTAAATGGTTTTATAAATGAAGAAGTATATATTGCACAACCTCCCGGCTTTCCCGTTTTTGAAAAACCAAATCATGTTTACAAACTTAAGAAAGCTTTATACGAACTTAAGCAAGCACCAAAAGCTTGGTATGATCGACCTAAGACTTTCTTAGTTGACCATAAGTATACCATGGGCCTAGTAGACAATACTCTTTTTACCAAGAAAAAGGGATCACATATTATCATAATCCAGATATATGTGGATGACATTATATTCGGTTCAACTTGTCAAGAGTTATGCGACGATTTCTCAAAAATCATGCATGACGAGTTTGAAATGAGTATGATGGGGGAACTAAACTTTTTCTTAGGTCTCCAAATTAAACAATTAGAAGATGGGATATTCTTCAACCAATCAAAGTATATCAAAGATATGCTTAAGAAGTTTGGTCTTGAAGATTCCAAACCAATGAAAACATCCATGTCCTCAGAAACCAAACTCACCAAGGATGACGAAAGTGAATCCGTAGATAGCAATAAATATAGGGGAATGATTGGTAGTTTACTCTACCTCACGGCTAGTAGACCGGACATTATGTTTAGTGTTTGTCTATGTGCACGCTCTCAAGTAGATCCCAAAATATCCCATCTTGAAGCCGTTAAACGGATCTTTAGGTATATAAAAGGCACTACACATTTAGGATTATGGTATCCCAAAGGAATGGGTGTAGAAACAATAGTGTATGCCGACTCAGATCATGCCAGTGATTATGTTGATAGGAAAAGTACAAGTGGTATTTGTACTTTTGTAGGACATTATCTCACCTCATTGTTTGCTAAGAAACAAACGGCCCTCGTAATTTCAACAACCGAGGCAGAATACGTATCTTCAGGGAAGGCGTGTCAACAAGCACTATGGATGAAACAAGCTCTCGTCGACTATGGAATTGAACTCAACAACATTCCCATTCTATGCGACAACAAAGGAGCTATCGATGTCAGCAAAAATCCAGTCAACACGCTAGAACCAAACACATAGAAATATGTCACCATTTCCTACGCGACAATGTTCAGAAGGGCAACATCTCAATTGAGAAACTATCCTCAGAGGATAACATTTCCGACATTCTCACAAAACCTCTTAAGAGAGAACCTTTTAACTTTCTTAGACTTTGTTTAGGATTAATGGAACCTAGTGAGTAGATAAAACATTAGCTCGAATCCTAGATTAACCAAACACGGCAATAACCAAGAGTTGTGTTCTGATCCTGCGGATCCAACCGACAACAAGGGCGGATCCCTTGTTTTGGATTCGCCGGATCCGTGACTTGCTGAGCTGGTTTTTATATATTAAACAAATACCCTGTACTATTCATCACACTTCCTAAAAACATATCACCTACTTGAATTCAACTCTTATCACACCAAACTCACAATTTAGGTCATCTTCCTCAACAAATTTGTGCTCTAAACATCACTGTAAGTATACTTATCATGTCTACATTCCTGATCTGCGTCTAGGATTTCTATTTCATGCACAAAATCAAAACTTGGGGTTTATGCCTAATTCTTGTAAAATCATGAAAAATACTTACTGAATTGCATATCAAATCATGTTTTTCTTTGTTAGGAATTGCATCTTGTAGTACATTATCATAATTCATCAAAAAAAAAAAAAAAAAACCCCCGTGAGAAATTTTTGGTAAAATTTTCTCACGACTAGGAAAAATGATTTTCAACACATTGTTCATACAAATACAAAAACGTTATGTTTTATACATCACTTGCATAAAGTCTCTTGAATGCTAAAGGGAATACGTAACTAATATGTATTTTCAGGTACATTCAAATGAAGCCACATTAAAGTAGGAGCGTTTGGGTTATCTCTCGTTTTTAACATAAAACTTGCATAAACAAAATTTTCATGCATTAAAAGGAGTCGAGATAACCGCACCTCCACATTGTCTCCATGTAGGCACACACTAGAAGTATATATACGTATTTTCGATAATTTCAACTAAACTATATATTTTTCGTGTCTAGGATAATCATGCCTCCCACGACTAATTATGATCACAAAGAAACCATCAAATACCTACCCAAACACCACAAAACCAAGGGTCTCTCGGAAGATCAAGTAAACATCTTTAAAGCCTTAGAAAAATGCTATGTTCATGAGCGTAGGGTTGTAGACTACTCATTCTATGAAGGAACCATGCTCCGAAAACAACTAGCCGCAATTCACTTCGATTGTCTTCTAGATATCGATGAACCCATAATTCCTGGATTCATAATTGAATTCTATGCTAGTGTAGTTCTTAGTTCAGACGACTATGGCCTCATGAGTGTCCACTTCAAAGTAAACCACAATGAATTCCACATTTCTTTAGATCAATTTGGAGAAGTCTTAGGAGTTCCGAATCAAGGAACTTGTCTCTATTCGGACAAATGGTCTTTGACCATTCTTGAATCCAACCTTGATCGATTGGCACCATATGACACACCATTAACTCAAAAAGAAATCATTCGGGAGCATCTCTTTTTGCCTAGGAACAACCAAACTAGGTTACACCGAGGTCGTCAAGTAGATAGAGATCCATTTGCCATGGAACGAAATGAACTTAGGCCCCAATTTAAGAAGCTAAAAGAAGTTTTGAGGGCAAATGTCATAAGCACCATAGGTAATAGAGACCATGTCAACGCATGCCTTTGCTACATGATGTATTGCGTGTCAAACCACCGACCGTTCAACCTTGCATACTATATCGCCAAGAGAATGGTCGATATTCCAATTCAAGGTACCACCGCAATGCCCTACGGGATGTGATGAACTCAAATAAGTACATTTTATTACTATCATTTATCCTATTAATTTGACTTGTTTTACTATATTATGTATGAGGATTGATACTTAATCGTTTACTTTTGTAATTCTCAGGTAAAAACAAGCATTTGGTGAAACTTAGCAATTTTGGACTAATAATGGAGCAAAACATGCATAAAGTGAAAGTCTACTGACATGGACAAGATCAAGTCAATTCTGCTCCAGATGCGCCGCATCTCACTCTCGAAATGCGCCGCATCTCTATCAAGATATCACCAGATACGATCCAAGATACAAGAGGACATGCGCCGCATCTAATCATGGAGTTACGCCGCATCTTCTGGCGGTGTACGAATATTCCTGAATATTATAATCTTGGACCCCACGCGAAGTTAAGTACATGCGCCGCATCTACTTAGTAGATGCGCCGCATCTTCCCTCAGACAGAAACTATAAATACCCCGTAGACCAGACGAATTATAAGTTCCGAAACCCTAAAATAGAAGACCGAACAGGAGGAACAAAGGACGAATTCAGTCAAGGAGGCAGCACAAGACACACCCAAATCAAAGATACAAGAGCTGTAAGAAGGTGCTGCATGTATTTAATTCATTAAGTAGTTTTGTTTTATTGTGTTAGCAAACTTTAATTCATCAGGATTGGTGGCTTGTGTAATGTGACAACGAAAGATTGCACTCCCTTTAATACTTGCTTTCCCATCAATTAAAGTTTATATGATGATGTCTTTGGTTACTACTTATTAGTGCATTGATAACCTCTGTGTTTATTAGTGGCTTGCGGGCATTTGACTGCGGGACATAATGTGGCTCCCACGGTTGTTTCTAAATTGATCACTTAGGAATAACTTTTAGACATAAGTAATCATTAAGGGTTTACTCGCCGATAAGATTAGGACCAACGAGAAAGGGTTAACTACATACACTTCATATAAAGCTATCAATAAAACAAGTGACAATCTACTTAATCATAAGGACAACCCTCTTATTGTCTCGAGTATCTATCTGTGTACGTGTGTGCTACTTGCTGATTCGTGCCTATTGGTTTATTTTATTATTTAAATGCAACAAATCGTGCCAGTCTCTCAGGCTGAAACCCCCTTGCGTTAGGATATTAAAATACTGATTAGAATAACTAGATAATACGTTCCACTCTTAGTGATCGACACTCTACTTACCATTATCTTCATACTGACCGGGTACACTGCTCGTTAAGTGTGTGTGTTATTGATAAGTCGGCTAAATATAAATTTAAAACTTGAGTAGGCATTAAAACTGCTAAACCGCAACGACACATCACGCGCATCAAGTTTTTGGCGCCGCTGCCGGGGAGTGAATTGTTATTATCTGTTAATTTGATTAGTATTTTAATTAGGTTTTTCTTTTTATTAGATTAATTGCATCATTGTACTATTTTGCATATTTGTTGTATTGTGTGTTAATTGTTTTCTTTTATTTTTGTGTGTTTATTTTTGTTTGTGTGTTTAATTTTTTTGTTTTTATTTTTCATATTTTTCTGTTCTGCTATCGTTGTACTGTGCTAAATCAAACGATACGGCGCATCTGATCTCTCAGATACGGCGTATTGCGTTTAATTTTTTTTAAAATACAACGCGTTTAATTAATTCGATACGACGCATCTTTTCCCCAAGATACGGCGTATCTGTTTTTAATAAGAAAATTTTTCTAAGCGATAAAGTAATACGACGCATCTGCCTTTGCAGATACGGCGTATCTGTTTTTAATAAGAAAATTTTTTCTAAACGTTAACGCCATACGACGCATCTGCTTTCGCAGATACGGCGTATCTATTATTTTGATTAAAAACAGTTTGCGAATTATTAAACAGATACGGCGTATCGATCTCTGTCGATACGGCGCATATTACTGAATCAAAAATCTTTTATTTTTAAACGTAACGAAAATACGGCGCATTAACTTTCGTTAATACGACGCATTTAATTTTATTTAGATAAGTTGATTTTTGATTAATTAATTCGATACGGCGCATTCTTAAATTCTAAGCGGCGTATCTATTTTCTGGATAAAGTCTGATTTAATTTTAACATATTAAGATACGGCGTATCCAACTTTTTGGATACGGCGTATCGTCTGCAGATATCAGTAACTTTAATTTTTCGTATTCCGTTTTCGTTATTAATTATCTGATATACTACTTTCTCGAGCATACCCTACTGATATTTTTGTGTTGATTTCAGGAAGTGCATGACCAGGAGTTCTACGAAGAACTTGATTCAACCTTTCGAAGATCCTGAACGAGCCCTGCATTCGCTTAAAAGGCTTTTCAACACAAGAAGCTTTGATCTTTCAAGTTCACTCGAGCTTGATTACTTTTCTGAAGAAAAAGAGGAAGTTGAAACAGAAACAATGGGCGAAAACACTACTATGGAGGAATACATGAACAATACCCGTGCTGATTACACTTCAGGAGTTGCTAGACCTAAGTTTGATGACAAGTCAAAATTTGAGTTGAAGGGACAATTTCTCAAAGAGCTCAGAGAGAATGCTTTCAGTGGGACGGAACAAGAGGATGCTAATGAGCATGTTGAGAAGGTCCTGGAGATTGCAGATTTGTTTACCTCAGAAGGAGTCAATACCGATCAACTCATGCTAAGAATCTTTCCAATCTCACTAAAAGGAGCTGCTAATAAGTGGCTAAGGAATGAACCTGCTAGTTCAATCACTACATGGGAAGGTTTGAAGAGCAAATTCCTGAAGAGATATTGTCCACCTGCTAAGACTGCTAAGAAGATGGAGGCTATCAATAGTTTCAAGCAAGAGCCTGATGAAACCCTTTATCAAGCTTGGGAACGATTTAAAGATTTATTGATAAAATGTCCTCAACACTATCTAACCCCTATGCAGGAGATAATATTGTTTTATCAGGGACTGGACGTGCCAACTAGACAGATCTTGGATGCTAAGGGAGCTGTACCTCAGATGAGTGCAACTAATGCTAGGAAAGCAATCCAAGAAGCTGCTGATCATTCTCAGAAATGGCACGATGGGACCTCCACTAGATCTAAGAGCAGCACTAATTTTGACGGGATTGCTGCTATTCAAGCTCAATTGGATAAAATTAGTAGAGAGATGAAGAAGCGAGATGAAAGAGCATATGCTGCCGAAGTTGGATGTGAAAAGTGCGAAGGACCTCACTACACTAAAGATTGCCCGAACAAGAATGAAAGTGAGACATTTGAAGAAGCATATTACACCCAATTTGGACAACCATTCCGACCTTCAGCAAGATTTAGGGAAGCTAGTCCGGGATTCTATCAAAAGAACAACTTCAATCCCGCTTATCAAGAGAGGAGGCAGACTTTAGACGATACTTTAAAGCAAATTATGGCCGATGCTGCTAAAAGACATGAAGAGAATACTGCTATGATCAAAGAAATTCGAGCTTCAACGGACACTACTACAAGAAATCAAGGAGCTTCGATCAAAGCATTGGAACAACAAATTGGTCAAATGAGCAAAGTTCTTCAAGAAAGGGGATATGGAAGTTTACCGAGCTCAACTGAAACAAATCCAAGAGATCATGTCAAGGCCATAAGCACCACTGAAGAAGTCTCTCCTAATATACCTAGAAGATCGATGAATGGTAATGATGGTGCAAGACCCGAATTTTTCTTTAATTCTTCAATCAGCTTAAGGAGACTACTAAAAGAGAAGACAAAGATTGAAGAGGAGATCAAGGCAACAATGAAAGAAGAGAGCCCTGCAACCGATTCAAATGCCTTGCGTCATAAAGAAAGAGACCCAGGAAGTTTTACTCTACCTTGTTCTATTAATAATATATCTTTCAATAATGTGTTAGCTGACTTAGGAGCTAGTGTTAGTGTTATGCCTCTTAAGACATTCGCTACCCTAGGACTAGGAAAATTAGCACCAACTAAATTACTTATTGAATTGGCTGATAAAACAGTAAAACGACCTGAAGGGATTGCTAATAATGTGCTAGTTAAGATTGAGCAGTTTATTTTTCCCGTAGACTTTGTTATACTAGACATGCCCGAGGATGTTAAGATTCCTTTAATCCTCGGAAGACCTTTCTTGTCTACTGCCCATGCTAAGATTGATGTGTTTAAGAGAAAAATTTCATTAAGGGTAGGGAATAATAAACTAGTCTATAAGTGCCAAGATCCGGTTAAAAGCATAATTAGAGGTGTTTATGTGCTAGGATTAAGAGAGCGTATGGACCTCGATCTTGAAGCTAGACTTATGGGAGAAACATTGATTCAAAACAACTCAACTAGTCCTAATCATTATAACTTTGAGGAATTCATTGACCTTAATGTACCTACCGAACTTAGACGCAATGTTGTTAATGATTCTGATGATGAGTGGTATGATTGTGTAGTAATTAATAAACGTAGGAGAGTAGTTGAGAAAACGAATTTGAACAATGATGTGTTTATTGAACTACCACCCTACCTTGCTTATTTGTGCTTATATGATAATAAGAATTTCCCGTCTATCATTTTGTCATCTCTGCCCGAAAGGGACAGGACTTTGTTTATACAGATATTAAAGAAGAACGGCGTGGAAATTAAGGACGAGCAAGGAGTGTTCAATATTACTAAATTGGCGATGAAGGAGCGTGATGTTTCCGACTCCTTCAATGATCGATACTGAAGAGCTGAACGTGAGTCTAACTTGAAGACTCTGGAATAAAGACAAGTGCTTACCGGGAGACAACCCGGATTTATCTTTTATTATTCTGTTTTCTGTGTCGAGTCAGTCCAGGCCGCACGAAGATACGGCGCATCTCAATTCTGAGATGCGACGCATCTTCTGCAATGGTCATATCTTATTTTATTTTTCTGCATTTTTATTTTCGACTTTAAAACTATTTATCAGTTTATTTTAATGCGGCGCATCCCTGGTTAAGGATGCGGCGCATCCTTATTCTGATCCGTATTATTCCAGGCTCGATACGGCGTATCTTCTTCAATAAGATACGGCGCATCGACTGACCTGATGATTTTCAGTTTTAATTTTTAAGTTTTATTTTTCCTAACTACTAATGTATTATGCAAGTTTGAACCTTTCTTATCTTAGGTGTGTTTTAAAGTGTTGGTGGTATTATAGTTTCCTGGATTTCCTGTGGATACATCAAGTATGAGGCTTTAACGTTCTAATCCACAAGAAAGATGATTTTTGCTCTTATACTAATGGAGGATCATACCGAGCAAATCTCAGGGAGTTTTTCTGTTCTAATTCTTTTATTTTCCAGTTTTTAACCTTTTATACAAACAACGAGGACGTTGTTTAACTTAAGTGGGGGGATTGGAGAATTAGAACACTTAACAATTACTTGTCCTAAACTTTTTCAAAAATTATGCTTAAAATGTGCTTAATATATCAAACTTAATTTTTTTTTTTTTTTTAGCATGTTTTTGTTTAAGATCTAAGTTACATAGCTGCACACATGACGTTATTTTCAAAAATTGTGATTTTTCAAAATTCACAAATCTATGAGTGTGCCGGTGACTTGTAAACTTTAGAACTTGGCTTGTATACTATTCGAGACCACCATAATGAGTATTATTTATATAATTGGAATGACTTGTCTAACTTGGTAAAATTCTAGGATTACACCCAAATAGCCTTTATATGTTATGTGTTATTAGCTAACTACACTGGTTAGTTAACCCTCGTATAAAACCTTTTGTTACTCTCATTTTTAGAGTAAGATACCCCTAGAAAAACCCTCAGAGCCATTCCTTTCGTTTCTTACACCTATGTTTAAAATGTTTCGTTACACCCTTACACCTTAGCCTACCCTGTAGATTAGAATCCGTGGTTGGTTAATTGCTATAGGCAGAGTGTGTTTCCTTACATTACCTGTGTTCGCGTGCGTAATTCATTATCTATGGTTAGGTCGGGAAATTGCACAATGCAATTGGAGTGAAAGTAAATATTGTATATTTTGGAGTTTATTTTTCGTGTGTTTACTACTTTCACTATTACCATTATTTCTGAAGTATGAAAAGTATGAAAAAAATTATCCGGAAAGAAAGTTATAGTGATGTGGTGAAATTTTACACATCTATGTTTAAGTTCAAAAAAAAAAAAAAAAAAAAAAAAAAAAAAAAAAAAAAAAAATCGAAAAAATAAGAAAAGAAAAAGAAAGAAAGAAAAGTTGGATGTTTAGTTTTAACTAACTTATGTAAAGTTATGTAAGTGGTCGATATCACCACTATTTGTTGTACTATATCTATGGATTGAATGGGAATTGGCAGTTATGGGAACGCCAATTAAGGTTTATTCTTTGATTAAGATGTTGTTGAGTATAATTCGTGTCTACCTAAAGCGTGTGTTTCAAGTGTTAAAGCGTGAGTTATTCTATGATATGAGTCTTATTCATGGGATGGTTGGGATAGTGATTAACCACACTTAGGATTTTAATTTGTTTTGTTTTGTTTATTTTTCATTTTTACACCAATTTATATCCCAAATGTTATCCATACCCTATATTGTTCTTTATCCAACCGAACCTTTGATTTATTGAGATTAGGGATTTGAGCAATCTTAAGTATCGTAGTCGTGGATTCGGCTATGTATTTATGATTTTGTCGCCCTTTTTGATATATTATTATTGGTAAAGTTCGGACCTATCTTTAGCCTATTCGAGTTAAGGATTTGAGCAATTGCAAGTATCGTGTTCGTGGATTCGATCATGTATTTGTGATTTTGTCGCCTTTTCTGGAATTTGAGATCGATAGTGAAAGAGAATAATTAACCCTTAAGCCTAAAAACCCTTTTTAACCGCTTTAGACTTGTTATTCCTTAGCTTTAGTGGTGGAGATGTGTATACTTGCCAAGCTTATGATAGAATATTCGTCGCGACTGGACAGTTAAACGATTAGATTTGCTTTTATCAAATTATTTTATTTTACTTCTAATTCGTTAAGTGTTTGGTTGTGTGATTATGAAATAAACGAATACATGCTTAAATATAAAAATAAATCCTAATACATTTTTTTTAGGATACATTTTCATAAATGAAATTCTAAGGTTTACTTGGGGACAAGTAAAGTTCAAGTGGGGGGATATTTGATGAACTCAAATAAGTACATTTTATTACTATCATTTATCCTATTAATTTGACTTGTTTTACTATATTATGTATGAGGATTGATACTTAATCGTTTACTTTTGTAATTCTCAGGTAAAAACAAGCATTTGGTGAAACTTAGCAATTTTGGACTAATAATGGAGCAAAACGTGCATAAAGTGAAAGTCTACTGACATGGACAAGATCAAGTCAATTCTGCTCCAGATGCGCCGCATCTCACTCTCGAAATGCGCCGCATCTCTATCAAGATATCACCAGATACGATCCAAGATACAAGAGGACATGCGCCGCATCTAATCATGGAGTTACGCCGCATCTTCTGGCGGTGTACGAATATTCCTGAATATTATAATCTTGGACCCCACGCGAAGTTAAGTACATGCGCCGCATCTACTTAGTAGATGCGCCGTATCTTCCCTCAGACAGAAACTATAAATACCCCGTAGACCAGACGGATTATAAGTTCCGAAACCCTAAAACAGAAGACCGAACAGGAGGAACAAAGGACGAATTCAGTCAAGGAGGCAGCACAAGACACACCCAAATCAAAGATACAAGAGCTGTAAGAAGGTGCTGCATGTATTTAATTCATTAAGTAGTTTTGTTTTATTGTGTTAGCAAACTTTAATTCATCAGGATTGGTGGCTTGTGTAATGTGACAACGAAAGATTGCACTCCCTTTAATACTTGCTTTCCCATCAATTAAAGTTTATATGATGATGTCTTTGGTTACTAATTATTAGTGCATTGATAACATCTGTGTTTATTAGTGGCTTGCGGGCATTTGACTGCGGGACATAATGTGGCTCCCACGGTTGTTTCTAAATTGATCACTTAGGAATAACTTTTAGACATAAGTAATCATTAAGGGTTTACTCGCCGATAAGATTAGGACCAACGAAAAAGGGTTAACTACATACACTTCATATAAAGCTATCAATAAAACAAGTGACAATCTACTTAATCATAAGGACAGCCCTCTTATTGTCTCGAGTATCTATCTGTGTACGTGTGTGCTACTTGCTGATTCGTGCCTATTGGTTTATTTTATTATTTAAATGCAACAAATCGTGCCAGTCTCTCAGGCTGAAACCCCCTTGCGTTAGGATATTAAAATACTGATTAGAATAACTAGATAATACGTTCCACTCTTAGTGATCGACACTCTACTTACCATTATCTTCATACTGACCGGGTACACTGCTCGTTAAGTGTGTGTGTTATTGATAAGTCGGCTAAATATAAATTTAAAACTTGAGTAGGCATTAAAACTGCTAAACCGCAACGACACATCACGCGCATCAGGATGCTTTTGACCCGTCTCTATAGAGCTTTTGCACCCATTCCTAGAAATGCTTTAGTTTTTGTTCCCGGCTACACCGAGATTCAATACTCCTTTGTTCCTCTAAGTGATCATAGGGTGGCTGTAGGAAAAGGAAAACGTCATCATCCTCCTACATCATCATCATCATCATCATCCATGAGTGAAGAGGATGGTTTGCCAAATTCTAGGATCTCTCCACCGGAATACTTGAGTCAACTTCCACCTATCCCAAATGAATCAGCGGAGTTTCGGCAAACCAAAGGAATGGTAAAAAATTTGGGCCGTTGGATCATGAAACTTCACAAGAAAATGAGCAAGAAGTGAGTTTAAGGAGTGTTGAGAATTAGAATTTTTCAAAACAATGATGTGTTAAACTTGTATGTTTCTTAAGACATTATGTTAGTACTTAGCTTGTATGTGAACTAACTTAACATTGCAGGACGATAACACATGTTGTTATCAATTTTCCGAGATTAAGCCACCGTTTGGCTTAACTCCCTTTATGGTAAGTTATTATGATCGGATTAATCTATGTGTAAACGTGTGTTAGAACCTATATATTTAGTATTTTTCTATCACATATTAGTTATTACATATGTTTTAGGAGAATTTTTGGGATTTGAACGAGAAACGCGAAATTCGACATATGTTCTGTTTGTTTTAGCACCTATGTATGGCGGATTTGGCGGATCCCATAATTTGGATCCGCCTGTTATATCCTTTGGCTCCGCCAGTCCTGAACCTGCGAATTTTGCGGAACCAAAAATTTGGTTCCACCTTTGTTGTTGATTGGATCCGCAGGCTTCAACAGTAGAACTTTTTCAAAATTCCTGACTAGTCCCGATACTTAGATTATTGATTATAGTTTTTAGAATTCCCTTACTGATCATGAGACACATTAAGATAATTTAGAAACACTTAGACTCATAAGAAATTCATTTCCCACCAAAATTTGAATATTCAAATTTTCAATGTGAGTTACCTTTCTGATACAAGCAATGAACCCTCTAATAGGATCCGTGAAATCCGTGGGAACATCACATCAACAGATTTTGCACTCACTCTTTGCATTAACTACAAATCTTCCATATCTCACTCAACTTCATTTGTATGGATTGACCTTAGGATGTGACAAGATCATTTACTTGCTCCAAATCATTAGGAACCAACATTCCTCATTGGATTCACATCAAATCCAAACACTAATTTCTATAATCTTACTGTCTATAAATTAGGAAGACCAGGATCATCAAAAATCACTCACTCACCATCTTCTCTACATATCTCTCCTGTACTTCTTAGATACTTTTCTTATCTTAATGATGAAGCGAAAAGTGTACCGCTTTAAGGGGGTCATTTAAGCCCTAAATCATATTTATTTGATCAAATATTGTCCTAAATCGTTCCTTTTGTCATTTTAGGTACTTTGGAGAAGAAATCTGGAAAATGAAGCATTTTGGACGTTTTTGGAGCATAAAAGTGAAGAAAATGACAAAGTCTCCAAAGTTGCTGGAAAAGTACACTTGACGGCGTCAAGTATTGCTCTTGACGGCGTCATGGCTTGGCAAAAGAGGTGGATATGAAAAATACACGTGACGCGCTAGAGAGTTTTGCAATGGAAAGTCTGACGGCGTCACCCTTTAAGGTGATCAAGGCCATCACGGTTTATGTTAATGAGAGACGGCGTCAAGCACTATTCTGACGGCGTCAAGCCTTGATAAGCCAGGGAGGATTTTGGAGGATTAAAGAGGGACGGCGTCAGGAAGACCATCCGGGAACCCTAGACACAGCGAGGTGACGGCGTCAAGATCTATAACGTGACGCCGTCAGCCACTAAACTCTATATATAGTTTTGCAATTTTTATTCATAGTGTGCAACTTTGTGAGGAGAAACCCTAAGACGAATTTCTGCCATTTTTAAGGGTTTTTATACCCTTGGATCTCCCATGTTTAATTGAAGATAAGTAATCACTTAATCAATCAATATTTCTATGTGTTGTTTGATTATATCTTGTTCTTGTCTTTTAATTAACATGCTAGGCTAGATTTATCTTGTGTTTGCTTAGATCTAATGAAACCTAACTATTGATTATTGGTTATTAGTGTGTTATTAATTGTATTGGATGATTGTTTATCGATGTTAGGCTTAAGAAAACTGGCTAACCTCCTATACGGTAACTTGCTTGAACGTCTTAAGAAACATGAACCAATGCGTACTATGGTTTTTATGGTTGTATTTAATGCATGAGCGAATTCTAGTGATCCCATGTTAGGAGCTTCTTAGCCGGCTCGACATAGGAGTGAAGTAGGAGCTTGTAGAGTTTGGGGAAGTACGTACGCCACCCCACGATTGGTATTAAGAAATACACCCGTCATCCACGCAATTAATACACATTAATCAACCGGTAAAAGATAGTTAGGGAGTAAGGAAATCTAAGTAAACACATTTCTCTCCATATAAGTTTCACAACCTTTTCATTTTCAGTTATTTTATTTTATTTGCATTTGTAGTTATTTGGGTTAGTTGACTAGCAACTAATTCCGCCCACTCCTTCAAACCCGAGATTTTACTTGCTTTCATAAAAAATATAAAAAAATACAAAAAGAATCTTCCCTCACCCTTAGACCTATTAGAGTAGTTTTTCAATCCTAACGACACTATTCCCCTAGAGAACGATCAATCCCCCGGTACTTGCCACTACACTATACTACATCGGTCAGGTACACTGCCTGGTGGGGATTGCAAGCCTCTTGAGATCCCTCGAGAGGTAAAACCTGTTGTAAGGTCGCAAAACCACGCATCAAGTTTTTGGCGCCGCTGCCGGGGAATAGTTATTGTTTAGGTTGAATTTTTATTTTATTAGGTCTACTCACTAGATTCCTTTCTAGTGATATTTTTTATTTTATTTTTCTAGGATTTCTTTAGTCTATCTTTTTTCTTCGTTTCTTTGTTCGTAACCATTACCATCCGACATCATGGAAGGTGGTAATATCCTTAATCCCAACAACCCACCACCACAACAACACCCACCTCCTAGAGTCCGTACCTTAGGAGACTACTCCCGTCCTAGCCACCATGGCTATCGAAACACCATTGAGCTCACTCAAGGAGCTAATGTCACTCCCTTGCGATCCGACACCATCCGGTTGGTGCAAAGCGGATGCGCATTCCATGGACTTCGTTCCGAAGATCCTAATCAACATCTCAAGGACTTTCTCAAAATCGTTGATTCTATAGACCTTGATGTTGCCACTCGAGAGACGACCCGACTGCGTCTTTTTCAATTCTCTTTGCAGGACCAAGCTAGTCAATGGCTAGAGCGTCTACCCACAGGATCCATCACCTCTTGGGATGATATCACCACTCGTTTCCTTGCTCAGTTTTTCCCACCCGGAAGAACTACCAAGCTAAGGAATGATATATTGATGTTCCAACAACGTCAAGGCGAAACCCTCTACGAGGCATGGACTCGATTCAAGGACTTACTCCAAAAAGTCCCTCACCATGGCATAGAACTTTGGCTCCAAGTCCAAATCTTCTATGACCATATCAATCTCCCCATGAGGCAAACCATTGACCAATCGGCCGGTGGTAAGCTACGTGATCTAAGTGCGGAACAATCATGGGCTCTCCTAGAAGATCTTGCTCTTTATGACAACGAAAGTTGGAGTGATCCCCGTGATTTGAATAAAACGGTCAAGGCAATATCTTTGCCTTCGAACAATTCAAGCACTTCCAACCGTAGGATCATAGAACTTGAAGACCAAGTCAAGTTTCTTATGAAATCCTACGAGGCTCCTAAACCTTCAAGCCAAGTGAACAAAATCATTTCTTCATGTGAATTATGTAGTGGTCCCCACGACACTCGTGATTGCATGGAACTCCCCGAACAAGCTTTTGCGGACTACGCATCCTCGCGTACCGACGGAGCGGGAGACAAGTGGTACACTTTCAAACCTGAGCCAAACCCTTACGGTGGTTCATACAACACCTCATGGAAAAATCACCCAAACCTTAGGTGGAAACAAAACCAAAACGCACAACAAACCAATTCTTCCAACCCACCTAATCGTTTCCAATCAAGCGGTTCCAACTCAAACCGTACTTTCAACAACAATCCTTCCAGCAATGGTAGTACCAATAACTTTGAAGGATTGATGTCCCAATTTATGGCATCTCAAGAAGCTCGTTTGGCCAAGTTTGAATCCGAATTCAATCAACAACAAACGAAGATGACTAATAAAATTGACAACTTATTGAAAGCCCTCAATAACCAAGTACTATCACCTCCACATAAGGACGCTAGGAACACAAATAGCGGACCCCAAGTAAAAGACCCCTCTTCATCCAAACACGTCCACTTCGTCAACATTGTCACTATCAAACCAATTGATAGAAATGAGGATAATAGTGAACCTGAGGATGAGGTTAAGAAAGTCGAGGTTGATAAAGAAGTTAGGAAAAGTGAGATTGAAGAAGTAGATGATGATGAGGACTACTTAAATAGGCTACCCACTAAGGAAGAGCGCGCATATCATACAGACTTATTCGATGACCCCGACACACCATACTTCCTAGGTAGACCAATTATAAAAATAGGCGATCCTTCTAATCTAAACATACCATGCAACATCGGACATTTGCATGTGTGGAAAGCTTACATTGACCTTAGATCGCCCATAAACATCATGACTAGAGCCCACTACAACTTAATAATGAAAAATCAACTTGGGGATAGGATGTTCCCTGATAAGGGTTGGATGAGTAACTTCACGGGAAGAGTTAAGGGATTACCGGTTTATGTAGGAAACTTCGCCTATGTCACCGAATTTGTAATTGTAGAAGATATCCGCCCAATAGTCGATGCATCCTTAACTCAAGTAGTTTTTGGAAAACCATTTTTTGAGGTCTCTAGAATGACTTATGAACCTTCCTTAGGGATAGTTAGATTTAAGGATGAGACCGATGAGGTAAACTACCAAATGCCATATAAGATAGAACAATTCCAACACTTGTCAAATGTTGAAAAGGAGCTTAAGCAAGCGGTCTACTATAGGAATGATGAGGATAGAAATAAAGGAGTAGACTATGTTATGGGAAGGATATCCGGTTTCTACAAGGATTGTTTGAAATTAGGACCGGAATATAAAACCGGAAATGAGAATGGCCTAGGAACCGTGACCAATGATGGAGTCACGTAATGTATGGTGACTTTGAGTCTAGCTACAAGACTCGTTAATAAAGAAAAGCGCTTCTTGGGAGGCAACCCAAGCTTTATTTGCTTTGTGTGTTTATTTATTTGTTTGTTTGATTTTATTTGTTTCCGTATGTATGTTTAATTTTTATTATTATTGATTCATGTTCAAAACTAAATTGTGAAAATGCTTTATCTTGTTTTTAACTTCGTCTTAACTACATATAAAGGTATTTTGCAAAAGTTAAGTGTAAGGGAAATCCAAATCGGTTTATTAGAACACAAATGAACATGAATCATAATAATATTAAATTAACATACATATTAGTAATTGTTTGAGTCAAATGCTTGTATCGAGTCATAATGATGTTTTGCAGGATTTCCAGGAAGTAAGGTATAGGTTTTTTCAGAAAATTTCTGGAAACTTAACATGAGAATTCTGTCAGATCATTTATGACGGCGTCAGGCTTTACAACCTGACGGCGTCAGGTTTTAATTTTCTGAAATTTTTGAAAGTTTTGTTTTCATAAAAAGTTTTTATTAAATCTCTAACTTATAAACTCCAGGAATCTGCAAAATTGTCATTCCACAAGCATTATATCCTTATATAGAATTTATCCCGCCGATGTTATGCAGGTTTTCGTGTTTATTTTCTCAGGTTTAACAGGTTATTTTGGACAAGGAGATGTATTTGGAATCAAGCTTTTGGCGATACATTAGTCTTGGAGCTTCTACATTTTCTTGGAAGAAGATCTAACCATGTTACCACATTATCCACCGAGCAAATCAGGGGAGTATTTGATTTCATTCTTTTACCTTATTTACTTTTTCATCTTGTTATTTGAACATTGGGGACAATGTTCATCTTAAGTGTAAGGGGGGGGGGGATAAAGTACGATACTTTAAAGAATGCAATTACGCTTGATTTTTGTTTGTTTAATGGTAGATGTGTAATAAAACTGAGAGAAATACCTGTTAGGGCAATTTTAGTGCCAAATTTAAAATTTTTTACAACATATAGGAGTGAAACTTTGATCTTAATGAGCGTCTCACGGATAGGAGTTATATGACTAGCACAAAACCGTACCACTAAAAAATTTTCCACCCCAAATATGTGAGGTTCGCCCCTAGATTTGGTAGGAAAAGCATTTATGCTATGATGTGTGTACCGGTAGCACTTAGATTCTAGAACTTGCGTTAGGACCATTCCGAGGCCACAAGTGAGACTACATTCGTGTAGTTAGATTTACTACATGATAAGAGGCATTAGGATTAACCCATTATTTTACACCTGTGTTTTTGTTATAATTACTTTGGCTACATTGGTCAAGTAATTCTCCCACACCCTTTGCGTTGTACTCATTTTTAGTACACGATACCCCTAGTACACCCCTCAGAGCCTATCTTTTTGTTTCTAACTTTAAGCATTTTACTTAAAGGAAGAATTTGTTACACCCCACTTAAATGTACACCCAAATCGCCTTAGCCTACCTTGTATGCACTCATTTTTAGTGCATTATTGTGACAACATTTGTTTAAACCCCAAGTTAATTATCTAATTGATTACATGGTTGCTAAGTCGAGTCATATCTTTGTACATATTGTTTTGGGACGATTGGGACTCATGGGTAAAGTACTAGTGTAATGGAGTAATGGGGAAGAACTACATTATTACCCCCATATGTGCTAAATATTTTAAAAGTACTCCAAATATTTCGATTATCTTAATTCGAGTCATTAGAATAGTTAATTGTAAAGTTATGTAAAAGTTCAAGTGTAAGGGGAATGCAACGCCCCTATGATGTATTATTTTGGATGGTAGGGCAAGAGTGTATGAAAAAAAAAAAAAATCCAAAAAATCAAGAAAAATGCAAAAAAATGAGAAAAAGAAAAGTAGAAAAAACATACGGACTACCATCCCGTTTCATTTTATATTTATTTTATGTTTGTGTTATTTTGTTTTTAGCTTAAGTCGAGTCTAGTCTTGGCTTAGCAACGCCATATTGTACATGTAATTAATCAAGATCTTTAACTCGCCACCAGTAAAATATCCCTTATCTAACAAATCCGTGTTTATCATATCCCTACACCTAACGTTATAACCCGTTTAAAAGCCCTCTTTGATAGTTTATCTTAGGTGCTTACGCCTAGTGGAGGAGGTTTTTGATCCTTTCCCAAGCCTATGGTAATTTATTTGCTATGACAGGTAGTGAGAGATATTATCCGTTTTCATTTATGAGATACACTTTTATGACACCTGAGAGATGTGAGTATCTAAACACTACTTGTGAGGTGCTAGTTTGTAATCTCCGTGCTTATTATGATTAAAGTGGAACGACTATTTGTTGTAATTACTTTTATATTAGCATTAAATGACCCCTAACTTGTATTTTGATTAGAATAAAAGCGCATTTGCTTGAGGACAAGCAAATCTCAAGTGTAAGGGTATTTGATGAAGCGAAAAGTGTACCGCTTTTAGGGGGTCATTTAAGCCCTAAATCGTATTTATTTGATCAAATATTGCCCTAAATCGTTCCTTTTGTCATTTTAGGTACTTTGGAGAAGAAATCTGGAAAAGGAAGCATTTTGGACGTTTTTGGAGCATAAAAGTGAAGAAAACGACAAAGTCTCCAAAGTTGCTGGAAAAGTACACTTGACGGCGTCAAGTATTGCTCTTGACGGCGTCATGGCTTGGCAAAAGAGGTGGATATGAAAAATACACGTGACGCACCAGAGAGTTTTGCAATGGAAAGTCTGACGGCGTCACCCTTTAAGGTGATCAAGGCCATCACGGTTTATGTTAATGAGAGACGGCGTCAAGCACTATTCTGACGGCGTCAAGCCTTGATAAGCCAGGGAGGATTTTGGAGGATTAAAGAGGGACGGCGTCAGGAAGACCATCCGGGAACCCTAGACACGGCGAGGTGACGGCGTCAAGATCTATAACGTGACGCCGTCAGCCACTAAACTCTATATATAGTTTTGCAATTTTTATTCATAGTGTGCAACTTTGTGAGGAGAAACCCTAAGACGAATTTCTGCCATTTTTAAGGGTTTTTATACCCTTGGATCTCCCATGTTTAATTGAAGATAAGTAATCACTTAATCAATCAATATGTCTATGTGTTGTTTGATTATATTTTGTTCTTGTCTTTTAATTAACATGCTAGGCTAGATTTATCTTGTGTTTGCTTAGATCTAATGAAACCTAACTATTGATTATTGGTTATTAGTGTGTTATTAATTGTATTGGATGATTGTTTATCGATGTTAGGCTTAAGAAAACTGGCTAACCTACTATACGGTAACTTGCTTGAACGTCTTAAGAAACATGAACCAATGCGTACTATGGTTTTTATGGTTGTATTTAATGCATGAGCGAATTCTAGTGATCCCATGTTAGGAGCTTCTTAGCCGGCTCGACATAGGAGTGAAGTAGGAGCTTGTAGAGTTTGGGGAAGTACGTACGCCACCCCACGATTGGTATTAAGGAATACACCCGTCATCCACGCAATTAATACACACTAATCAACCGGTAAAAGATAGTTAGGGAGTAAGGAAATCTAAGTAAACACATTTCTCTCCATATAAGTTTCATAACCTTTTCATTTTCAGTTATTTTATTTTATTTGCATTTGTAGTTATTTGGGTTAGTTGACTAGCAACTAATTCCGCCCACTCCTTCAAACCCGAGATTTTACTTGCTTTCATAAAAAATATAAAAAAATACAAAAAGAATCTTCCCTCACCCTTAGACCTATTAGAGTAGTTTTTCAATCCTAACGACACTATTCCCCTAGAGAACGATCAATCCCCCGGTACTTGCCACTACACTATACTACATCGGTCAGGTACACTGCCTGGTGGGGATTGCAAGCCTCTTGAGATCCCTCGAGAGGTAAAACCTGTTGTAAGGTCGCAAAACCACGCATCACTTAACCATGACAAAATCCAACAACTCTTCCACCAATAGACCTCCACGCAGAACTGCTCGTATTAGTGTTAAACAGTGTTGTTTTGTAAACTTGGCAACTTCATTAGAGGAGTCATCACCCTTCAACATCTCTTCACCCATAGCCGATGCGAATTTTCTAACACTCTCACTCCCACACCATCAAATGTAGTCATCCATACTCCACCTCCAACAATAACTCCCATAGCTACCACACCACCACCCGCTCCATCATAACCTGTTAGATTACCATCACCTCCAAACTCACCCAAACTACAATCAATGGAGTTGTTTAGAACTCCACCTACATCACCTCATCCATACTTGGATGATTTGGAAGACCTTCCACCAAGGTCAACCAATCCTCCTCCCATGACCTTTGAAGGTCAGGAACCCATGCCTTTTTCATCCCTTTTATCGGGATATCCATGGTCCTTTATACTGTGATCCACAACAACCTCAACCACAAATACAACCCCTCTCACCAACATCCACACTAATTTCTATTGATGAGGCAATGTGGATCAATGAGCCACAAACCAATGAAGAGATCAATGAGGAGCTCACCCGCCTCTATGCTCTCTCCAATATGGTGGATTCTCGTCTTAGAGAAGCCATGGACCTTCAATCCATCTTGCTTAACTCCCTCACAACTCCATCTACTAATCAACTGTTGGGAATTATAATTTAGAGTTGATATGGACAAAAGATGAAAGATGAAGGACTAAAGATGACAAAAGGATGGAACTTCAAAGAAAGAAAAGATTACAGCAAATCTTTTATTATTTTATGTTTATCTCTTTGTAACCCTAATGTTTCTAGTATATAAAGAAACACAGGGAATACGTTTTAGGTGTGTCAAGATGTAACACCAGGAAAAGTGTGTGTGTGTACGGGTGTTTTATGGGAAAACACCTAGGGTAGTTTGTTAAGCCTCAAGAATCTTTTGATTCCTGTTAGTGTGTTAACCGTGCTACACTTGATCAAGGTAGAATTGGGGCTGTTTGTATTGGTTAGAGTAGAGATGATGACGAGGAAAACCTTGTAGCAATAATAATGATTAGTTTGTTTATTCCGCTGCGTATTGATTTATTCATTGTTATTGTGTAATCCTAGATATGAGGTCTAACAAACCTTGAGCAAAACGATCTCCACAAGTGGTATCAGAGATAGGTTGCTCATGATATCTTGGATGTTACAAGGTTTCTGTCGAAAAGAAGCAGTCTTGAAGATGGTAAGAACTGGTTATTCAAAGATACCTAGTACTACACAATTCGTTTGTCGATTCATAAATTGGTCAACTGCTTTATTGGAATCTGACCGGTAAAAGTTTTTCAAGAATCAAATTTTTAAGGTATCAAATTTTATTTAATGCTGCGACATGTTTTTCACATATCTGTCGTCTTTTGCAAATTGCAAAGTGAGGTCTGTACTGTATGATATTTACCTCGTACCCATTTAATTCATTCAAAGGTTATTGTTTAAATTATGTTCATCATGGGTCGGTGGTCAAACATAAGATGCTATTATTCGAATGAATGATACAAGGTGGGGTCGAGATCTTATTGGTGGAACTTGATTCATTTGTCGCTTATGGTTGGACAATAAAGAAGGTTGTACAACTGTTATTTGATGTCGATTGGTAATATACTAAGTGTGATCTGCTTATTGGTCTGATGGTTACCAGTTTCTACTGCTCCCTTCAAATATTTTTACTGCTCATGATACATACTACTAGCAGTTTGTACCGCTGGGATTTCTAGTTAGTACTGTTGGTTTTCGGAATTAGTACTGCTCTACAACAGTTTGTATTGCTAGCTTTGGAGATTGAGGAGTTTCTACTACTGGGTTTATAAACTTTGTACTGCTGTTTGGTACTGCTAGAGCATGGAAGTCTAAAAGTGAGGGGAAGCATATTCAGTTGATTTTGGAGAGAGCACACACACAGGGGAAGTAACACACACACAGATGATGTTTGGATTTGATTTTGATTTTAATGGCTCGAATTTATCTTATTTATTGGTGATGAAGATTATTCGTTACTTATTTGAAGGTGAAGTGGAATTACTTGGGTTTATATTCTTATTATATATACGAATTGACGAACACTTGAAGGAGTTACGTTATTGTGTTCAGTGTTCACATTGTCAAGAGATTGCGATCTCCCTATACATCGGATTGGGTATACGTTCGCAGTTATATTTAAGACATGAGTTTGGGTTATTCTACTTCAGCATCGGATGGGTAATGGTTAGTTTTCTTCTTCAATACATCGAGGTTATACTACATCGAGGTGAAGGTTTTTCTACTGCTAGTTGATATTACTACTGCTGGTTTTGACTTCTACTTTTTCAAGTTCATTTATAGTGCGGAAAACTTAATGGTGGGTAATTTGAAACATTTGAATGATGGATTGGTCGTGTGATATTGATTCGTGGTGTAATGATCAAGGTTGCATATTTTTGTTCCCTATTTGATGATGACAAAAAAGGGGAAGAAGAGAATATTGAAGATTGCAGCTTGAAGATCCTTGATGATATGCATGGATTAAGGGGAATATCATCTTTCATTGGTCGTTGGTTTTGTCATATCAACTAGGGGAAGATTGTTGGGAATTATAATTTAGAGTTGATATGGACAAAAGATGAAAGATGCAATACTAGAAAAACAGCTATTCTTGACGCGCAATGCGCGTCATAAAGGGGTCAGATGACGCGCAAAAGCGCGTCAAGGATGGACCAGTCATAAATTTTCATGACCCGCATTTGGGCGTCATCCTTTTATGACACTCGGTTTATGACCCTCTTTTATGACGTGCGTTTTTGCGTGTCATAACCTAATTTTTTTTTTAAATTAATTTTTTTCAGTTCCTAATTTTCTATTAAATGACAATTAAAAACCTGATAATACAAAATTAAAAACACAAATATCAAAATAACGCATTTCTATATATATATATATATATATATATCAAAACAATGAGGTTAATTCAAGTACTAATTCACGATAAGTCACAAGTTAATTAACGACAAAAATTACATATCGATAGTAATTCACAAGTTAGTTTGACAGCTTCCACATCGACCACTGAGTATACAACAAGACTACCCGAGTCATCCGTGCAGCTCTCCTGAAGCAGTAGTTCGACATTTTGGGACGAGTTGCTAGCCACCTGTTCCCAAAATAACAAAAAAAGTATTATAATACATTTGATTTTAATTAACTTATTATAATTAATCTGTTGAATACGATGTTGGGGGGGGGGGGGGAAGCTCTGCAGGTCTGCTGATTAACTAGGGGTGCACAGGGCAGTTTTAGCCTTTTTCAAGGCTCTGAAAAGCTACTAAATTAAATTCCTAAAAATGAATAAAAATGGGGGATTAGTAAATAAGATGGCCTAGTTTCAAAATCCAAAATAAGAGCTTATAACTACTTAAGATGGGTGAACTAAAATAGAACAAAGGACCTCTAAAAATGCAAAAACTGAAATAGCAGTCCGGACTACTAATTGCAGACTGAAATTGGAGGAATTAAAGTGCAGGCCTAATGGATTCTAATTATGAACTGAAAAAGAGAAGTTTGGAACCTGAGAATGCAAAATAACTCCAAAAATAAGCCAGAGCTTATTAGAAGCTTATGGTGGCTGTTCAGCAGCTAGTGTCTGCACTGTCTGATCCAGACCTGCAAATTACTTCAAAACAAGAAAAGTAATGGTAGAAATAGCTTATATCAGTCATAATAAGCTCAATCAATTATGAATAAAGTGCAAATGAACAGTTTACAACCCAAATTACCCAATTTGACCCACCAACCAAACAGCCTCTTATACTTCTGATTTTAAAATTAAAACTACAAAACAGCCTCTTTTACAGAATGTTAAGATTGCAGATTCCACGCTTCCATGTATAGCAGTATAAATAAGATAATATTTGCATATGATGTTAGAAAACATGATTCAACAAGTTCATTTAGTCATTGTTACAACCGGTTCAATATATGCTACAAAGCAGTTCGTTAAAACTAGCATGCAAAAACACAATGATAGAAAAGAGAACATAGTATGTGGAAAAAATGCACAAAATATAATGATCATCACATCAAAGTCATATACCAAAAATGAATCAGATAAGATTGAAAACTTGCCTTCGTAGCCATACGAGACTCCATTATCTTCTTAGCTTCAGAAAGAATCTGTGAGCAAAGAATTTACCGAACCAAAAACCATTATTAATTTAAACTTAAAAAGAAAAAAACCTAGATTATTTGAACTAGAAAAATGCATACCTTAGCATCTTTACGCTCTTGGTGCTTTGACTGTGAGAGGACCATGGACAAAGCACGCTTACGATCAATCTCGTGAGAGATGTTGTATGGTTCCTACATCAAATATAAATGTACACATGATTTAAAACTTGGCCTAAATGCTACATAGCAAATCTCTAATATGCTATACAAAATTTAAATATAGAAAAACAATGCTGCATATATACGAGAGTCCATACCTTTACAAGAAGGTGGCCAGAAACATCAGTAGGAGATGGAGCCCTTGCAATCAATATCGTACGAGACACTGCAAAGTGAGGTCTGTACTGTATGATATTTACCTCGTACCCATTTAATTCATTCAAAGGTTATTGTTTAAATTATGTTCATCATGGGTCGGTGGTCAAACATAAGATGCTATTATTCGAATGAATGATACAAGGTGGGGTCGAGATCTTATTGGTGGAACTTGATTCATTTGTCGCTTATGGTTGGACAATAAAGAAGGTTGTACATCTGTTATTTGATGTCGATTGGTAATATACTAAGTGTGATCTGCTTATTGGTCTGATGGTTACCAGTTTCTACTGCTCCCTTCAAATATTTTTACTGCTCATGATACATACTACTAGCAGTTTGTACTGCTGGGATTTCTAGTTAGTACTGTTGGTTTTCGGAATTAGTACTGCTCTACAACAGTTTGTACTGCTAGCTTTGGAGATTGAGGAGTTTCTACTGCTGGGTTTATAAACTTTGTACTGCTGTTTGGTACTGCTAGAGCATGGAAGTCTAAAAGTGAGGGGAAGCATATTCAGTTGATTTTGGAGAGAGCACACACACAGGGGAAGTAACACACAAAGATGATGTTTGGATTTGATTTTGATTTTAATGGCTCGAATTTATCTTATTTATTGGTGATGAAGATTATTCGTTACTTATTTGAAGGTGAAGTGGAATTACTTGGGTTTATGTTCTTATTATATCTACGAATTGACGAACACTTGAAGGAGTTACGTTATTGTGCTCAGTGTTCACATTGTCAAGAGATTGCGATCTCCCTATACATCGGATTGGGTATACGTTCGCAGTTATATTTAAGACATGAGTTTGGGTTATTCTACTTCAGCATCGGATGGGTAATGGTTAGTTTTCTTCTTCAATACATCGAGGTTATACTACATCGAGGTGAAGGTTTTTCTACTGCTAGTTAATATTACTACTGCTGGTTTAGACTTCTACTGTTTCAAGTTCATTTATAGTGCGGAAAACTTAATGGTGGGTAATTTGAAACATTTGAATGATGGATTGGTCGTGTGATATTGATTCGTGGTGTAATGATCAAGGTTGCATATTTTTGTTCCCTATTTGATGATGACAAAAAAGGGGAAGAAGAGAATATTGAAGATTGCAGCTTGAAGATCCTTGATGATATGCATGGATTAATGGGAATATCATCTTTCATTGGTCGTTGGTTTTGTCATATCAACTAGGGGAAGATTGTTGGGAATTATAATTTAGAGTTGATATGGACAAAAGATGAAAGATGCACTACTAGAAAAATAGCTATTCTTGACGCGCAATGCGCGTCATAAAAGGGTCAGATGACGCGCAAAAGCGCGTCAAGGATGGACCAGTCATAAATTTTCATGACCCGCATTTGGGCGTCATCCTTTTATGACACTCGGTTTATGACCCTCTTTTATGACGTGCGTTTTTGCGTGTCATAACCTAATTTTTTTTTTAAAATTAATTTTTTTCAGTTCCTAATTTTCTATTAAATGACAATTAAAAACCTGATAATACAAAATTAAAAACACAAATATCAAAATAACGCATTTCATATATATATATATATATATATATATATATATATATATATATATATATATATATATATATATCAAAACAATGAGGTTAATTCAAGTACTAATTCACGATAAGTCACAAGTTAATTAACGACAAAAATTACATATCGATAGTAATTCACAAGTTAGTTTGACAGCTTCCACATCGACCACTGAGTATACAACAAAACTACCCGAGTCATCCGTGCAGCTCTCCTGAAGCAGTAGTTCGACATTTTGGGACGAGTTGCTAGCCACCTGTTACCAAAATAACAAAAAAAGTATTATAATACATTTGCTTTTAATTAACTTATTATAATTAATCTGTTGAATACGATGTTGGGGGGGGGGGGGAAAGCTCTGCAGGTCTGCTGATTAACTAGGGGTGCACAGGGCAGTTTTAGCCTTTTTCAAGGCTATGAAAAGCTACTAAATTAAATTCCTAAAAATGAATAAAAATGGGGGATTAGTAAATAAGATGGCCTAGTTTCAAAATCCAAAATAAGAGCTTATAACTACTTAAGATGGGTGAACTAAAATAGAACAAAGGACCTCTAAAAATGCAAAAACTAAAATAGCAGTCTGCACTACTAATTGCAGACTGAAATTGGAGGAATTAAAGTTCAGGCCTAATGGATTCTAATTATGAACTGAAAAAGAGAAGTTTGGAACCTGAGAATGCAAAATAACTCCAAAAATAAGCCAGAGCTTATTAGGAGCTTATGGTGGCTGTTCAGCAGCTAGTGTCTGCACTGTCTGATCCAGACCTGCAAATTACTTCAAAACAAGAAAAGTAATGGTAGAAATAGCTTATATCAGTCACAATAAGCTCAATCAATTATGAATAAAGTGCAAATGAACAGTTTACAACCCAAATTACCCAATTTGACCCACCAACCAAACAGCCTCTTATACTTCTGATTTTAAAATTAAAACTAAACAACAGCCTCTTTTACAGAATGTTAAGATTGCAGATTCCACGCTTCCATGTATAACAATATAAATAAGATAATATTTGCATATGATGTTAGAAAACATGATTCAACAAGTTCATTTAGTCATTATTACAACCGGTTCAATATATGCTACAAAGCAGTTCGTTAAAACTAGCATGCAAAAACACAATGATAGAAAAGAGAACACAGTATGTGGAAAAAATGCACAAAATATAATGATCATCACATCAAAGTCATATACCAAAAATGAATCAGATAATATTGAAAACTTGCCTTCGCAGCCATACGAGACTCCATTATCTTCTTAGCTTCAGAAAGAATATGTGAGCAAAGAATTTACCGAACCAAAAACCATTATTAATTTAAACTTAAAAAGAAAAAAACCTAGATTATTTGAACTAGAAAAATGCATACCTCAGCATCTTTACGCTCTTGGTGCTTTGACTGTGAGAGGACCATGGACAAAGCACGCTTACGATCAATCTCGTGAGAGATGTTGTATGGTTCCTACATCAAATATAAATGTACACATGATTTAAAACTTGGCCTAAAAGCTACATAGCAAAACTCTAATATGCTATACAAAATTTAAATATAGAAAAACAATGCTGCATATGTACGAGAGTCCATACCTTCACAAGAGGGTGGCCAGAAACATCAGCAGATGATGGAGCCCTTGTAATCAATATCGTACGAGACACTGCAGAATTAATGGACACAGCAACGACAACAAACAAAGGTTAAGTTATAAAGAATTGCCCATTTGTGGCTTCTTAAAATGAAACTGATATCAGAATATCAGATATTATAAGATAAACACCCTCTGTGGGTGTGTTTTCCAGCCGAGCAAACCAAGACCAACACCCCTTGTTGGGTGGTCTGTTGGATCGAAACAGAAGCAAGAACAAACAAACCAAGCACACCCTTGCGGGCTGCGTTGGTGGACCAAAACCCAAGCCACACGCACCCTACGTGGGTTGCTGTGGTGGGTCATAAGAAATAAGCTCAGGCAAACGCCCCTTATAGGCTGCGGTGTGGGTCAAAACAATAAAACTAAGTGCAAACTTATGCGTCTAGCTATGCCTGAGCACCATAAAACACACCTTCTTTGGGTCATTTTCTATTTTAGAACGACAACAAACAAGCACCCCTAGCGGGTGTGGCTGCGACAGTAGACAACAAACACCCCTATGTAGGCTGTATAGATCGAGACCAAGCAAGCAAGGACCATTTTGTGGTCTCACCAAGTCATGGTAAGCAACCAAACAAATCCCCTTTTGGGTTCCTTTTTCCCAGCCGAGACTAACACACACCCTTAAGTGGGTTTTTATTTACTGGAAATTAAACACACCCTTGCGATTGCCTTTTTGACCCGTGACCAAAATAACCCAAACAGCTATACCAAATAGAAAGTAAGCTCTAGAAAAACAGACACCTTCTTGGCTGATTTTTAGCCAAAACACTCCAAACCATCTATGTGGTTTGTGTTGGTGGACCGAGCACAAACCAACACCCTACGTGGGTGTGGTTGTGAATCAACCGAAACACATAAACATCATATAAGCTTCATCTTAGAATAATCAATTAAAACCAAAAAGGAATAAGCATATCCAATCCAACACAAGACCCATACGGGTTTCGGCTTGAAACCCACTCGGGTTTAAACCTGACCCAATAACAAAATAAATCAAACAAACACCTCTCAAATCTGTACTTAACCACATGAATTTTAGATATCAAAAACATTTCTATTGTTGTTTTAATTCCACTAGAAACTTATGAATCGGTTTAAACAAAAGATTAACAAAAGTATATGTGAGTTTCGACATACCCATAGATCGAGAGACATGAGGAGGGACAGAGGTGTGGCGATGGTGATTCAAGGTCACAAACCCGAATAAAAAACAAGAGCACCTTGATCTCCTTCTTAGTCTCCCTTGATGGTAATGATGGTGGTGGTGACAGAATGATAAGGCAGCTGGTGGTGGATATGGTGTGGCTGTTATCAAGAGAGAGAGGGGAGAGATGAAGCTGATTATTAGAGAGTGAGAAGGATAAGATATGAAATCTGATATAAAAGAGGATAAAGGGATAAGAGAGCGTCATCTAGGCTAAATTTTAACAGATTTTGACACTTATTTTATGACTTTGCTCTTTGCGCGTCATCTTGTAGCGTGGGTCATAAAAAGCGGGTCAAGGATAGCCCTTTTTCTAGTAGTGATGAAGGACTAAAGATGACAAAAGGATGGAACTTCAAAGAAAGAAAAGATTACAGCAAATCTTTTATTATTTTATGTTTATCCCTTTGTAACCCTAATGTTTCTAGTATATAAAGAAACACAGGGAATACATTTTAGGTGTGTCAAGATGTAACACCAGGAAAAGTGTGTGTGTGTACGGGTGTTTTATGGGAAAACACCTAGGGTAGTTTGTTAAGCCTCAAGAATCTTTTGATTCCTGTTAGTGTGTTAACCGTTCTATCATTGATCAAGGTAGAATTGGGGATGTTTGTATTGGTTAGAGTAGAGATGATGACGAGGAAAACTTTGTAGCAATAATAATGATTAGTTTGTTTATTCCGCTGCATATTGATTTATTCATTGTTATTGTGTAATCCTAGATATGAGGTCTAACAAACCTCGAGCATAACGATCTCCACAAGTGTCATTGTTAGGAAATTAAGCTTTAGCAGTTAAAGACTGTTGAAGATAACAGTTAAGACTGTTGAAGATGGAAGTTAAGACTGCTGAAGAGTTTTGAAGACATATGCAGTTAGGACTGCTGAGTGAAGAAGTTAGTACGGTTTATGTTTATGATTTATGTAATAGATAATTATGGAATATATATTGTGTATATCGTATAAGATTAGAATGATAGTTATCTTGTAAAGGAATCCTTGGTCTATGAAAGGATTGCCTAGGTTAACATACAGAGATATAGAAGTACGAATTAATTGATAGAGATTCAAGGTTGTAAAACCTAGTGATAGGAGATCACTCGTATTATTATTCTAATAATAATATTGAATCGTTGAAGTTTATCATTCTATGTTCATTCATTGTTTCATTCAAATCATACAAAACACATAAAGTCTTCTAAGTGCTAGCTAGTAAATTCCGCGTGCTAGACTACGTATAATTCTTAGTATCACATCTAACACAAGGAGTGTGTGTAGATCCGGTCAAGTGGTATCAGAGCCAGGTTGCTGATACTTAGATTTAGAAGATCCGAGAAGAACAAAGATGGACATGGAAACAACACCATCCACAACTAACATTGCTGCTAAGCTTCCTATGCTTAAACCTAATGAATTCGACATATGGAGACTTCGTATTGAGCAGTTTTTCCAAGTGCAAGACTATGCACTTTGGGAGATCATTGAAGATGGAAACTCCTTTACACCAGTAACAACAACAACTGTTGTTGAAGGTAAATCTGAGAGTACAGTGCAGACAAAGCCAACCACTAATGAAGAGAAGGCAAGGCACAAGAATGATGTTAAGGCTAGAAGTTTGCTTCTGATGACCATTCCCAATGATCAGTTGCTGAATTTTAGTAAGTTCAAGTGTGCTAAAACGCTTTTTGAAGCTATTGTTGCAAGGTATGGTGGGAATGAAGCCACCAAGAAAACCCAGAAGACCCTTCTCAAGCATCAGTTTGAGAACTTTACAGCAACAAGCAATGAGTCGTTGGATCATATGTTCAATAGACTTCAAAAGTTGGTGAGTCAATTGGCTGTTCTAGGAATTGAGATGCCTCAGGAAGATCTCAACTCCAAATTTCTGAGGAGTCTACTAGCTGAATGGGCTATGCATGTGGTAGTATGGAAAAACAAGCCTGATATAGATTCCATGAGCTTAATGGATCTCTATAGCAACTTCAAGATAGTTGAACATGATATTAAGAAGTCTGCTGGATCAAGCTCAAGCTCAAGCTCAGGGAATTTGGCCTTTGTATCAACTCCCAGTTCATAAAGTACAGATGAAGAAGTGCAAGTTGCTGGAGCAGTTGGTACTGCTAGTGCAAACCTTGGTACTGCTAGCACCTCAAGCAGTACTAGTGGACTTTTGAATGATGATACTTATTGTGCTTTCCTGACTACTCAGCACAATGGAAGTATGTTGACTCATTCAGATCTTCAAGAGATTGATGAAGATGACATTGAAGAGATGGATATTAAGTGGCAGCTCTCTCTTCTCAGTTTGAGAGCTAGGAGATTCTTGAAGAAGACAGGAAAGAAGATTGTCATAAACAGTAATGATGTTGCAGGGTATGACAAGTCCAAGATTGAGTGCTTCAACTGCCACAAGAAAGGTCATTATTCAAGGGAGTGTAGATTACCAAGCCAACAAGATGGAAAGAGCAGAGGTTATGGTAACAAGTCAAGAGTTGTGGAGGTTACTGATTCAAGCTCGAAAGCCATGGTTGCTATTGATGGCTTAGGATTTGACTGGAGCTATGTTGCAGAGGAGGAAGCAGAAGCATCTACAGAGGTTGCTCTCATGGCATTTTCTGATTCTGAGGTACAAGTTTCAAAATGTTCTAAATCTTGTGAAGCTTTAAAAGATCTAGAAACACTTAAAACAAGATATGAGAATCAGAGAAAAGAACTAGTTGAAACTGCTTTTAGCTTAGCAAATCATAAGAGAGCTTTAGCTGTGTTAGAAGAACAAATTGTTCATTATCAAAGTAATGAGTCTAAGTTTTCTGATGATATGATTATTGTTAAGAGAGACTTAATGCTTAGGGAGAATGAAATTACTGTGTTGAAACATGAGCTAGAACAGGTTAAGAAAGCTAAGGAGAACATTCAGATGAGTGTAGACACACTAGAATACACATCAAAAGGTGTTCAAAAGATAATTGAGAGTCAGATTCTTAATAAAGCTAAGTCAGGACTAGGATATAAATCAGTTCCACCTCCCTATAGAGGAATTCCAACACCCCCAGGTGTAGACTTAGAATACACAGGACTCCCTGAATTTCAATTACCTGTGCTTAACTATGGTCCTCAACCCAAGAAGGATGTAGTTGATAAACCTGTGTTTGAAAGTGCAAGTGATAAATCACTATCTGAGGACAAGGTGTCTTCTGATAGGCCCTCACCTAAGGACTCAAATGCTCCAACTATTGAGGAATGGACTTCTGATGATGAGGATGATCAGGCTGTGGTTAAGCCTGTTAGTGCTAAAGTGGAGGAACCAAAAGTTCCAAAGATGGTTAAACCTGAGACTGTTAGGCCTAGATCAAATGCCAAACCTTTTAGACCAACAGTTAGGTATGCAGAAATGTATAGAACCATAAACAAGCCTAGAGGTAACCAAAGGAATTGGAATGACCTAAAATCTCACCAATTAGGGGAGGATTTTGTTTGTTATAGGAAAGCTTGTTACTCTTGTGGTAGCTTTGACCATCTTGCAGATTATTGTGATAAATGGGTATCTGGATATACAAATCATAGGTTGAGCATAGCAAGACCTCAATCTTTTCTTAGGAATGATAGAATAATACCTAGATCAGTTCTTTTAAGGTCTGGACCTAAAGCAGTTCAAACTGCTAGACCAGCAGTTCAGACTGTCAGACCTATGAGAACAATTCACCTAAGGCCACCAGTTCAAGGTGCAAAAATGTTTTCCAAATCAGCACCAAAAACTGTTAATAGACCCTTTCATCACAAAGCAGTTGTAAAAAATCAAGTTTGGAAACCTAAGGTAACAACTACCAAGCCAGCTGTTCCAACTGCTAGCAGGGTAATTGGTACTGGTGTGAATAAAAACACTGCTAAGGGGAATATGGGTACTGGAGTGAATGCATCAGCATGTTGGGTATGGAGACCTATTAAACCCAATGGTGCTAAGACTGTTTTGAAAAGAATGAATTATGTTGATGCTAGTGGAAAGCCTAAGTTTGTTTTGGCTTGGGTTCCACAAGGAAATTAATTTTTTTTTGGTAATATGCATTGTTAGTCATATGCTTGTATCTTGTTTCTTTGTTTTTGGACTAACAATTGCAGGATTGGAGAGAAAAACACCAAGGGATTATGAATGCTTGATGTTTTGGACTAAATGGTGTTCTGGAGATTAGTATGTGATCTTTGCATACAACAAATGGTAATTGGTTCACCATATCTTATCCACATAAGAACCAACTAGTCCAGAGCAAACGGTTTCTGGTAAAGACTAATCAAATCCGTTGATGGTTGACAATTTACCAAAAATTGTATGGTTATCAGCTCACAATATCTAAGTGTGAAGAGTTGGCTAGTCCAAAGCAAACGGCTATTGGTAAAGACATATCAAATCCGTTGATAGCTGATAGTTTGCTAAAAACTATGTTTGAGCCATGGTATTTTAAAATTTATTTCAAAAAATTCGTACGGCTCAACAAAATTTTTGCAACAGTTGGTACGGTTAGTACAACTTTAGGACGGCTCAACTAGCCGTTGTAAAAAATCTGTCAGTAATTAATTTTCTAGCCGTTGGGGTAAAAACCGTTATTCTTAAGATACTTATAGGGATTTTTATAGACGATAATTATCTTTTTACCATAAATTCATTTATTCTCTTTCTAAAGATAATTTATCTCATACGCATATTTCGCAAAACCCTAAACAATACCTATAAACCCTAAGCAACTACATAAAACCTCAATTCCAATTTACAAGATCATTGTATTGCTATAATCTTTCATTTTTCATCATTAAGAATGGCTGGATTGGAATTTGTTAAGCATCACAACCAGGTTGCGTTTTTAGAGAAAACAGAGCAAGGAGATGGGCCAAAGTTTTATGAGATTGTGGACTTTCTCAACCACTCTCACATAAGGTATGCTCTAACTGTTTCTCCTACTCTTTATGTCTCGCACATCACACAGTTCTGGCAGAATTCATCTGTCTTGACAAGTGATGACGGAGACTTAGAAATTCATTCTGAAGTAGATAGCGTTAAGTTTGTTGTTACCGAGTCTATACTTAGGAGACATCTTAAATTAAATGACTCAGATGGTATCCACATTATGCTAAATACTGAAATTTGGGAAGAACTTACAAGAATGGGGTATGATACATCTGAAAATAAATTGACTTTTCAAAAAGGATGTTTTTCACCTCAATGGAGATTTTTGATACATACTCTTTTATGTTGTTTGAGTCCTAAAAAGACTGCTTGGGAGCAGTTCAGTAGCAATATTGCTATTGCTCTCATTTGCTTGTCTACAAACAGAGTTTTTAACTTTTCAAAATATATTTTTGAGGGTATGGTATCAAATGTTGACAGTAAAACAAAGTTTCTAATGTATCCAAGATTTGTTCAAACTCTTTTGAATAAAAAGAAATATTTGCTTACAATACCAACAGAAACTTTTGCTACGCCTAGCCTTCAATCAAAGGTTTTTCAAAACATGGCTATGGCTAGTAGGCTTTTTCAAAGGGAACCAGTTCCATTGTTTCCTCAAATGCTTCAAACTGAGTTGGGTGAAGGTTCAGCAGTTCCAACTGATCCCCATCACACATCCACTCAAGAACTTGAAACAACCCAACAACCACCCATCACTTATAGGAGAAGGTCTAAACCTAGTCTAACTAGGGTTGTGACTAGATCCTTGCCCAAAGATTCACCTCTCCTAGCAGGTAACACAGCTAGAAGTGATGAGGGTAGCTCTTCACAAACTGAATTGATGGAAATATGTACCAAGTTAGTTGACAAAGTAAAGACCTTGGAGGAGGAGCTTAAAAAGAGTAATGAGGAGCTGAAATCTCATAAAGAAATATTTTCCAAAGTCTACACCAAGCTAACTAAAAGGGTGAAGAAGCTTGAAGATCAGTTAAAGAAGAAAAGGGAAAGAGTGATATTGGATGATGATTCTTCTGATGATGATGATTCAGATGGTTCTGAAGGGGATGATGAAAATTCTTCCAAACAGGGGAGGAAATTTGGTAAAGATAAGGATAGATCAGGTTCTCAGGGGAGGCATGAAAAAGGTTCAGAACAAGATGAAGGTTTTGATATTGGTTCAGGTTCTGGTTATGTTTAAGAAGAAATAGCTGAGACACATCAAGCAGTTCCAAATGTTGAAGCAGTTCAGACTGCTAAGACAGAGCATGAAACAGTTCAAACTGCTGAGACAGAGCATCAAGCAGTTCCAACTGGTGAAACTTCTGCTGAGCCAGTTTATGAAAGGAGAAGAGCAGATAAAGGGAAGAAGCCAATGACATCTGAAGAAGTTGCTGCTGCTCAAGAACTTGAAAGGCTCAAGAGATTAAAACCAAAAACTCAAGATCAGATAGATCATGATGCAGAAGTTGCAAGGCAAATGATAGAAGAAGATTTGGCTAGTGAAGAAGCTAAACAAGCTCAGATTGCTCAAGATGAGGAATTTGCAAGAAAAATGGCTGCTGATGATGTACGAAACATAGATGAATTTATGGTTGAAAAAGATTATCCAATCAGACCAGGTGTTTTGACAATGATGGCACATATTAAACTAGAAGCTAATGAAGAATCTGAGATGGCTGATATGCTGGTGACAAAGATATTCAACCTTGCACAAGAAGTAAAAGCTAGATCTAAGAGATTTGTTTGATAGGTGTTTGAAAGAATTTTCAGCATTAAGAAGAAGAAGCTTAATTTGAAGAAACTTAGTGATTTGGATAGAAATCATAAGTTTAGGGGAGGATTGTTAGGAAATTAAGCTTTAGCAGTTAAGACTGTTGAAGATAGCAGTTAAGACTGTTGAAGATGGAAGTTAAGACTGCTGATGAGTTTTGAAGACATAAGCAGTTAGGACTGCTGAGTGAAGAAGTTAGTACGGTTTATGTTTATGATTTATGTAATAGATAATTATGGAAAATATATTGTGTATATTGTATAAGATTAGAATGATAGTTATCTTGTAAAGGAATCCTTGGTCCATAAAAGGATTGCCTAGGTTAACATACGACATATAGAAGTACGAATGAATTGATAGAGATTCAAGGTTGTAAACCCTAGTGATAGGAGATCACTCGTATTATTATTCTAATAATAATATTGAATCGTTGAAGTTTATCATTCTGTGTTCATTCATTGTTTCATTCAAATCATACAAAACACATAAAGTCTTCTGAGTGCTAGCTAGTAAATTCCCCGTGCTAGACTACGTATAATTCTAAGTATCACATCTAACACAGTGAGTGTGTGTAGATCCGGTCATCAACCACCACCACTACCAAACACCCAACCTCTACTACCACCAACAAACAACCAATCACCACCACCACAAAACAATGAGCCCACTCTTCCTCTAGACTTTCCAAGGCATGGTTGCTCACAATGCGAGAGGACTGCTCACTTGGCCCAAAGGACCAACCTCTTGGTCCATGAGCTTCAAAACGGAATGCGGTTTATTTTGAACCACATTCTCGAGCGTCTCAATGCGCTCTCTCATCCTCCTCAATAGGAGCTTTTCTAGTTTCCTTTTATAGGAACTTTTAGGATCTTATTTTAGGATTTTTCTTTTTAGGATTTATTTTCTTTGTTTAATGTAACACCATTTTTTCCAAGTAATGAATGTTATGTTTTTATGCTTCTGGGTGATCAATATTTGGCATATTATCTTGTTAACATCATAGTATGGTTGTTTTGAGTTCTCTTAATGATTTGATCACTTGTACTTATGCGCATATTTTTATTAGATACTTATTGTTGACTTTTTAAGTCAAATGGGTTGAACTTTCTTTCTTGGTTGACCTATTCATATGCATTATTCAACTTGGTTGGAATTATTCACAACTAAACTTTATAGCATTTTACATCCTTGAAACGTATACGTTGGCACCCTAGCAATAGGGAGTATACATCTAGGGGGTGCATATCATATTCGAACCATTTGTTTTGTAGGTTCATACATCATACCTTGGCACTCTAGTTAGGGAGAGTATAATCTAAGGGGGAGCTATAAAGTTCTCAAAATCACATTCCGCTACGCATATCTTCTTTTTGTTTCGACAAAAATGGGGAGATAGGATTAAGCTTACATCACAGTAACATCATAGTGCATACTTTTATGCTTAAAAATAGTTTTCAAAACTTGCATAAAACTAACTTAATCTATATTTTTAAAAGACTCATACTTTATTTATTTCATTGCTTACAAATATTGTTGACTTTTTAAGTCAAATAGGTTGAACTTTCTTTCTTGGTTGACCTATTCATATGCATTATTCAACTTGGTTGGAATTATCACAACTAACCTTTATAGCATTTTACATCCTTGAAACGTATACGTTGGCACCCTAGCAATGGGGAGTACACATCGAGGGGGAGCATATCATATTCTAACCATTTGTTTTGTAGGTTCATACATCATATCTTGGCACTCTAGTTAGGGGGAGTATAATCCAAGGGGGAGCTATAAAGTTCTCAAAATCACATTCCGCTATGCATATCTTCTTTTTGTTTCGACAAAAATGTGGAGATAGGATTAAGGTTACATCACAGTAACATCATAGTGCATACTTTTATGCTTAAAAATAGTTTTCAAAACTTGCATAAAACTAACTTAATCTATATTTTTAAAAGTCTCATACTTTATTTATTTCATTGCTTAAAAATACACTTTATGTTTTGTCATCAACAAAAAGGGGGAGATTGTTAATACAAATATCGTCCTAAAAACGTTATTTATATTTTAGGATCTTTGCTTAATTTTGTTAATGACAATTACAAAGTTTATCTTTAAGCAAAGCATAAATATAAGATTAAGTCTTTTAAATTTATAGTGATAAGTCTTTTAAAAACACATTTACACATTACAAGATCACTAGGAATAACATTATATACATATATACATTTACATTTTTATTTCTTAAATTATAAATATTTAAGATGACATCATGGCATACCTCATTTTGATATCTTTAGGATATCTTGAGGATTTGTGAAATATCTTGTATAGATCTTCAAGCTAAAGAGTTAATATTGGAAGATATGAAAAGATTGTGCAAGATATGGAAAGATTTGAGAATCTCTTAGTTGTCCTGTACTGGCGGATCCAAACCATTACAAGGGCGGATCCAATTTAAGGGATCCGCCAAATCCGCCACTTGTTGATCAGCTTTGCCTATAAATAGCAAGCTGATCATTCAGGCAGATTATCACTCATATAGCTTAAAACATATATTCATTTCATTTACACATTACTAACCCATATCATTCTTTCATTTCATTGATCTTTCCATTTGTAGCAAAGAGATCAAGCATACAAGGATCAACGTACTATTGTTATCCTTTTAGTATAGACTCTGTGTGATTTTGTATTAGTTCACATATCATTATTTGTATCATTAATTTAGTAGAGTTTGGTTAGTGTTTTAGTCCTTAAAACACAAAGAGTGTCGGGAGTGGTTGTACCCTTATTAAAGAACCAACGGGAGTGGTTGTACCCTTATTAAAGAACCAACGGGAGTGGTTGTACCCTTGTGAAAGAACCAGCGGGAGTGGTTATACCCTTGTAAAGAACCCGGTATTTAGCTTAATACCGGATAAAGAGTAAGTGACGTGTAAAGGTTTTCTCCGCCTAGAAGGGAGTTTGTTTCTTAGTGAAGAAAAACTCTCGAGTTAGACGCTCGAGGAGTGGAGTAGGGCAAGGAAGAGAGTCCTTGTAGCCGAACTACTATAAATATCCGTTTTATGTGGTTTGATCATTCATTTCCTTACTTACTTAACTTATATTGTTTGTTTGTGTTTATTTACCTTGAAATCATGATAAGTCACAAAGCAAATTAATTTTAAAACGGTAAAACTATTCAACCCCCCTTCTGGTTTTCCATAGGTATATCCGGCAGAGAAGGAGCAGACTTGAAAGGATGCTTAGCTTTTAAGTCCTCAAGAGTGGTATCGTTATAAGGAGCAACACCTGAAGAAAAAAGAACTCTGTGAAGATCGTTTAGCTCGAGATTGGTTAGATCTCATCTAGTGATTAACACAACAATAATGAATAAACATGTACGCAACTGAGTAAACAAAAGATTCATTATTTTTGAACAAAGGTTTCTTCGTCATCATCACTAACAACTACTAACAATACAAACAGCGCCAATGCTATGTGATCAAGTATAGCACGGTTACACTCTAACAGGGATCAACGATCCTTGAGGCTTAACCAAACACGAACCCTAGGCGTCTACACTAAGACTTGACGCCTAGTTACACACACACACCTTTTATTGGAGTTACATCTTGACTCCTGTATAAAATAATAGACGCCCTATCTCTTTATAAACTAGAGATTAGGGTTACAAAGACTTTAACTTTTAACATAATTAGTCCTTCATCTTTGTCTTCATAAGTTTCCTCCATCTTTCATATTTTGTCAATATCAACTCAAAATATAATTCCTAACAATCTTCCCCTAATTGATAATGACAAAACCAAGTATGAAAGATGTCGTCTTCCCCTTAAGCCATGCATATCATCAAGGATCTTCAAGCTGCAATCTTCAAAATATTCTTCCCCATTTTGTCATCATCAAATAGGGAACAAAAAGTAAGCAACCTTGATCTTCATAATCACGAATCAGCACCATACTTCCAATCTAGTCTTCTAATGTCTTGAATCGCCCTCCATGAACGAACACCAAAACGCTTTCTTTTATAAATGAACTCAAGACATAAAAATCCCAAATCTTCAGTAAAAATACCAACGAGTAGCAATAAAAACCTTCACCTCGATGTAGCACATAAATGGTTAATCATTTTAACAATAAGCTTCCCCTGAAACCCATATGTTAACCATTTGAATCTCCAATTCTATAGACTGTATGTATTGAAGAAGAAAACTAACCATTACCAATTCGATGCTGAAGTAGAATAAACCAACCTTTTGTCTTATGTCTTGTACTAAATACGACTTCGAACGTATACTTAACATATAAGAAGATCGCAATCCCTTGACAATAATCACTGAGCACAATAACGTAACTCCTTCAAGTGTTTGTCAATTCTTAGTCTCTTGAACGAACGAACAAGTTACCTCTTGCAAAAAGGTATGATAAAACACAACCTTGAAAATTTCCACTTCATCGTCAAATAAGCAATAACTAATCCACTTCACCAATAAGAAAATAACTTCGATCCATGAAACTTTAACGAACATAAACCAAAAATCAAATCCAAAAATCTCTCGTGTGTATGTTTCTTCCCCTCTGTGTGTGTGATGGAACCACCTGTTCCAAATCAATAATCAACAATATATATACGCTTTCCCTCACTTGTATAACCTCATTCCAACGAAATCAGAACAGTAGAAATCTTTCAACCCTTCGTATAATAAGTAAATCATACTGCCAAAGAATAATAAAAATATTGCACATGTGGCATAAAGCTTGCATAAAAGCACGAAGAATTAGTACCATGAAATCTGTAGGATTCATAATATATTTGCCTCTTTACCGAATAAAAGAATAAGCACCACATGCAAATAACGCTAACAATCACTGATCCACTTATTATATTAGTCACCGTCCCACCAAATTTTTTAGCCAATCAAAGTAAATGCATCTTCGAACTACTCATTAAATCATGCATGTACACCGTCCAGTTATATTACCGTATGCACAGCAATGCATCGCTATATTGTTACCTTTCAATATCCAACCAATCGAATAATGAGCCAAGATCACGTATGAATTCCAAGCAACCTTTTTCTTGCTTCATCTGGTTCGAACGATAGTAGTACAAAAAAAATATAAGATCAGCAGTACAAAGTGAACAACGAGCAGTACGAAGTGAGTTCGAGAACGTAGCAGTACAATCACTCTTCCATAGCAGTACAAACATAGAACTTGGTAGTACTAAGTCGAAACGATAGTAGTACTAACCTCGAACGAGAACGACTAGCAGTACGAATGTCGATTCCTCGGCAGTACTAACAAAAACCAACAATACTAACGTATAACAAAGCAGGAAAAACAACCAAAAGTAAAGCTTACTTGCGTCCTAAACATCAACTTCAAAACATTAACTGATTTGATCCTCATTCACATCTTCCATAACCAACCTTGATCAAGCAAAAACCCTAATTGACTCGCAACAGCAGAGCCATATTGTAGCAGCAAAACTAATAACAATGGGTATACCAACATTGTAAATAAAGTCAGTATATAGATATGTAAGATCATGCAATACACGAGTCAATTCAGTAGAATACATGATGAATTCAGCAATCAAAACCATAAACCTCTTATTGATTCTAGGGTTTTCATTAAAGAAACCTAACTATAAAACCCTAACTGGAAATCGAGCAAATAAAAAGAACATACCATAGCAGCTTCCATACGAGTATAGTCCAACTTCCATGATGAATGAACAAGAATAGAACCAAATCCATGAAGTTGAATCAAGAAAACCCTAAAAAATTTGAAAATCACATACTCTTCTGCAGCAGTTTTCAAAAATGTATACCTGACGATCTAGAGCTCAGATCGAAGATCCCTCTAGTGAAAATCTACCTTAATGTATGAAGAATCTCCAGTAAAAATTTCAGCCCGATCCAATGGTTAACGAAGGAGTTATCGCCGTTTGAAAACAGGCCTGCAGTGAGTTACGAAAGTACGAACAGTTACGAATTTTTATGTTTTCTTCCATCTTCGACCAACGAAACCTTGTTGAATCCCACGATCACGAGCCCCTTGGCTCTGATACCAATTAATAAGATCTGATATGTTACAGTTAGGGTGTTAATCCTGTATGATGTGTATGAGATACTTTTAGTGGATATAACTAAGTATGCGGAATCTATTTTGTTATACTTAGAAGATATTGTGTGTTGTATGAATGAATGAAACAGTGAATTGTATGTATGAACAATGAAGACAAAGTTTTTCTTCTAACGATTCAATATTATTATCAATAATGAAACCTCCATATTGCTTCTCCTCCATCTGGTTCATAAATCCTCTTCAATTGAACCCATAATTCCTTCTTTTAGCCTCCATAAAGTCTGCAACTTCTTCTTCATGCATTTTTCTTGCAACTTCTTCATCAAAATCCATTTGCATCTGAGTTCTGGGCTTAAATTTCTGTGGTTGTGGCTCATCTTCAACCATAATTCCCTTTCCCTTGTCCTTAGCAGTTTGTATTGCTTCCTTTACTACTTCAGCAGTTTCCACTGCTTCTTTAGAACTTGTAGCAGTTTGTACTGCTTCTTCAATTTGTTTAGTAAATATTGTTGGGAATTATCACAAGGTTCGAAGAAGATACCAATGAAGAACAGACTTAAGTTAAGTCTGGTAGCTATGATATTAAGTCTGGGGTTAGTTAAGTCTGGTTTTGTAATAGTTAAGTCTGGTAGTTATGTTAAGTCGGGTCAGTAAAAATAGGAAATTTTGTTAGTATTAAGTTAGGAAAGGATATGTACGAGTTAGGTATCTTTATAGAAGATACGTAAATATCTTTTCACACGGTTTTGTAATTAGGGTTTCCTTCAAGTATAAAAGGAACCCTAAAGATGATTATTATGTACGTATGAATTGTGTGAGTTAGTGAAATATACGAAGTTAGTGATAACTATGTGTTCTTCATTGTTCTTGTTAATTTTCCGCGTTAACATTAACAATTGTGTAAGAGTTTCTCACTTGGATTGATTTGGATTTATTCAAGTCATCCACTAAGTAATCAAAGGCTACTTAGAGATCCATACAAATCGTGGACCAACAAGTGGTATCAGAGCCTTTAGAGAGACTCTGAATTCGAAGAATACAACACCACAAACAAATTCTCAATCAATTCACCCTACACAATGTCTGGCCTTGAGCAACCAATCAATACTGAAACTTTTTCAAACCATAACAGTGAGGATGAGAGATCAAACCATGAAGAAGAAAACCCTGAAACCAGCACCTCTAAATCACAACCAACCATCCCTACAACCACCACCATATCCAACATCAAACTTCCAATACTGAAGAGAGAAGAATACGACATATGGGCCATGGAGATGGAACATTACTTGGAATACATTGACAGTGATGTTTGGAAGGTTATTCAGAAGGGAAATTCTAAGAAAAGGGTTTCAGTTGGTACTGATGGGCAGATTAGAATATTACCACCATTGACTGCTGAGGAGATACGGGTTGTGGAAAAAGAAAAGAAGGCTAGAACCTTGCTACTTATGGCTATTCCAAAGGAGAATCTACAAAGGTTTCATGGGATGATAGATGCCAAGGAGATTTGGGAAGCAATTAAGAAACGTTTTGGTGGGAATGCAAACTCTAAAAAGATGCAGAAAGCTGTTCTCAAACAGCAATTTGAAACATTTAGTGTGTCAAAGGCTGAAGGATTGGAAAAGGGTTATGACAGATTTCAACATCTTCTGTCACAACTAGAAGTACATGGTGCTGTTGTATCTAATGAGGATGTCAATCACAAGTTTTTTAGGTCTCTACCCCCAGAATGGGTAAATGTGTCTATGACTATGAGGATGAAGGATGAAGTTGACTCAATGACCCCAGATGACTTGTACAACAATCTTAGGATTTTTGAAAGGGACATCAATGAAACCACTCAGACATCTCCTAGTTCTTCAAATGTTGCTTTTGTGTCTCAAAGCAAAGGCAACACTTACAAGGTTAAGTCTGGCAGTGTTAAGTCTGGTGTTTATGAAGCTTCTACAAGGGAAAGAACTGCTCCTACAGGCTTTGCAGATGAGGTGATCCACTCATTCTTCGCCAATCAACAAGAAGATGAGAGCTTTATCAGTGAAGATTTGGAGCAGATAAATGATGCTGAGGTAGAAGAGATGGACATCAAATGGCACATTGCCATGATTGCTCTGAGGGTAAAGAGGTTTCAAAAGCAGTATGGGAGGTCCATTAAGTTCAACAACAAGTCTCCAGTTGGGTACACTAGGAGGACAGTTGAATGCTTCAATTGTCATAAGCATGGACACTTTTCTAGAGACTGCCCGGAAAAGAAGTCTACTGATGGGTATAGGAAGAGTGATGCAGAGGATGACAAGCTGGAAAGAAACCAGATGAGTATGGTGACATTGGAAGCTGGAGCTATTAACTGGAATGAGCACACAAAGGAGACTGAAGAGTCCAGTCATGCACTCATGGCCATTGGTACTAGTAATGAGGTATCATTAAGTTCCAAATTATGTACTGATTCCTATAATCATGTTAAGGCTTTGTGTGATGAGCAGTTGACACTGATAGGTGACCAAGAAGCACAAATTTTAGCTTATAAAAATGCTCTAAAAACATTAGAAGCACAAAAAGGCACCCTTCAGAAACAACATGCTGATTTAAATGAAAAACTATTCTTTCAGGCAAATAAAATATATGAGCAAGATGAAAAACTTAAAAAATATAGAAGAATTGGCCTAAGAATACAAAAGGAAAGGGATGATTTGCAAAAACGTGTAGACCAGTGGAATAATTCAAATAACAATCTGTTTAAATGTTGGGATTCTCAAGTAAAGTCAAACAAGAAACATGGCTTAGGGTATGAGGAGGATGAGAAAAAGGCTATATTTAAGCATAGAGAGGATGATTATGAAGGTAAACCTTTGTATAATAGGTTTGTTAAGGCTGATGATTTCAAGGGAGTTCCACATCCATTGAGTGGAGACTATACTCCTCTTGAAAAAGAGGAGTTAGATGACTCTCTATTTGTGTATGGAAAAAGAGGTCCTCAAATGCCTGAGTCAACCACCTCAGAGGACAAAACTAGTGAGTATTCTACTTGTCAATCTAATGACACTGAAGGATCCATTGGTGATGTCTCTGACCACTCTAAGTCTGAGTCAAAAAGTGAAGTAAAAGAGAGTCCTGAACCTAAGATTGTTAAGGAAAGTGAACCTGTTGTGACTGAACCAAAACCCCAAACAGTTAAACCTAGTTGTGTCAACCACATAAAATCTCCTAGGGAATCTGTTAATATGAATGAGTCACCTAAAAGTAATAGTGTTCACAGAGAAGTTAGGAGTAGCTACACTTACACTCCTAAGAGATGTTTTGTTTGTGGAAGTTTAAGTCATTTGATTAGAGATTGTGACTTCCATGAGAAGAGAATGAAAAGGGAAGCTGAGCTTAAAAGGAATGTGAATATGGGTCATGTTAATAATAAACCAGTGTGGAATAATGCTAACAGAATAAATCATGCCAACCAATTTGCTCCCAGACCAGCCCAACATGTTAACTCTACCCGACCAAACATTAACATTAATTCTGGTAGACCAAATATTAAATCTGGTTTGAGGAACCTTAATTTGGGTAGGCAAAACTTTAATTCTGTGAGGCCTAATGTAAATTCTGGTTATGTTAATCAAGTGAGACCCAGACAGCCTTTCCAAAAACCACAGGTGAATCAAAGAAACCAATTTTATAAACCTCATTCACCTGTGAGGAGACCAATTGCTAAGAATACAGCAAGACCTTCAACTTCAAATGCTGTAAAGGGTAATGGGGGTTCTGCTGTTAAGACCTCAGCATGTTGGTCTTGGGATCCATTCAAAAATGAATATACCTATAAATCCCAAAGCAACAGTGGATCAGTTTCATATAAGACTTTTAAATATGTTGATCCACAAGGCAGACCCAAGCCTACTCAGGCCTGGGTTGTTAAGAGAAATTGATTTCTCTTCTTATGTTTTGTAAAGTTTGTATACTTCCAGTCCTTGGGATTGTTTTTAAGTCTTGAAGTTTTTTTTTTTTTTTTTTTTTTTTTTTTTTTTTTTTTTTTTTTTTTTTTTTGGTTGGTTCTTCTTAGTTTAATGGTTTTCAACTTTTCTAGTACGATTGTTTCTTTGTGTTTTGTGCTTAACTTTGTTTTGCAGTTGTCAACTCTTTATTGTTGCTAATAATTTATTTTTGGCAAAATAAAACAAAAGGATCATGGAGTTTTTATTCATAACCATCAAGTTATATTCAAGGATGCAGCCTACAACACAAAACAAGATAAAAAGCCTAAACATAAGCAAGCCAAACACCAACACCTACTTCTTCCTTTTTCCCTTGTCCTTCAAATCAAGCATGGTTTTCTTGGTCCCTTTCTCCCCAAGTAGATCTCTCACCTTTGGGTTTAAGAGTCCTAGAACCTACTTGTTTGGTTTTGGATGAGGCAACACAATGCTACTCTTTGAAGACCCATTTTTTGAAGCCTCTGCTGCTTCATCCTCTGGTTCTTTTGCAGTAAGATCATAAGAAGCTAGCCAACGTTTAAGCATTGTCTTCTTTGATAACTTGTTCCTTAAGCGTGAGGTGTAGTCAGGTGGAAAATAGCCTTCCCATCCTCCATCAGATGACTCAGAAGATGAGTCGGATGAAATCTCCATGATGTTTGATGGGGTAGAATCCATTGTGTTGAAAAAGTTTTCTCTTTGATATAAGATGATTTGGTGTTGACTAAAAGGGGCCTTTTATAGAAAATATCAAGGTTTAAGGCTATTTAATGTTCGGTTGGTGTATGAATTAACTCCTTGCAAGCATTGAGTTAATGATGGTACTTTTGGAAAGTTGACCATAGTCTTAATTGTTTTTAGATTAAGTATCGTTGTTAGTTTTAGTGGAAAAAAAATGTGTGCAATTAAGGGGAGGTAATGTACATTTAAGGGGAGGTTAAATGTACAGTTTACTTAAGTCGGGTAGCTTTACTTTTTAAATCTGGTAGATTTTATAATTGCATTCTCTTGTAATTTTGCTTGCTTTGTCTCTTTTTCTGGCTGTTGGAACTAACATTTGCAGAAAAACTTGGATTGGTGATGATGTGAAGTCTGGTGATTGCTAAATCAATATGTAAGTCAACTTCCTTGGTTAAGTCTGGTAAGTGGATGATTAAGTCGGGTTGACCAACTTTAATTCTGGTAGTGTATCTGGTAATTAAAATATTACCGTTAGGTCTGGTCAGTCAAAATAACGTATTTTTATATAAAAATATTTCCGTTAAGAATTTTCGAGAATAAGAGATATATAAGGATAAAATTGACAAATCTTTTTCACTATTATCTTTACTTACTTCCAAATTTGAACATCGTTATTTTTGGCTAACTACCCTGCTTATAAACACGCCAAACCCTAATAAGTTCTCAACCAGACTCAAATCATTTACTTATCAATGGCTTCTCTAAAGTTTGTTGACAAGCACAATCAGGTTGGCTTCTTGAAGAAACCAACTCAAAGTGAGGGCTTCGAACAAATTGTGGATTTTATGCATGGCTCACATATTCGGTATGCTTTACTTCATAATCCCACTATTTATGTGTCCCTTGTCAAGCAGTTCTGGAGGTCGGTTACCTCTGAGACTCTTGATGATGGGACACCATGTTTAAGGGCAACAATAGATACTCGTGCTTTTACTGTTACCGAAGCTTCCATTAGGAGTAGTCTTCAATTGGATGATGCTTCAGGGGAATTTAATTTGTCACGTGAGGAAATTTTCGAAGGACTGAAAAGCATAGGTTATCCCACTGATGGTTCTTTTACTTTTTGGAAAAACTATTTTACACCACAGTGGAGGTTTTTAGTTCATCACCTACTCCAATGCCTAAGTCCCAAGAGTGGTGGATGGGATCAATTTGGAAGCAAAATTGCTTCTGCATTGGTTTGTCTATCACTTGGAAGGAAATTTAACTTTTCAAAACTTATTTTTGAAGGCATGGAGTCCAATGCTAAAAAGCCAAAGTTTTTTATGTATCCTAGGTTTCTGCAAATGGTTTTAAACTTTGAAACTTCAAACAAAGTGCAAACATATGAGTGTGTGGTTTTCTCATCAAAATTATTTGCTAACATGAAGAGAAATTTCAAAGGGGCCCATAGGCCTTTACTTCCTACTATGCTTGTTGGTACTAACAATGCAGGTACATCTGAGGATAAACAAGAGTCATCTAATGAGGAGCAATCTCTGGAACAACCAAGATCTCCAACTCCCACACCCATTCCTACACCAACATCTTCACCACAACACAGTCCTTCATCTGCTGAGAGACAACCTACACCTATTCCACAGTCCCCTCCATCACATGTTCCAAGTCCTGCACAGGAGGAGGAACGTGCCTCAATGTCTGTGGAAGAGCTTCAAACCTTAGTTCCAACTTTGCTTAAGAAGGTGACTACTTTGGAGAAGTCCAACAAAGCACTCAGTGAAGCTGTCATCACTTTGGTGAGGAACATGAAGAAACTGGAAAAGGTTATGAAGGATCAGGGTGTTCAATTTGATGACCAGGAAGGAGAAGCTGAAAATTCTTCAAAACAGGGGAGGAATTTAGAAGCAGAGCACAGATTTCAAACACCAGTTCAAGAGAAAGGCACAAATTTTAGTCCAGATGCAATGGAAGTGGCAGAGACATTGGCTCAATCCTTAGGCAAGATCAAAGAGAAGAAAAAGGGGAGAAAACTAATTCTAAATGACAAGGATTCTGCTGAGGAAGGAGTTGATAAGTCTGATGCAAAGTCTGGTGAAAAGTCTGGTTCTTTTGGGTCTGGTAATGAAATTAAGTCTGGCCAGGATAAGTCTGGTGAAGAAAGTTCTGAGTCTGTTGCTGGTAATAAGAGAAAAGGGAAGGAGATTGTTTTTGAAAATCCTCAACCTAAGAAAAAGAAAAGTCAAGAAAGGGAAGAACAAGCTAGCTTGGCTGAGATTGAGAGGATTAAAGCACAAGATCTTGCTGAGAAAGAAAGACAGGAACAACAAAAGAAGGAAGATGCACTTTATGCAAGAAAATTGGCAGAAGAATCTGATGATCCATTTACACACCTGATAAATGTTGATGATGAAGTCAGAGCTAAGTTTGAGGAGATCAAAGCTGTTGAAGGATTGAATGCTGAAGAAAAATCCGAACAGTTAGCAGAATTTATAAATTCAAGAGCTTCTGATGATACTTTAGGTGGATTCTTGGAGAAGATCAAACAAACTCAGAGGAAAACAAAAGTTTCTAAGAAAATGACTATGGCAGAAAAGAGACATGACATGAAAATGTATCTAAAGAATCAAATGCATCTATCTTGGGAAAAGATGAAAGGAAAGTCATATGAGGAGATTCAAATTGCATATCTTAATGCATTTGAAAGAGATCAAGGTTACAAAGCTGTTGATTATGAGGATGTACAAAGATTTTGTTTTCAAAGTAAAAAGGTGAAAGAAAGTGATCATGTTATTAAAGCAGATAAGATGATTGAGAAAGTAACAGATGTTGAGGTTGAAATGGATTCAACTGTAGTAAGAAAAGAAGAAGAGATGAAGAAGTCTGTCACAGTGTTTACAAGAAGAAAAAGTATGGCAAGAAAAGGTAAACACAAGAAGGTGATTGAAGAAGATGAATTAGAGGAAGAACCTTCATCTGAAGGAGCTACCATGGGGACTATTGAAAGCATAAAGGAACCAACTAAGGTAGTCAAGTATCAATTCATCATGACTGGTGAAAGAGCTGCATATCAGATTATAATAGAGGATAATTCTGACATTGTTTATATGAATTTTGCTAGAATTCTAAATGATGTGAATACGGAGGATCTTCAAGCACTTTATCAGTTGGTGAACATTAATTTTGGAGATCATCCACCTGAAGATGAATTTGAAAGAGTCTTTTGGGGTAATTTGAAGGTGATGTTTGAGCCACCAACTGAGTCAGATATAGTGTGGAAACTTCCTGAAGAGCAAAATATTGTCAGCTGGAGATACTTTCATACCTGCAAGGTACATTGTGTTTCATTCAAGAATGCTGATATTTATATGCTTGCAGAAGTGGAATATCCTTTATCATCGAGTGTTTGCAAGGAAATGATGAGCAAAAAGTTGTATGCTGGTAAGAAGAATGAAGGATATGAGATGTTATTGGATTTGATAAAGAGGCAGTCTTTGAAGGATGTGGCTTAAGGGTGTTTGAAAGAATTTTTAAGTTGATAAGTGAGACTATTGGAACTTCTCACTTGGTGGAGGTGCATAGCACTAACACAACAAAAGGTTATCAGTCCACCTTGTCTGATCCACACAAGGACTGGCTAATCCTGAGCAAATGGCTACAGGTAAAGATAGCTCAAATCCGTTTATGGCTGACAATTTGCCAAAAATTGTATGGTATTCAACTCACCATATCTGAGTTTGTGAAGAGTTGACTAGCCTACAAGATTATGGCTTGTGGTAAAGGCTGTGGAAAACCATAAATGGTAATCAATTCACCATGATGAGGTGCATTCCATCAAAGAATTGGCTAGTCCAAAAGGGTACAGCTTTTGGTAAAGACATCACAAATCTGTTGATAGTTGATGATTTACTAAAAATCATATGGTTATCAATGTACCATGGTCTTACACACCAAAACATTTGGCTACTCCAGTAGTGATGGCTATTGGTAAAGAGACATAAAATCCATTAATTTTCAATGATTCACCTCTCACAGGAGTTTACACACCTGGAAGTGATGAGAATAGATATGAAACTTAACAGGAATTGATGTACAAAATGTCATGGTTGCTGGAAAGATCAAGTGAAATGCATATCAGATGCTGAGAAGATCAAGTTGCTGCACAAATACTCAAATTTGCAGATTTTAAGAGTTTTGAAGATCAAGATAATTCCAATCCTCATAAGCTTACTCAGAAGGAACTTGAAGTTCATGGAACATGAAGATCAAGTTAGGGGAGGATTGTTGGGAATTATCACAAGGTTCGAAGAAGATCTTAATGAAGAACAGACTTAAGTTAAGTCTGGTAGCTATGATATTAAGTCTGGTGTTAGTTAAGTCTGGTTTTGTAATAGTTAAGTCTGGTAGTTATGTTAAGTCGGGTCAGTGAAAATAGGAAAGTTTGTTAGTATTAAGTTAGGAAAGGATATGTACGAGTTAGGTATCTTTATAGAAGATACGTAAATATCTTTTCACACGGTTTTGTAATTAGGGTTTCCTTCAAGTATAAAAGGAACCCTAAAGATTATTATTATGTACATATGAATTGTGTGAGTTAGTGAAATATACGAAGTTAGTGATAACTCTGTGTTCTTCATTGTTCTTGTTAATGTTCCGCGTTAACATTAACATTTGTGTAAGAGTTTCTCACTTGGATTGATTTGGATTTATTCAAGTCATCCACTAAGTAATCAAAGGCTACTTAGAGATCCATACAAATCGTGGACCAACAAATATTTTGAAGATTGCAGCTTGAAGATCCTTGATGATATGCATGGCTTAAGGGGAAGACGACATCTTTCATACTTGGTTTTGTCATTATCAACTAGGGGAAGATTGTTAGGAATTATATTTTGAGTTGATATTGACAAAATATGAATGATGGAGGAAACTTATGAAGACAAAGATGAAGGACTAATTATGTTAACAGTTAAAGTCTTTGTAACTCTAATCTCTAGTTTATAAAGAGATGGGGCATCTATTATTTTGTACAGGAGTCAAGATGTAACTCCAATAAAAGGGGTGTATGTGTGTAACTAGGCGTCAAGTCTTAGTGTAGACGCCTAGGGTTCGTGTTTGGTTAAGCCTCAAGGATCATTGATCCCTGTTAGAGTGTAACCGTTCTATAATTGATCACATAGCATTGGGGCTGTTTGTATTGTTAGTAGTTGTTAGTGATGATGACGAAGAAACCTTTGTTCAATAATAATGAATATTTTCTGTACTAAGCTCCACAAAGTATTAAGGTCTTCTCTGTCAAATCCTCTAAGCATATCCTCAAATAATTTATACTTCTCAGTCTTACCTCCGACTCTTATGATCTTCCACCATTTCATTCTTCCATCTGTGAATACTTCCCATTCTATGATAGGGTGTTTTGTTTGGAGTGGACTGACATTTTTAGCTTTAGGAATTACTACAATCATGTTCTTGAGCTGTTCATGTGATAGACTCTCAGTTGTAGTCTTTTGCTTCTTTGTTGTATCTGACTCTAACAATTCAGCTTTTCTTTTCTCTTCTTTACTAAGACCAGTATCAATTATGAAATCTTTTCAAAATGATCTATGTATCCTTGCATAAGTATCATAATAAGCTTTTTCTATCTCAGCATATGATCTCCCTTTGAAGTAACTTGGCTTCCAATAAGCTTGATTCTTCAAATAGCTCTTCATGAAACTTATCTGTTCTCTCTTAGAAGGCATCTTCTTCTTATAACCTTTCTTCTATCTTTCCTTGATTTTCTGAATCAGATCACCCAAAGCCACTTCTTTATTCTTTGATAGGATGAAATTGATTAGCCTATCTGACTTTTCTTCTTCACTTAGATTCTTATCTGAAACTAGTTGAACTGCTTGTGCCTTCAGTATTGGATCAGTTTCTATCAAATATTGTATCTGATCATCCAATGATTCTTTAGCAGTCTGAGCATCTGAGTTGATTCTTTCTTTTTCTATTCTTTTAGCCTCCATAAAGTCTGCAACTTCTTCTTCATGCATTTTTCTTGCAACTTCTTCATCAAAATCCATCTGCATTTGAGTTCTGGGCTTGAATTTTCTGTGGTTGTGGCTCATCTTCAACCATAATTCCCTTTCCCTTGTCCTTAGCAGTTTGTACTGCTTCCTTTACTACTTCAGCAGTTTCCACTGCTTCTTTAGAACTTGTAGCAGTTTGTACTGCTTCTTCAATTTGTTCAGTAGCTTGAGGATTTCCCATATCATCATTATTACCACCATTGGTATCTTCTTGATCATTACCATTGCTACCAGTACCTTCTTCAAAATCCAATGTCCTCCCTTGAGTTCCTGACCCTGTTCTCTTTGTTTTCCTACCCTATTTGGGAGAATCACCATCATCATCTGAACTATCATGTGAACCATCATCTGAAGAACTAGTAGATATCACCACCTTAGATCTTTTCCTCTTGGCCTGAGCTTCCAATCTCTTTAGTCTGAGAAGCAGTTTGATATAGATCTTGGAAAAGTTCCTTTTGTAACTGGAAAGCTCTTGCTCTAGGGAGTCCACCTTGTTTGACAATTTTGTACAGTGGTCCATCAATTCCTTTAGTTTAATACTGTCCTCATCACTTCTAGCTGTGTTACCTGCTAGGAGAGGTGAATCAAGGGGCATTGATTCAGTTTCTACCCTAGTTAGACTAGGATGTACTCCTGAACCACCCATAAAGTCCATTTGGCTTGGGATTTAATCACCTGTGACAAGTCTTTCAGGACATGGCACATTAGATGTTGCCATGGTAGGGGTCTTAGTTATGTTGACACTGTCCTGCCCATCTACTAAGCCAGAGACAGTACTGTCAGCCCCATCCATACTATCATGAGAGATAGGCTCATCTGCTACAAAGGTGTGAGCAGGAGGACTTGGCTGAGCAACCATAGTCTCCTGTCTGATCCTTCTCCTATAAGTTATGGTGATTGGAGGTGTATGAGTTGTTTCAGGAACCACAATGGGTGTTGGTTGGGGCTCAGTTGGGTTTACTGACCCTTCACCCTAAACATTCAGCATCTCAGGAAAAAGAGGTATCACTACCCCATTGAAAAGTCTACTTGCCATAGCCATATTTTGAAAGAGTTTTTGCTGAACGCAAGGTGTTAGAAAAGTTTCTTTATGTTTCTTTAGCAAATTCTTTTTCTTGTTCAAAAAGGTTTGCACAAATCTTGGATACATTAGAAACTTTGTTTTACTTTTCACATTATTAACCATACTCTCAAAGATGAATTTAGAAAAATTGAAAACTTTGTTTGTTGACAAACATATGAGAGCAATAGCAATATTGCTACAGAATTGTTCCCATGATGTTCTTTTGGGACTCAAACAATGCAAGAGAGTGTTGGTTTTATTAATTTGATGAGACAAAATGACCAAGAATGAAACAAGAGGGACTTAATATGACAAAGGAAGAAACCTTCAATAAAAGAAAAGATTACGTAGTATCTTTTAATATATTAGGAATATCCTTTGTAAACCCTAATGTCTCTAATATATAAAGAGACATATGGTACAGGTTTTTAATAAGTCTTCCACAATGTAGTCAATAAAGGTGTGTGTGTGTATCCTAGGGCGTGAGATGTAAACGCCTAGGATTATTTGTTTGTCGCTTCAAGAATCTCTTGATTCCTGTTACAAGATTAGTGTAACCGTATTATTCTGATCAAATAATATTGAGGCGTAAAGTGTTAAAAAGAAACTTTGTGTCAATAACTTTGATTTGTTTTTATTCTACTGTGCATTAATATTCATTGTTATTGTTGAACCCTAAGGCTCAAAACGATCCAAGAAACTATCTTTAGCACGTTCTTAGTTTCTACAGGTGGTATCAGAGCTTGGGGAGCTCGTTACCTAGGGATTCACAAAGTTTATTTGACGACAGAAGTAGATTTGATAAAGGTATTATGATCGTATTTTTTTTATCAGATCTCTCGGTTTTCTTCTTGTGTGACGACATATCTGATGCTGATCTCGTAATAATGAATTGAAAGTGGGTCCGTACATCATGGGATATTCTATTTAAACCTTGTACTGCATATCATATTATACTGAATTAGGTGTGTGCGAATTAAAGGTGTAAAAATTGTTGTATCTGATCGTGCATTCAGAAGTAAAAGTGAGTTATTTTTCAAACCTCTTACAGAATGAACAAAGATTAAATATTTAAAGGTTTTGTTTAATACTGCATGTGGGATAGTTATGTCATATTCTTGTCGTCTTCTTGATCATACCGAATGGAGGGATCGGAGGTTTGTCTCTTGTGGGATGGGATAGCATTTAATTCTTCACAGTGGGTCTATTATTTAAAAGTGTTGCTACGCTACTGATTCTACTGCTGTCCTTATATAATTCTGCTGCTAGTGTTATTTGTTTCTACTGCTGCTACATAATTCATTCTACTTCTCGTTATAATTTTTCTGCTGCTAGCTTTACGATACTGCTACTACGTTTAGTAGTTTCTGTTGCTCGATACGATTAATACTGCTGCTAGTTGCATGATTTACGAGTAGTAAGGGGAAGTACATGGTTGATTGGTTTACACACACACACAGGGGAAGTTCACACACACAAGATTGGAATTTGTTTTTGGTTTTTGTTCTTAAAGGTTTTAAAGGCTCGAGTTAATTGTCTTATTGGCGAAGTGGAGTTTTTGTTGCTTCTTTGATGATGCAGTGGAATTTTTCAAGGTTGTGTCTTATCATACCTTTTGACAGGAGGTAACTTGTTTGTTCGTTCAAGTGACTACGAATTGACAAAACACTTGAAGGAGTTACATTGTAGTGCTCAGTGATTATTGTCAAGGGATTGCGGTCTCCCTATACTATTGGGTATACGTTCGAAGTCTTTTAGTACAAGGCATAAGACACAAGGTTGGTTTCTTCTACTTCAACATCAAATTGGTGATGATTATTTTTCTTTAACAGTATATAAAGCCTACAGATTTGAAGAATCATTTAATGTACATGCATCACTCGAGGGGAAGTTTATACTGTTTATTCGTTCTCTATTTGTTGATAACAAAAAGGGGAAGAAATATTGTGATGGCATGGCATGACTTAAGGGGAAGACAAGTTTGTTTCATTCAGGGAGATGATCACATCTCAACTTCTCTACTTCGTCTAGGGAAGTTCGTACAAGACGGTGTTTGTTTTGTCATCATCAAATAGGGGAAGATTGTTGGGTTTATTCATTTGATGAGACAAAACGACCAAGAATGAAACAAGAGGGACTTAATACGACAAAGGAAGAAACCTTCAATAAAAGAAAAGATTACATAGTATCTTTTAATATGTTAGGAATATCCTTTGTAAACCCTAATGTCTCTAATATATAAAGAGACATAGGGTACAGGTTTTTATTATTAAGTCTTCCACAATGTAGTCAATAAAGGGGTGTGTGTGTGTATCCTAGGGCGTGAGATGTAAATGCCTAGGATTAGTTGTTTGTCGCTTCAAGAATCTCTTGATTCCTGTTACAAGATTAGTGTAACCGTATTATTCTGATCAAATAATATTGAGGCGTAAAGTGTTAAACAGAAACTTTGTGTCAATAACTTTGATTTGTTTTTATTCCGCTGTGCATTAATATTCATTGTTATTGTTGAACCCTAAGGCTCAAAACGATCCAAGAAACTATCTTTAACACGTTATTAGTTTCTACAGAGAGTATGGATAAGAAATCTCCATTGTGGGGAGAAACATCCTTTTTGAAAAGTTAATCTGTGGTTGGATGTATCATACCTCATTCTGGCAATTTCTTGCCATATTTAAGTGTTTGGCATGTCACTGATTCCATCAGAATCTTCTAACTTAATATGTCTCCTAATAGAAGATTCGGAAACAATGAAGGAGATGCCATCCACTTTAGAATGAATTTATATGTCCCCATCTTCACTAGTTTTGACAGTTGCAGTCTGCCAAAACTGTGTGATTTGAGAGACAAAAAGAGTAGGGGAAACAGTTAAAGCATACCTTATATGAGAGTTGTTGAGAAAATCCACAATCTCATAGAATTAAGGTCCATCCCCTTGCTCTGTTTTCTCCAAAAAGGCAACCTGGTTGTGCGTTTTAACAAATTCCAACACAGCCATGATTATGTTAACAAAAGATATTAGAAAGATGATCGTATGAGGGTTAATTGTTGAAGCACAAAGCCAATTGGGTTTTTATAAAGTACTGTTAGGGTTTGAGATATTTGCGTAAGAGATAATAATTATCTTCAGTAAGATTTAAAGAGAGAATATTTGGTAAAAAGATAATTATCCTAACAATAATCCTATATATATGGTAAGAAGCGTTTTCACCCAACGGCTAGTAAAAAATATGTTACTGACAGGATAGTTACAACGGCTAGTTGAGCAGTACAAATTTTGCACTACCAGTACTAACCGTGCACTATCAGTACTAACTTTTTAACAAAAATTTTGAGGAGCAGTATAAACTGATTTATGATTGAAAAACATACTGCTCACATATAGTTTTTAGCAAACTATCAGCTATCAACGGATTTGATGTGTCTTTACCAAGAGCCGTTTGCTTTGGACTAGCCAACTCTTCACTGTTAGATATGGTGAGTTGATAACCATATAGTTTTTGGTAAACTATCAACCATAAACGGATTTGAGAAGTCTTTACCAGTAGCCGTTTACTCTGGACTAGTTGGTTCTTGATGTGGGTTAGACATAGTGAACCAATAACCATTTGTTGTGTGCACATATCACACACTATAAGCTTCAAAGCATCATCTAGTTCAAAACATAAAGCACTTGTAACTCCTTTGTGCTTATCATCCAGTCCTGCAATTGTTAGTCCAAAAACAAGAAAAACAAGGTACAAAGCACTTGTCTCAAAACATAATTAGCATATGACTAACATTGCACATAAACAAGGTAATTAGTTTCCTTGTGGAACCCAAGCCATTACTGACTTTGGTTTACCCCTTGCATCAACATAATCCATTCTTTTTAAAACAATTTGAACTGTTGGCTTTGCAGTTGTAGCCTTAGGTTTCCAAACTTGTTTAGTTACCACTGCTTTGTTATTAAAGGGCCTTTTAACAGTTGTTGGTGCTGATTTAAAAGTTGTTTTTGCACCTTGAACTGTTGGTCTTGGGTAAACAGGTCTAAATGGTCTGGCAGTATGAACTGCTGGTCTAGCAGTATGAATTAGTCTTTGGCCACACTTCAAAAGAACTGATCTAGGTATCATTCTAGCATTTGTAGGGTGAGTGGGAGGTCTTACTGAGTTCACCCTAGGACTTTAATACCTAGTTACCCTGTTGTAGCAATAAGCAGCAAGATGGTCAAAGCTACCACATGTGAAACATGCTTTCCTATAACAGACAAAGTCATCACCTAGTTGGTGAGACTTGAGGTTGTTCCAATTCCTTTGGTTACCTCTTGGCTTGTTTGTAGTTATATACATTTCAGCATACCTACCTGTTGGTCTAAATGGTTTAGCATTAGTTTTAGGCCTAACAGTCTCAGTCTTGACCACCTTGGGAACACTTGTTCCCTCTATCTTAGCACTATCAGGTTTAACCTTAACCTGATAACTCTCATCATCATCAGAAGTCCAATCCTCTATGGTTGGAGCATCTGAGTCTCTAGCAGATGACACCTTGTCATCAGAGAGTGATTTATCACTTGCACTTTCAAAGCTTTCACTAACTTCTAAAAGTTTCTTAACTACTTCCTTTTCTTTTGGTTTTGGTCCATATTTCATCTTAGGTAGTTGAAATTCCTCTAGTCCAGTGTGTTCTAGGTCTATGCCTGGAGGTGTAGGTATTCCTCTATAAGGAAGTGGAATAGACTTATAACCTAGACCTGATTTAGCTTTGTTGATTATTTGACATTCAATTAATTTCTGAACACCTTTTGATGTGTCCTCTAGAGTATCAACACTTAATTGAATGTTTTCTTTATCCTGTTTAAGTCTATCAACCTCAGCTTTTAACACACTAATTTGAGCATCTCTAAACATTAAATCTCTCTTAAGCACAACTATAGTATCACTAAAACTAGATTCATTGCTTTTATAGTGAACTATCTGTTCCTCTAACACAGCTAAACCTCTTTTATGATTTGCTAAATTATAACTGGTTTTGTTTAGCTCTATTCTCTATTCATCATACTATTTTCTAAGAGTCTCTAGTTCATTTATAGCTACACAAGATTTAGAACATTTAGAAACTTGTACCTCAGAATCTGAGAAAGCCATGAGTGCCATCTCTGTAGGTGCTGCTTCCTCTTCCTCCATGAAGCTCCAGTCAATCCCTAAGCCATCAATGGCAACCATATCCTTTGACCTTGAGTCAGTAATCTCCACTACCCTTGATCCAGTTGACTTGCCTTCATAGCCCTTATTCTTAGAGTCTTGTTGTCTGGGCTTCATGCACTCCCTTGAAAAGTGACCCATCTTGTGGTAATTATAACACTCAATCTTTGACTTGTCATAACAAGCAACATCATTGCTGTTTATGACTATCTTGTTCCCTGTCCTCTTCAAAAATATCTTAGCCCTCATGCTAAGCAGAGAGAGTTGCCACTTAATGTCCATCTCTTCAATATCATCATCATGGATAACCTGGAGGTCTTCATGAGTCAACATAGTTCCATTGTGCTGGGTAGTTAGGAAAGTGCAATAAGTATTCTCATCCAGGAGTTTATTAGTACTGCTTGAAGTACTAGCAGTACCAATATTAGAACCAGCAGTACCAACTGCTCCAGCAACTTGCACTTCTTCCACTGGACTTGAGGTACTGGGAGTTGACACAAAGGCTAAATTCCCAGGGCTTGAGCTTGAGCTTGTTCCAGTATTCTTCTTTATATCATGCTCCACTATCTTGAAGTTGCTATAAAGATCCATCAGACTCATAGTATCAATGTCTGGCTTGTTCTTCCAGACAACTACATGCATAGCCCATTCTGATGGTAAACTTCTTAGGAATTTGGAGTTGAGATCTTCCTGAGGTATCTCAATTCCAAGAATAGCAAGCTGACTTACAAGCTTTTGAAGTCTGTTGAACATATGATCTAGAGATTCATTGCTTGTAGCTGAGAAGTTTTCAAATTGTTGCTTGAGAAGGGTCTTCTGTGTTTTCTTGGTGGCTTCATTCCCACCATATCTAGCAACAATAGCTTCAAATAAGGTCTTGGCACACTTGAACTTGCTGAAGTTCAAGAGTTGATCATTAGGAATGGTCATAAGCAGCATGCTTCTGGCCTTAAGATCATTCTTGTACTGGGTCTTCTCTTCAGCAGTCACTGGCTTTGTTTGAACTCTTGTTTCAGTCTTGCCCTCAACAACAGTTGTAGTGGTTGTGGGTTTAAAAGAGTTCCCTTCTTCTATGATTTCCCAGAGTGCATAATCCTACACCTGGAAGAATTGCTCAATTCTTAATCTCCACATATCAAACTCATTAAGTTTAAGCATTGGTAACTTAGCAGCAACATTTGTTTGAGATGTCTCCATGGATAACTTCTTGAACAATTTATTCTGGATCTTCTAATTTCAAGGTATCAGAACCTGGCTCTGATACCAATTGTGAAGATCGTTTAGCTCAAGATTGGTTAGATCTCATCTAGGGATTAACATAATAATAATGAATAAACATGTACGCAACGGAATAAACAAAAGATTCATTATTATTGAACAAAGGTTTCTTCATCATCATCACTAACAACTACTAACAATACAAATAGCCCCAATGCTATGTGATCAAGTATAGCATGGTTACACTCTAACAGGGATCAACGATCCTTGAGGCTTAACCAAACACGAACCCTAGGCGTCTACACTAAGACTTGACGCCTAGTTACACACACACCCCTTTTATTGGAGTTAAATCTTGACTCCTGTACAAAATAATAGACGCCCCATCTCTTTATAAACTAGAGATTATGATTACAAAGACTTTAACTTTTAACATAATTAGTCCTTCATCTTTGTCTTCATAAGTTTCCTCCATCTTTCATATTTTGTCAATATCAACTCAAAATATAATTCTCAACAAACTCTGACAGCCGCAGTATAATGGCCATCAAAAATCTTCCTTTTACATTGCTTGACATTACGCTCACCCAAGTCCAGGTTCTCCTCATCACTATTAGACCATGCAGGGGAGGGTTCAGCTAAAACCTCTCTAACAAGCTGCAGACTACCACCAGACGTACCCCAAGCGCGGATGGCATTAGCGATATATTCTTCTTGGCGTTGGCGCTTAATAGCAGACCTACACTCCATGTTACTCCTCAGGCAAGATTAGAGACTCCTTTAGTCTTTTCCTTCAGGCTTGGTATCTTGGTGATGGCACTATTATTGGATATACTTTGATCGTGGGAAAGGTTTTAGAGCTTATTATGATTGATGGACCACAGCTCGGGCTACACCTCAATGTTGATAAATCTGAGGTTTTTTGGCCAAAGGAAGACCCTAGAAGCATGCTCGCAGGTGTCTTCCCACCTAATATTTCTCTCCCGTTACATGGTGTTAAATAATTGGGCGGGCCTGCTATTGTGGACTTTGATTTTAGTAATAAGCTTATTATGAAAAGGGTTGCTAAAACTATTGAGCTCATGGAGGTGGTTGCTAAGCTTAAGGACCCTCAATGTGAGCTGTTGCTCCTTCGTGCTTGTGCTGGCATTTCCAAGCTATATTTTTCTATTCGCACATGTTCTCCTCGGTTCTTTGAGCGTGCTCACATTTCATTTGTTGCGGCACTTCGTTCTTTTATGGAGCGTATTGTCACGGCTTCTGGTCTTGGTTTTGGTGATTGGCAATAGAGACTGTCCACCCTGCCATTTGCATTTGGGGGCTTGGTGTATACTCTGAAAGTGATGCCTTGAACTATGTTTTCCTTGCATCTCGACTCCAATCTGCCAGCCTACAAACTAAGCTCCTCAAACATTCTGGTATTGTAACTTCTGGACCTACCTTCGAAGATGCCTTGTGTGCCTTTAATGTGAAGTGGAGATTGACCTTTTGAGTAAACCGGATGAGATCGCTGCCCCCAAACTCGTGAAGTACTTAGCAGACATATATTTCACACGTGTTACCCAAATGGCTTAATCCACCTTTTACCTATCTGCTCGACAAATGGCTCTCTGGAGTTCGCAAAAGGAGGACTACACTTCAGACTGGCTTAGGGTGGTTCCGATCTCTGGGTTGGGACAGACTATAAACGCCAGAACTTACCGGTGTGTATTATGCTATAGGCTAGGTGTTCCCCTATTTTCTGTTCAGAGGCCGTGCTCAGCTTGCTCCAAGGTTTCTACAAGGGATATTTACGGGGACCATGCCGTATCGTGCACTGGCATTATTGGTATTAAACATCGGCACAACACGGTGCGTGATACTCTGGTTGACATCTGTTCCCGATCCGGGGTCTCGGCTCGTAAAGAGGTTGACATCGGGCTTTGTGGAGAAAGGGAGCAAGCCTTACGTCCAGCTGATATATTGCTCTATTCTTGGGACGGAGGGAAGGACGTATGTGTCGATCTGAACGGGTCATCTCCCTTCACGCAAACTGGTATGATTGATTTTGTACCAGGTCGTGTGGTAACGGACGATGCACAACTTAAACGTGTCAAGTATGGGGCTAAGTGTGCGAAGATTGGATATGGGTTCCTCCCTTTCTCATTCTCCTCTCTGGGGGAACTTGAGACAGATGAGGTGACCTTACTAAAGCGGATCCGGAAGTTCTCTATAACTCAAGACATTGGAGCGCGTTCTGCTATTCATATCTTCAATAAGATTAGTTTTTCTATTGCTAAAGGTGTGGGGGCCTAGTTAGTATCGAGGCTCCCCACTAATTTCTTGTAATCCTGTGGTTATTCTAATGAAAGTGTTGTTTTTATAAAAAAAAAAATGAAAGTGTTATTCTAATCCTGTGGTTATTCTTTTGGGGAACTTGAAAAGGACGCTGTGACTTTGTTGAAGCGTATTCGAAAGTTTTCGATGACTCAAGACATTGGAGCACGTGCTGCTGCTCATATTTTTAGTAGGATTAGCTTTTCTATTGCTAGAGGAGTGGGAGCCCAATTAGTATCTCGGCTCCCTACTAACTTCTTGTAAATCCTATATGTTTCTAATAAAGTGATGTTTATAATAAAAAAATAAAATAAAATAATAACAATAATAATAATAATAATAATAATAATAATAATAATAATAATAATAATAATAATAATAATAATAATAATAATAATAATAATAATAATAATAATAATAATAATAATAATAACTTCTTCCTTGGTGGAGCAGTTTTCAAAAGAAAGTCTGCGCCTGTTGGAGCGGTTTAAGTGGGGTCCTTTCGTGTGGTGATCTTCTCCTTCTTGGTGAAGCTCTCCGTGCCTAGGTTCTCTGTTTTTGGCTTCTTGGTTGCGTTCTTGAGATAGCGGTTGGCTCTTGAGGAAGAAAGGGTGGCGTGTTGCAGTTGTGTTACTCGTGGGCCCCACTTCAGTTGGGCAGCGGTTTGACTTTCTAATAATAAAAATAATTGTTTAAAGGCTTACCTGGTTGTGGTAGCGGCTTGACTTTCTTAATATTAATTATAATAGTTTAAAGGCGTACCTGCTTGTGCGTCACTCGTGGGCCCCACTTTTTGTTGAGCTAGCGGTTTGGCTCATCTGTTGGGCTAGCGGTTGGGCTCAACTGTTGGGTTCTTATAAAAACAATTATAAGTTTAAGGCTGTTTAGTGGATTAAATTTTAACTTTCTTATTTTATCTAAAACGTATAAATCGCACTCCTTATCATGGCTATCCATATTGCACCTCGGATATCTTGTCCTCTACAAGGTTTTGAAGGGTGTAAAAGTGGTAATGGTAAAGGGTTTACCAAGAAATATTTTATTGATCACTTGGGCACTCGACATTTTAAAACGGATGTTTTGAAGGCTTCGCATAAAGCACGTGTGATGAGCGATTTTTCCTTATTTTCTGCATTTGACCAGGCGCTTCATCAGGCGGGCATTTGGCTTTGTGGTGAGTGTTTATGCACCCACACTTTTAGTAAGAACTGTAAACATGCCGATGGTGATGTGGTTCTCGCACCTAGTTTTGATGATGTGGCGATTTATGGTATCCCTGTACCTCTTAGACCAGTCTTGAATGTGGTGGATAGTGTCGCTGTTGAGTCGGCTTGTACACTTGCTACTGATGAGGTTGGCGTCGAGGGGGCCGCTTTTGTGTTGCCCTCACTCGGTGTTGAGCCCAATTGTTATGGCATTGACCTTCTTAGTCGTGTTTTCTCAAAGAAGTTGCATACGGTTAAATGCATTCCTCCTAAGCTGCGGCTCGGATTTGCTAAGATTTTTCGGAGTGCTCTAGACATGGTCCTTGCTAGTCCGGGGGATTTATCGGTGTGGGTGTAACTCCTTATCCTGCCATGTTGTGTTCTGAATACATTCGTGCCTACTAACAGAGCTCAGCGAAGATCTGGTGAGAGAGAACGGTGTCAGTTTGAATGTATTTCTTGGGCTATTCTTAGATGGAGGGATTCCGCAGATAGGTTTGCTTTGGTGATGGATCGTTTGGCTGGAATAACTCCATCCTTCAGTGGGGTGAAGAAAACCAAAGACCATGATGGAGCTAACCTCGCTCAATGTAAACGTAAAATGGGAGATGGACATTTCACTGCAGCTATTAAGGTTCTCACGTCTTCTGGTGTCGCCCCATCTACTCCTGACACCCTGCTTGAGTTAGAGGCCAAACACCCGCATGCCCCACCTCCGACTTTATCTTCTTCCCTACTTGGTGGGGATGCCCTTTTTGTCCATAAAGACTTGGTGATGAACAGGATTCGTAGTTTTCCCAAGGGGACATCGTGCGGTCGCGATGGGCTTAGAGCACAACATTTAATGGATATTTTGGGAGGGGCTGCCTCTGCTATTGCTGATGATTTGCTAGGTTCTATTACCGGTGTTGTCAACTTGTTTCTTAGTGGAAAGTGCCCTATTCTATTGGGAGAGTATATAGCTAGTGCCCCCTTGACTCCCTTAGTCAAGCCTGGTGGTGGTATACGCCCTATAGCGGTTGGTACTGTATGGAGAAGGCTTGTTTCCAAGGTGGCTTCTTCTTCTATTGGTAACTCCATGAATACTTATTTACAGGACTTTCAATTTGGTATCGGTGTTCCTGGTGGCTGTGAGGCTGTTCTCCATTCTGTTAATAGGCTCATTGAGTCTAGGGGTAACGAGGTTGGGCTTTCTATGCTTTTGGTGGATTTTAAGAATGCTTTCAATCTTGTCGATAGGAGCATATTACTTCAGGAAGCCAGGGCGCGTTGGCCATCCATTGCTCCTTGGGTTGAGTTTTGTTATGCCCGACCTGCTAGGCTTTATTATGATGACTCTATCCTTTGGTCTTCCCAAGGGGTTTAATAAGGGGATTTGTTAGGTCCTTTGTTGTTTGCCCTAGCTTTGCACCCTATGGTACAGTCTATTAATCAGTCTTGTGAGCTTACCCTTCAGGCTTGGTATCTTGATGACAGTACTATCATCGGAGATACCCTTATGTTTGCCAAGGCTCTTGACATCATCAGGACGGATGGCCCGGCTCGTGGTTTGTTTTTGAACGTTGATAAAACCGAACTCTTCTGGCCTGTGGAGGATCCTCGAAGTAGGGTAGAGGGCATCTTTCCTATAAATATCTCTCGCCCGACCAATGGTGTCAAACTTCTAGGTGGTTCCGTCAGTTTGGATGATAGTTTTTGTCGGGATTTGGCTTTGAAACAGGTTTCTAAAACCATTACCCTAATGGAGGCAATCCACAAACTTAATGATCCCCAATGTGAGCTCCTTCTTCTTCGCAGTTGTGCCGGGGTTGCAAAATTATCTTATGCTTTAAGGACATGCTCCCCTATGTATTTACAGGAGGCCCAGGTTCAGTTTAATCAGTCGTTATGTACTTCCTTGGAGAAGATTGTTACCGCCTCAGGGCCGGGGTTTGGTGATTGGCAGTGGCGGCTTGCCACTCTTCCAATCAAGTTGGGTGGTCTTGGAGTCCTTTCAGTAGGTGACATTATCCAGTATGCCTTTCTCGCCTCTCGTTTGCAAACGAGTGATCTACAGGACAAAATACTGAATAAATCTGGTAATGTCTCCCATGGTCCTTCTTTTCAATATGCTCTTGATACTTTCAACGTTACTTGTAACATAGACGCTCTCGCTGTCACCAATGACGCTTCTGCCCCCCAAATGATGAAAACCTTGGCAAAGTGTTATTTTGGTGTCATTGAGAAAAACCTTGTTTCTAAGTACACGCTAAGTCCAAGACAGGTCGCTGTTCTCAGTAGTATACCTGCCCCACATGCACAGGATTTTCTTTTCACCATCCCTATTGACGGCTTGGGTCAGAGGATGAACCATCGCCAATTCCGATATGTGTTGTGTTATAGGCTTTCCGTACCTATGTTCCCTGAAGGTAGCCTCTGCCCGAGTTGTAATGTGCATCGTATGGACATATGGGGGGATCATGCGGTCCACTGTTCCAGTGAAGTGGGTGTGAAGTTCAGGCATAATCTGGTGCGTGATATTCTTGTGGATATTTGCTCTAAGGTTGGGATCATGGTGCGTAAGGAGGCTCCGATGGGATTCCTTTCGGAGGACGGGAAGGAGCTACGGCCTGCAGACTTGTTATTATTTAATTGGCTTCAAGGTAAAGATGCATGCTTGGATGTGACTGGCATCTCTCCATTTGCTGGTAGTGGGGCGACTTCATGGGCTCCTGGGGTAGCCTTGCGTAATGCTGTGGAGAAGAAAAATAGAAAGTATGCATCCAAATGTGAGGACAATGGATACAAGTTCATACATTTTTCCTTTTCCACGTTCGGGGAATTCGATACAGAGGCTTTGAACACACTTTCACGCATTAAGACTATTGCCAATAGTCACTCAAATAATGCTAAAAGTGGTGTTTTTATCTTTCATAGAGCTAGCTTTTGTATTCAGAAAGGAGTGGGAGCACAACTTGTGTCTAGACTCCCATCCAACTTTAAGTAATATTTGCTATGTTTAATGAAAATTTATTATTATAAAAAATATATATAATAATAATAATAATAATAATAATAATAATAATAATAATAATGATAATAATAATAATAATAATATCTCGGCTCCCTACTAACTTCTTGTAAATCCTATATGTTTTTAATAAAGTGATGTTCATAATAAAAATATATATATATATATATATATATATATATATATATATATATATATATATATATATATATATATATATATATATATATGTATATATTAATAATAATAATAATAATAATAATAATAATAATAATAATAATAATAATAATAATAATAATAGTGGGCTTCATTTGAAAAGAGTAGCTAAAACCATCGAGCTTATGGATGTCGTTGCTAAGCTTAATGATCCTCCATATGAGTTGCTCCTTCTCCGTACTTGTGTCGGTATTTCCAAGTTATACTTCTCTATGCGCACATGTTCTCCCCGGGTCTTTGAGAGTGCCCAGACTTCATTTGACGCGACGCTTCGTTCCTCTATGGAGCGTATTGTCATTGCTTCTGGACCTGGGTTTGGGGATTGGCAATGGAGATTGGCCACGCTTCCGTTTGAGTTTGGGGGCTTGGCGTATATTCTTTAGGCGATGTCTTAAATTATGCTTTCCTTGTGTCTAGACTCCAATCTGCTAGCTTACAGGCCAAGCTCCTCCGACGGTCTGGCATAGTAAATCACGGATCTTCCTTTAATGACGCTCTGTGTACTTTTAACGCGAAAATGGAGGTCGACCTTTAATGTAACCCGGTTGAGATCGCTGCCCCCAAACTTATGAAGAAATTGGCAGATATATATTTCACACGTGTTACTAAAATGGTTGAATCCACTTTTTGCCTATCCACTCGATAAATGGTGCTTTGGAGATCGCAACGGGAAGACTACACATCCGATTGGCTTAGGGTGGCCCCGATATCTGGGTTGGGGCAGACTATGAATGCTAGAACTTACCGGTGTGTTTTGTGCTACCGCCTAGGTGTCCCCCTGTTCTCTGTCCAGATGTCGTGCTCAGCCTGTTCCAGGTTACTTGCGGGGGACATTTACGGGGATCATGCAGTGTCATGTGCTGGTATTATTGGTATTAAACACCGGCACACGTGGTACGTGACACTCTCACCGATATCTGTTCTCGGTCTGGGATCTCGGTTCGTAAAGAGGTTGACATCGGCCTTTGTAGAGAAAGGGACAAAAGCTTACGCCCAGCTGATGTATTGCTATATTCTTGGGACGGTGGGCAGGATGTTTGTGTCGATTTGACAGGGTCGTCTCCTTTGACGCAATCGGGTATGGTCGATTTTGTGCCAGGACGAGTGGTGGTTGAAGCAGCACAACACAAGCGTATCAAATATGAGACCAAGTGTGCCGATATTGGATATGCATTCCTTCCCTTCTCGTTCTCTTCCTTTGGGGAACTTGAGAAGGACGCAGTGGCCTTACTGAAGCGGATCCAAAAGTTCTCAGTGACTCAAGACATCGGATCGTGAGCCGCTGCTCATATTTTTAGTAGGATTAGCTTTGCAATTGCTAGAGGAGTGGGAGCCCAGTTAGTATCCCGGCTCCCCTCTAATTTCTTGTAAATCCTATGATTTTCTAATGAAGTGATGTTATAATAATAAAAAAATAATAATAAATAAATAAATAATAATAATAATAATAATAATAATAATAATAATAATAATAATAATAATAATAATAATAATAATAATAATAATAATAATAATAATAATAATAATAATAATAATAATAATAATAATAATAATAATAATTGGTCATTCTTTAGATGGTTATCTAAATGATCTACAGTTTGGTGTTGGGGTATCTGGAGGAGGAGAGGCTATTCTTCATGCCGTGAATCGGATGATTGAAGAGCGTGGAGATGATGTGGGTCTTTCGATGTTGTTGGTAGATTTCAAAAACGCCTTCAACTTGGTGGATCGTGAGGTTATGCTTCATGAGGTTCGTCTTCGTTGTCCTGCTATTTCACGTTGGGTGGAATTTTGTTACTCAAACCCAGCTAGATTATATTATGGGGAACACACATTATGGTCACATCAAGGCGTACAACAAGGTGATCCACTTGGGCCTTTGCTTTTTTCTTTAGTGTTACATCCTTTGGTATGTAAGATTAGAGACTCTTTTAGCCTTTCCCTTCATGCTTGGTACCTGGATGATGGCACTATTATTGGAGATACTTTGGTTGTGGGGGAGGTTTTAGAGCTTATCATGGTGGATGGACCTCGTTGTGGTTTGCACCTCAATGTTGATAAAACTGAGGTTTTTTGGCCTAAGGAAGATCCCAGAAGCAGGCTTCTGGGTGTTTTTCCACCTAATATTGCCCGACCTTTGCATGGTGTTAAATTACTGGGTAGGCCCGCTAGTGTGGACTTTGATTTTAGTAGTGAGGTTGTTATGAAAAGAGTTGCAAAAACCATTGAGCTTATGGATGCTACTGCTAAGATTAATGATCCCCAGTGTGAGTTATTACTCCTTCGTGCTTGTGCTGGTATTTCCAAATTATATTTTGCTATGCGCACTTGCTCTCCCCGGGTCTTTGAACGTGCTCAGATTTCTTTTGATGGGGCTCTTCGCTCTACTCTAGAGCGTATTGTTACTGCTTCTGGCCTGGTTTTGGTGATTGGCAATGGAGACTTGCTACATTACCCTTTGCGTTCGGGGGGCTTGGTGTATATTCTGCAGGTGATGTCTTGAACTATGCATTTCTTGTGTCTAGACTTCAATCTGCTAGCCTGCAGACTAGGTTGCTTCGACATTCTGGTATCGTAACCCCTGGGCCTTCCTTTGATGATGCCTTGTGTGCTTTTAATGTATAAATGGAGATTGATCTTTTGAGTAATCCGTGTGAGATCGTTGCCCCCAAACTAATGAAGAAACTGGCAGATATATATTTCACACGTGTTACCCGAACTGCCGAATCTACATTTTCTTTATTTACTCGACAGATAGCGTTATGGAAATCGCAAATGGAGGACTACACTACGGACTGGCTTAGGGTAGTTCCGATATCTGGGTTAGGACAGACTATGAACGCTAGGACCTATCGTTGCATGTTATGTCATCAGCTTGGTGTCCCCCTATTTTCTGTTCAGATTTCGTGCTCAACCTGTTCCAGGGTCTTTGCTGGTGATATTTATGGGGACCATGTTGTATCTTATGCTGGTATTATTGGTATTAAACATCGGCATAACATGGTACGTGATTTTCTTGTTGACATATGTTCTCGATCTGGGGTTTCGGCTCGTAAAGAGGTTGACATTGGACTTTGTGGTGAAAGGGACAAATCTTTATGTCCTGCTGATGTGTTGCTCTACTCGTGGGATGGAGGACTTGATGTATGTGTTGATTTGACTGGATCATCACCCTTGACGCAAACTGGTATGGTTGATTTCGTGCCGGGTCGTGTGGTGATTGAGGCTGCACAACGTAAACGCGTTAAGTATGAGGCTAAGTGCGCAGGTATGGGATATGGGTTCCTTCCCTTCTCTTTCTCTTCTTTTGGGGAAGTTGAAAAGGACGCTGTGACTTTATTGAAGCGTCTTCGAAAGTTTTCGATGACTCAAGACATTGGAGCACGTGCGGTGATGCGTGGTTTTGCAACCTTACAACAGGTTTTACCTCTCGAGGGATCTCAAGAGGCTTACAACCCCACCAGGCAGTGTACCTGACCGATGTAGTATAGTTTAGTGGTAAGTACGGGGGATTGATCGTTCTCCACAGGGAATAGTGTTCGTTAGGTATGAAAGACTACTCTAATAGGTCTAAGGGTTGAGGAAGATTCTTTTTATGTTTTTATATTTTTATGAAAGCAAGTAAAATCTCGGGTTTGAAGGAGTGGGCGGAATTAGTTGCTAGTCAACTAACCCAAATAACTACAAATGCAAGTAAAATAAAATAACAAAAATGAAAAGTTGGTGAAAACTTAAGTGTAGAGAAATGTGTTTACTTAGATTTCCTTACTCCCTAACTATCTTTTACCGGTTGATTAGTGTGTATTAGTCGCGTGGATGACGGGTGTATTCCTTAATACCAATCGTGGGGTGGCGTACGTACTTCCCCAACTCTACAAGCTCCTACTTCACTCCTATGTCGAGCCGGCTAGGAAGCTCCTAACATGGGATCACTAGAATTCGCTTGTGCATTAAATACAACCATAAAAACCTTTAGTACGCATTTGGTTCATGTTTCTTAAGACGTTCAAGCAAGTTACCGAATAGGAAGTTAGCCAGTTTTCTTAAGCATAACATAGATAAACAATCATCCAATACAACTAATAACACACTAATAACCAATAATCAATAGCTAGGTTTCATTAGATCTAAGCAAACACAAGACAAATCTAGCCTAACATGTTAAACAAAAGACAAGAACAAGATAAAATCAAACAACACATAGACATATTGAATGATTAATTGATAACTTATCTTTCAATGTAACATGGAAGATCTCAAGGCAAAAAGCCTTGAAAAAGATGCTAAAATCGTCTTAGGGTTTTCTCCCAAAAATTCCACACTAAGTCCTCTCTTATGACAAAAAATTAGAAAACTATATATAGACTTTTGGATCTGACGGCGTTACCTTATGGAGTGTGACGCCGTCACCTCGCCGCTTTTAGGGTTCCCGGATGACCTTCTTGACGCCGTCCCTCTTTAGCTCTCCAAAATCCGTTCTGGCTTATCAAGGCTTGACGCCGTCAGACCTTGAACGTGACGCCGTCCCTCTTTGAATTAAGCCGTGACGCCCTTGATCAGGTTTAAAGCGTGACGCCGTCAGAATTCACATGCAATTTTCACTGGCTTATCATGAGTAAATTTCACGTCCACCTTTTCTTGCCAAGCCATGACGCCGTCCAGAGTAAAATCTGACGCCGTCAAAGGTAACTTTTAGCCGATTTTTGAGACTTTGTCGTTTTCTTCACTTTTATGCTCCAAAAACGTCCAAAATGCCTCCTTTTCCAGATTTCTCCTCAAAAGTACCTAAAATGACAAAAGGAACGATTTAGGGCAATATTTGATCAAATAAATACGATTTAGGGCTTAAATGACCCCTTAAAAGCGGTACACTTTTCGCTTCATCATGCGGCTGCTCATATTTTTAGTAGGATTAGCTTTTCTATAGCTAGAGGAGTGGGAGCCCAATTAGTATCTCGGCTCCCTACTAACTTCTTGTAAATCCTATATGTTTCTAATAAAGTGATATTTATAAATTAAAAATAAAAAAATTAATAATAATAATAATAATAATAATAAAGTGATGTTTCTAATAAAGTGATGTTTATAATAATAATAATAATAATAATAATAACAATAATAATAATAATAATAATAATAATAATAATAATAATAATAATACGTGACATTCTTGTTGATATATGTTCTAAGGTGGGGATCATGGTGCGTAAAGAAGTTCCTATGGGGTTCCTTTCAGAGGATGGGAAGGAGTTGCGACCTGCAGACTTGCTATTATTTAATTGGCATCAAGGTAAAGATGCATGTTTGGATGTGACCGGTATCTCTCCATTTGCTGGTACTGGTGTGACTTCATGGGCTCCCGGGGTAGCCTTGCATAATGCTGTGGAGAAGAAAAAGAGGAAGTATGCATCCAAATGTGAGGATAATGGATACAAGTTTGTACCTTTTGCTTTTTCTACCTTCGGGGAGTTTGACACGGAGGCTTTGGACACACTTTCACGTATTAAGTCTATTGCCAATAGCCACTCAAATAATGCTAAGAGTGGTATTTTTATTTTTCATAGAATAAGCTTTTGTATACAGAAAGGGGTGGGAGCCCAACTTGTGTCTAGACTCCCATCCAACTTTATGTAAAATTCTATGAATCTATAATAAATTTTTATAAACAAAAAAATAAAAAAAAATAAAAAAATAAAAAAATAAAATAAATAATAATAATAATAATAATAATAATAATAATAATAATAATAATAATAATAATAAGAATAATTGGATCACCTCGATTTTGAAGTTTCAACAGGATCACCTCGATCTTGTCTTTTCTTCTTCGTCCCTTCCCTAGATTCAATGTCTCTGTTGGATTTTACTCCATGGCGATTTTGGTCTCCCCTAGTTTGTAAAGTTTCTCGCTTTGTTTCTAGTGTTTCTCGTTTTGTAGATTTCGTTTTAGTAAGGTTGGTGATCTTCTCCTTCTTGGTGGTACACGCTCACCCCAGGGATTTTCATTTTAAGGATTCTTGGTTGCAGTTTGTCCTTGTGGAAGAAGGGCACTGTTTGTCCTTTGGTTAAAAAAAAAAAAAAAAAAAAGGTCTGCGATTTGACCTTCGGTTGGTAGGTACTGTTTTGCCCAGGGGGCCATGCCTTTTGGTTGTAGTTAAGGTCTTTGTGTTTTGTTTTGGGTTTGCTGCCAACTTTGTGTGTTGACTTTGTTGGTAGGCCCGGCTTGTTATTATTATTTAATAACTGTGTTCCTTTTATTGCGATTTGGCAACTTTGTGTTGCGATTTGATATTTTGTGGAGTGGTTGAGTTGCGGTTTGATCACTTTGCTTCGCCATTGGTTTTTTTATCCTTATTTTTGGTTTTATATTCTTATCATGGCTATCCATGTTGCAACTCGGATATCTTGTCTTCTACAAGGTTTTGAAGGGTGTAAAAGTGGTAATGGTAAAGGGTTTACCAAGAAATATTTTATTGATCACTTGGGCACTCGACATTTTAAAACTGATGTTCTGAAGGCTTCGCACAAAGCACGTGTGGTGAGTGATTTTTCCTTATTTTCTGCATTTGACCAGGCACTTCATCAGGTGGGCATATGGCTTTGTGGTGAGTGTTTTTGTACCCACACTTTTAGTAAGAATTGTAAACATGCCGATGGTGATGTGGTTCTTGCACCTAATTTTGATGAAGTTGCGATCTATGGTATCTCTGTACCTCTTAGACCAGTTTTGAATGTGGTTGATGATGTCGCTGTTGAGTCGCCTAATACACTTGCTACTGAGGAGGTTGTCGTCGAGGGGGCCGCTGTTGAGCCCACTTGTTTTGACATTGACCTTCTTAGTCGTGTTTTCTCAAAGAAGTTGCGTACGGTTAAATGTATTCCTCCTAGGTTGCGGCTCGGGTTTGCTAAGATTTTTCGTAGTGCAATAGACATGGTCCTTGCTTGTCCGGGGGATTTATCGGTGTGGGTGCAACTCCTTATCCTGCCATGTTGTGTTCTGACTACTTTCGTGCCAACTAACAGAGCTCAGCGAAGATCTGGTGAGAGAGAACGGTGTCAGTTTGAATGTATTTCTCGGGCTATTCTTAGATGGAGGGATTCCGTAGATAGGTTTGCTTTGGTGATGGATCGTTTGGCTGGAGTAACTCCATCCTTCAGTGGGGTGAAGAAAACCAAAGACCATGATGGAGCTAACCTCGCTCAATGTAAATGTAAACTTGAAGATGGGCACTTCACTGCAGCTATTAAGGTTCTCACGTCTTCTGGTGTCGCCCCACCTACTCCTGACACCCTGCTTGAGTTAGAGGCCGAACACCCGTATGCCCCACCTCCAACTTCATCTTCTTCTCTACTTGGTGGGGATGCCCTTTTTGTCCATAAAGACTTGGTGTTGAACAGGATCCGCAGTTTTCCCAAGGGGGCATCATGTGGTCGCGATGGGCTTAGAGAACAAAATTTAATGGATATGTTGGGAGGGGATGGTTCCGTTATTGCTGATGATTTGCTAGGTTCTATCACTGGTGTTTTCAACTTGATTCTTAGTGGAAAGTGCCCTATTCTATTGGGAGAGTATATAGCTAGTACCCCCTAGACTCCCTTAGTCAAGCCTGGTGGTGGTATACGCCCTATTGCTGTTGGTACTGTATGGAGAAGGCTTGTTTCTAAGGTGGCTTCTTCTTCTATTGGTAACTCTTTGAATACTTATTTGCAAGACTTTCAATTTGGTGTTGGTGTTTCTGGTGGCTGTGAGGCTGTTCTCCATTCGGTGAATAGGCTCATTGAGTCTAAGGATAACGAGGTTGGGCTTTCTATGCTTTTGGTGGATTTTAAGAATGCTTTCAATCTTGTCGATAGGAGCGTATTACTTCAGGAAGCCAGGGCGCGTTGCCCATCCATTTCTCCTTGGGTAGAGTTTTGTTATGCCCGACCTGCTAGGCTTTATTATGATGACTCTATCCTTTGGTCTTTTCAAGGGGTTCAACAAGGGGATCCGTTAGGTTCTTTGTTGTTTGCCCTAGCTTTGCACCCTATGGTTCAGTCTATTAATCAGTCTTGTGAGCTTACCCTTCAAGCATGGTATCTTGATGACGGCACCATTATTGGAGATACCCTTATGGTTGCCAAAGCAATTAACATCATCAGGACGGACGGGCCGGCTCGTTGTTTGTTTTTGAATGTTGATAAAACTGAACTCTTCTGGCCTGTGGAGGATCCTCGAAGTAGGGTAGAGGGTGGTTTTCTTATAAATATCTCTCGCCCGATCAATGGCGTCAAACTTCTTGGTGGTTCAGTCAGTTTGGATGATAGTTTTTGTCGGGATTTGGCTTTGAAAAGGGTTTCTAAAACCATCACCTTAATGGAGGCAATCCACAAACTTCATGATACCCAATGTGAGCTCCTTCTTCTTCGCAGTTACGCCGGGGTTGCAAAATTATCTTATGCTTTGAGGACATGCTCCCCTTTGTACTTACAAGAGGCCCAGGTTCAGTTTGATCAGTCGTTACGTAGTTCCTTGGAGAAGATTGTTACCGCCTCAGGGCCGGGGTTTGGCGACTGGTAGTGGCGGCTTGCCACTCTTCCAATCAAGTTGGGTGGTCTTGGTGTCCTTTCAGCGGGTGACATTATCAAGTATGCTTTTCTCGCCTCTCGGTTGCAAACGAGTGTTCTACAAGACAAGATACTGGCTAAATCTGGTAATGTTTCCTATGGTCCTTCTTTTCAGTATGCTCTTGATACTTTCAACATTACTTGTAACATAGACGCTCTCGGTGTCACCAATGACGCTTCTGCCCCCCAAATGATGAAAACCTTGGCAAAGTGTTACTTTGGTGTCATTGAGAAAGACCTTGTTTCTAAGTACTCGCTAAGTCCAAGACAGGTTGCTGTTCTCAGCTGTATACGCGCCCCACATACACAGGATTTTCTTTTCACCATCCCTATTGACGGCTTGGGTCAGAGGATGAACCATTGCCAATTCCGATCTGTGTTGTGTTATAGGCTTATCGTACCTATGTTCTCTGAAGGTAGCCTTTGCCAAGTTGGAATGCGCATCGTATGGACATATTGTGGGATCATGCGGTCCACTGCTCCAGTGAAGTGGGTGTGAAGTTCAGGCATAATCTGGTGCGTGATATTCTTGTTGATATATGTTCTAAGGTTGGGATCATGGTGCGTAAGGATGCTCCTATGGGGTTCCTTTCGAAGGATGGGAAGGAGCTACGGCCTGCAGACTTGTTATAATTTAATTGACTTCAAGGTAAAGATGCTTGCTTGGATGTGACTGGCATCTCTCCATTTGCTGGCAGTGGGGTGACTTCATGGGTTCCTGGGGAAGCCTTGCACAATGCTGTAGAGAAGAAAAATAGAAAATATGCATCCAAATGTGAGGACAATGGATACAAGTTCATACCTTTTTCCTTTTCTACGTTCGGTGAATTCGATACAAAGGCTTTGAACACACTTTCACGTATTAAGTCTATTGCCAATAGTCACTCAAATAATGCTAAAAGTGGTGTTTTTATTCTTCATAGAGTTAGCTTCTATATTCAGAAAGGAGTGGGAGCACAACTTGTGTCTAGACTCCCATCCAACTTTATGTAAAAATTACTATGTTTAATAATAATAATAATAATAATAATAATAATAATAATAATAATAATAATAATAATAATAATAATAATAATAATAATAATAATAATAAATGAGTGGGGGCCCAAATAATATCTCGACTTCCCAATAATTTCTTGTAGATCATTTGAATTTCTAATAAAGTGATGTTTATTCATATTTTTAATAGAATTGGTTTTGCTATTGCTAGAGGTGTGGGGGCTCAGTTGGTTTCTCGGCTTCCCACCAATTTCTTGTAAATTCTATGGGTTTTTAATAAAGTGATGGTTATAATAAAAAAAAAAAAAAAAAAAAAAAAAAAAAAAAAAAAAAAATAATAATAATAATAATAATAATAATAATAATAATAGTAATAATAATAATAATAGTAATAATATCTCGGGTCCCCACTAATTTCTTGTAAATCCAATTGAGTTTCTAATAAAGTGATACTAATAATTATAATAATAATATTGTCTTGTTTGAAGGAGAATATTGCGTTTTGTCTGGTGGTTGGCCTTGCATTTTTGTTTGTCATGGTGATTATGCGGTTTCATTGCCCCTTTGTGGGTTTAAGTTGTTGTCATGATGGTAGCGGAAAGGGGCTTACCAAAACCTCGTTGATCTCTCACCTTCATGATCGTCATTTCAATGAGGATGCGCTAGTAATCACTAAACATTCTCTGGCTACTAATCTCGTTGTTTTTTAGGCGACTGAGGATACGTTGAAATGTATGGCGCTTTGGTTGTGTGGGGTTTGTTTTAGGACGCATACCTTTCGTTCTAAGGGTCGACATGCTTCTGATTTTGTATCACCCTCTGATTGTGGTGATGGTGTTGTTAGGTTCGTGCTGTTTGACCTTACCAAGCCACAAGTTCCTACATCGCTTCAACTTGCTCGGGATGATGATTTGGTTCAGGAGGGGCACTTTGGTTTTGAATTAGCCCTACTTGATACCTTGCTCTCCAAGGGGTTGCGCAATGTCAAATCCATCCCTCCCAAATGTCGATTAGGGTTCTCTCGCGTGTTGAAAGGAGTTCTCGATAAGGTGATCGGCACACCTGATGACATCTCTTGTTGGGTTAGTTTGTTAGTCCTGCCTCTTTGTCTCCTTAAGACCTTTTGCCAACGGAGTAATATTGAGTGTAGGTATGCTATTAAGCGTCAGCGCCAAGAAGAGTATATTGCTAACGCTATTCGTTCTTTGGGTACGCTTGATGGTAGTTTAGAGCTTGTTAAAGAGGTTTTAGCTGAACCCTCCACATCGTAGTCTCACATTGATGAGGAGAATTTGGGCCTGGGAGAACGTAATGTCAAGCAGTGTAAGAGGAAAATTTGTGATGGCCATTATACTGCGGCTGTCAGAGTTCTTTCATCTTCTCGTGTTGCTCCTTATAATGATGATACTCTTGAGGACCTTAAGGCTAAGCACATTTTCAAGTCAGCTTCGTCTCTGCCGCATGTATTCCTCGAACATCATAACCTCATTGTATCTCCTGCTGTGACGCTTGACATGATTAAGAGTTTCCCTCGTGGTACATCATGTGGCCGGGATGGGTTACGTGCCCAACACCTTTTGGATTGTTTGAGTGGTGCTGCTGTGGCTATTTCTGATGAGTTAATCGCCTCTATCACCCAAGTGGTGAATCTGTTTCTTGGTGGCAAATGCCCCAGGGCGTTGGGCGAATATATTGCTAGTGCTCCTCTCACACCGCTGATCAAGCCAGGAGGTGGTATCCGTCCTATTGATGTGGGGACCATTTGGAGGCGTTTAGTCTCCAATATTTGTGCCTCTTTGATTGGTCATTCTTTAGATGGTTATTTGAACGATCTACAGTTCGGCGTTGGGGTATCTGGAGGAGGGGAGGCTATCCTTCATGCTGTGAATCGGCTTCTTGAAGACTGTGGGGAAAAAGTGGGCCTTTCGATGTTGTTGGTGGATTTCAAAAATGCTTTTAATTTGGTGGATCGTGAGGTTATGTTACAGGAGGTTCGCCTTCGTTGCCCTGCTATTTCACGTTGGGTGGAATTCTGTTACTCCAGTCCAGCTAGACTATATTACGGGGAACACACCTTATGGTCACACCAAGGGGTGCAACAAGGCGACCCGCTCGGACCTCTACTAGTGTTACATTCCTTGGTATGCAAGATTATAGACTCTTTTAATCTTTCCCTTCAAGCGTGGTATCTGGATGATGGCACTATCATTGGAGATACTTTGGTTGTGGGGAAGGTTTTAGAACTTATTATGATGGATGGACCTAGTTGTGGCTTGCACCTTAACGTGGATAAAACTGAGGTTTTTTGGCCAACCGAAGATCCCAGAAGCAGGCTCGCGGGTGTCTTCCCGCCTAACATTGCTCGCCCTTTACACGGTGTTAAATTGCTGGGTGGGCCGGCTAGCGTGGATTTTGAGTTTAGTAATGTGCTTGTTATGAAAAGGGTTGCTAAAACCATTGAGCTTATGGATGCTGTTGCTAAGCTTAATGATCCTTAATGTGAGTTGCTGCACCTTCGGGCTTGTGCCGATATTTCCAGGTTATACTTTTCTATGCGCACATGTTCCCCTCGGATCTTTGAGTGTGCTTAGATTTCATTTGATGCGGCACTTCGTTCCTATCTGGAGCGTATTGTCACTGCTTCTGGACCTGGGTTTGGGGATTGGCAATGGAGACTGGCCACGCTACCGTTTGAGTTTGGGGGGCTTGGTGTATACTCTACAGGTGATGTCTTGAATTATGCTTTCCTTGCGTCTAGACTCCAATCTGCTAGCTTACAGACTAAGCTCCTCCAACATTCTGGTATTGTAACTTTTGGATCTTCCTTTGATGATGCTCTGTGTACTTTTAATGCGAAAATGGAGATCGACCTTTTAAGTAACCCAAATGAGATCGCTGCCCCCAAACTTATGAAGAAATTGGCAGATATATATTTCACACGTGTTACTAAAATGGTTGAATCTACCTTTGGCCTATCTACTCGACAGATGGCACTTTGGAGATCGCAAAAGGAAGACTACACTTCCGATTAGCTTAGGGTAGTCCTGATATCTGGTTTGGGGCAGACTATGAATGCTAGAACTTACCGATGTATTTTATGTTATCGCTTAGGTGTTCCCTTGTTTTCTTTTCAGATGTCGTGCTCAGCTTGTTCCAGGTTATTCGCAGGGATATTTATGGGGACCATGCAGTGTCGTGCACTGGTATTATTGGTATTAAGCATCGGCATAACGTGGTATGCAACACTCTCGCTGACATTTGTTCTCGGGCTGGGATCTCGGCTCGTAAAGATGTTGACATCGGCCTTTGTGGAGAATGGGAAAAAAGCTTACGCCCAGCTGATATATTGCTCTATTCTTGGGAAGGTAAGTAGGATGTTTGTGTCGATTTGACGGCGTCGTCTCCTTTGACGCAAACTGGTATGGCTGATATTGTGCTAGGAAGAGTGGTTTTTGATGCAGCACAGCGCAAACGCGTCAAATACGAGACCAAGTGTGCCGAGATTGGATATAGGTTCCTCTCCTTCTCATTCTCTTCTTTTGGGGAACTTGACAAGGATGCGGTGGCCCTACTGAAACTGATCCGAAAGTTCTCTGTGACTCAGGACATTGGAGCGCGTGCTGCCCCTCATATTTTTAATAGGATTAGCTTTGCAATAGCTAGAGGAGTGGGGGCCCAGTTAGTATCTCGGCTCCCCTCTAATTTCTTGTAGATCCTATGAGTTTATAATAAAGTGTTGTTTATATATATATATATATATATATATATATATATATATATATATATATATATATATATATATATATAAATAAATAAAATAATAATAATAATAATAATAATAATAATAATAATAATAATAATAATAATAATAATAATAATAATAATAATAATAATAATAATAATAATAATAATAATAATAATAATAACCAGAACTTACCGATGTGTGTTATGCTACCGGCTAGGCGTTCCCCTATTTTCTGCTCATATGCCGTGTTCAGCTTGTTCCAGGGTATTTGCGGGAGACATTTATGGAGACCATGCAGTGTCGTGTGCTGGTATTATTGGTATTAAGCATCGGCATAACGTGGTACACGACACTCTCGCTGACATTTGTTCTCGGTCTGGGGTCTCGGCGCGTAAAGAGGTTGACATCGGTCTTTGTAGAGAAAGGGACAAAAACTTACGCCCAGCTGATATATTGCTCTATTCTTGGGACAATGGGCAAGATATTTGTGTCGATTTGACAAGGTCGTCTCCTTTGACGCAGATTGGTATGGTTGATTTTGTGCCAGGACGAGTGGTGTTTGAAGCAGCACAACGCAAACGTGTCAAGTATGAGACCAAGTGTGCTGATATTGGATATGGGTTCCTCCCCTTCTCATTCTCTTCCTTTGGGGAACTTGGCAAGGATGCGGTGGCCCTTCTAAAGCGGATTCGAAAATTCTCTGTGACTCAGGACATTGGAGCGCGTGCTGCTGCTCACATTTTTAGTATGATTTGTTTTGCAATAGCTAGAGGAGTGGGGGCCCAGTTAGTATCTCGGCTCCCCTCTAATTTCTTGTAAGTCCTACGAGTTTCTAATAAAAGTGATCTTTATAATAATAATAATAATAATAATAATAATAATAATAATAATAATAATAATAATAATAATAATAATAATAATAATAATAATAATAATAAAGGTGCTCACTTCTTCTGGTATCGCCCCATCTTCTCCTGACACCCTGCTTGAGTTAGAGGCCAAACACCCGTATGCCCCACCTCCGATTTCATCTTCTTCTCTACTTGGTGGCGATGCCCTTTTTGTCCATAAATACTTGGTGTTGAACAGGATCCGCAGTTTTCCCAAGGGGACATTGTGTGGTCGTGATGGGCTTAGAGCACAACATTTAATGGATATTTTGGGAGGGGCTGCTTCCGCTATTGCTAATGATCTGCTAGGTTCTATTACCGGTGTTTTCAACCTGTTTCTCAGTGGAAAGTGCCCTATTCTATTGGGAGAGTATATCGCTAGTTCCCCCTTGACCCTCTTGGTCAAGCCTGGTGTTGGTATACGCCCTATTGTTGTTGGTACTGTTTGGAGAAGACTTGTTTCTAAGGTAGCTTCTTTTTCTATTGGTAACTCTATGAATACTTATTTACAGGACTTTCAATTTGGTGTTGGTGTTCCTGGTGGCTGTGAGGCTGTTCTCCATTCTGTGAATAGGCTCATTGAGTCTAAGGGTAACGAGGTTGGGCTTTCTATGCTTTTGGTGGATTTTAAGAATGCTTTCAATCTTGTCGATAGGAGCGTATTACTTCAGGAAGCTAGGGCGCATTGCCCATCCATTGCTCCTTGGGTTGAGTTCTGTTATGCCCGACCCGCAAGGCTTTATTATGATAACTCTATCCTTTGGTCTTGTCAAGGGGTTCAACAAGGGGATCTGTTAGGTCCTTTGTTGTTTGCCTTAGCTTTGCACTTGACATCATCAGGACGGATGGTCCGGCTCGTGGTTTATTTTTGAATGTTGATAAAACTGAACTCTTCTGGCCTGTGGAGGATCCTAGAAGTAGGGTGGAGGGTGTTTTTCCTATAAATATCTCTCGCCCGTTCAATGGTGTCAAACTTCTTGGTGGTTCAGTCAGTTTGGATGATAGTTTTTTATCATTGTTAATTTCTATATTAACTATAAGGGTAAAAATGATTTTTTTTTTTATCATTCTAAACTAGCATTAATTACACATATCATAATTTGTCCAATTTTTGTTTGTTGACGCTCTTTTTGGGGCGGATAGAGTAATAGAAGTTGAATTTCATGGTTTAAATGTATGTATTGATGATTTTGATCCATTCACTTGAGTTTCACTTGGGTTATTATATTAAATGTTGAGTTTCATGGTTTAAATGTAAGTATTTATGATTTTGACCCATTCACTTGAGTTTTATTTGCGTCATTAAAATAAAAGTTGAGTTTCATGGTTTAAATGTAAGTATTAACGATTTTGACTGATTCACTTGAGTTTCATTTGCGTCATTATAATAAAAGTTGAGTTTCATGGTTTGAATGTAGTATTAATAATTTTGATCGATTCACTTGAGTTTCATTTGTGTCATTATATTTAAAGTTGAGTAATGTTGAGTTTCATGGTTTAAATGTAAGTATTAATGATTTTGAGCCATTCACTTGAGTTTCATTCGTGTCTAGTTTTTTGGATTACCATTGTGTTTTGAAAATTTAATTAACTACATGAGTAGCAAAACAAGTACTATTAATTTAAAAAGGAAATATTTTGTTCTTCTCCAATATTTGTTTCATCAGTCACCTACAAGCAAGTGTGCTGAATTATGGAATTAGAGACTAATTACGGTAATGAATGAGAGACAGAAATGTATTATGACATATAAAGTTAATATTATACGCTTAATTATGTAACACATTTTAACTAAAGTGTAGGTTTTGTTTATCAAAAGCTCAAGCTTCATTTGTAATGCTACTTGAGTTAGCTTAGGAGTTTTTTTTTTTTTTTTTTTTTTTTTTTTTTCCAAATTAAGCTTAAGCTCTTGCATCCGAACACCACTTTTGTATTCAGTTGAGCTTATTACTTTCAGCTAGTGCTGTCAGATAAGCAACCTCTAAAGATCTCACCTTGAAATTACAATATATAAAAAAATCTAAGTTTTAAGAAAAAATCAAACACATACAAGACACATACCCATTAGATAGAAGTTAAATTTGCAGCACAGAGTAAAATACAATCAAATGTCTTTTGCTTAATGCCTTTTAGACATTAATTCATAAATGCTAGTTTCCTTTCTTATGTTAGAAGTTCCACTCCTTAAAAATCCAAACATTTATTTGTGGGAAGAACATTTCACTAGGTGCTTGTCATGGAGCAAGTAAAGGAACAACTAGGATGCCATTAAGAAAATTAAAACCATAATTATTGCACAGTTCAAAAAAAAATTTTAGTTCGTTTGCACTCACAAAAAATGTCGTTAATGAAGCTCGAAGTCTATCGAAGAGAGACTGAAGATTAGTTTCATAGTTCCATGGGTGTCGTGTAGGTGTCGTATTCATATTTTTAGTACGTGCCGTATTCATATTTTTAGTAGGATTAACTTTGCTATATCTAGAAGATTGAGGGCGCATATAGTATCTTGATTCCTCACTATTTCTTGTAAATCTTATGAGTTTCTAATAGAGTGATAATAATAATAATAATAATATAATAATAATAATAATAATAATAATAATAATAATAATAATAATAATAATAATAATAATAATAATAATAATAATAATAATAATAATAATAATAATAATAATGGTGAGATCTTCCTGATCTCTTTTCTTCTTCCCGCCCACCCTCCTTCAACATTCTCAGTTGGTACTCGGTGGTTCCCTGTTATATATATCCCCTTTCTTGTTTCGTAGATACGTGTTTCGTCAGAATTTTGGGTGGTTGGGGTTTCATGGTTGTCGAAGACCTGGGGCACTGTGGTTCTGAATTGTGGTAGGTTTGGGGTTTCATGATTGTCGAAGACCTGGGATACATGTTATGTATTAACAAGTTTTTGGGTTTTGGGTCACCTTCTTCCTCGCTGCACCTTTCTTGACTGCGTTTAGGCTTTGTGGTGTTGTTTTTTTGTCCGGTGGTTAATAGCAGGTTTGCGGTTTGCAGGGTGTGTTTTGATTAGTGGGCCCCACTTTGCCTTTTCAGTTGTTGCGTTTTGGCTTAACTTTTAGTGGGCCTGCGTTTTGTCCGCTGGATTGCATTTTGGGTATTATGATTGCGTTTCTCAGAAATCAACTTTGCTTTTAGTGGGCCTGCGTTTTGTTTGCGTTTTTCAGAAAAGTCTTGCGGTTTGGTTCCTAGACTGCGTTTTGAGTTTTTTTGCTGCGTTTCTCAGAAAAGACTTGCAGTTTGGCTTTACTTTGCCTTTTGGCTGATCTGCGGTTTGACCTTGGTTTGCGTGTTGGCCGTCTTGGACTGCCTTTTGTTCTCCTTGTTCTGTGTTATGGCGATTATGCGGTTTCATTGCCCCTTTGTGGGCCTAAGTGGTTGCTATGATGGTGGTGGAAACGGGCTTACCAAAACCTCGTTGATCTCTCACCTCCGTGATCATTATTTCAATGAGGATGCACTAGCTATCACAAAACATTCTCTGGCCACTAATCTTGTTGTTTTTTAAGCGACTGAGGTTACTTTGAAACGTATGGGGCTTTGGTTATGTGGAGTTTTTTTTAGGACGCATACTCTTCGTTCTAAGTGTCGACATGCTTCTGATTTTGTATCACTCCCTGATTGTGGTGATGGCGTTGTTAGGTTCGTGTTGTTTCACCTTGCCAAACCACAAGTTCCTTCCTCGCTTCAACTGGCTCGGGGTGATGATTTGGTTCGGGAGGAGCACTTTGGTTTAAATTTAAACCTACTTGATACCTTGCTCTCTAAGGGGTTGCACACTGTCAAATCCATCCCTCCCAAGTGTTTCTTAGGGTTTTCGCGTGTGTTGAAAAGCACTCTTGATAAGGTGATCTGCGCACCTGATGACATCTCTTGCTGGGTTAGTTTGTTAGTCTTGCCTCTTTATCTCCTCAAGACCTTTTGCCCGCGGAGTAATATTGAGTGTAGGTCTGCTGTTAAGCGTCAGCGCTAAGAAGAGTATATTGTTAACGCTATTCGTTCTTGGGGTACGCCTGGCGGTAGTTTGGAGCTTGTTAAAGAGGTTTTAAATGAACCCTCCACATCGTGGTCTCATATTGACGAGGAGAACTTGGACCTGGGAGAGCGCAATGTCAAGCAGTGTAAGAGGAAAATTTGTGATGGCCATTATACCGCGACTGTCAGAGTTCTCTCCTCATCCGGTGTTGCACCTTATAATGAGGCTACTCTTGAGGACCTTAAGGCTAAGCACCCCTTCAAGTCAGCTCCGTCTTTGCCGCACGTATCCCTTGAACATCATAACCTAGTTGCATCTCCTTCTGTGACTCTTGACATGATTAAGAGTTTCCCTCGTGGTACATCTTGTGGTCGGGATGGGTTGTGTGCCCAACACCTTCTGGATTATTTGAGTGGGGCTGCTGTGGCTGTTTCTAATGTGTTAATCACCTCTATCACCCAAGTGGTGAATCTGTTTCTTGGTGGCAAATGTCCCACGGCGTTGGGCGAATACATTGCTAGTGCTCCTCTCATACCGCTAATCAAGCCAGGAGGTGGTATCCGTCCCATTGTTGTGGGGACCATTTGGAGGCGCTTAGTCTCCAAGAATGGTGCTTCCTTGATTGGTCATTCTTTAGATGGTTATTTGAACGATCTTCAGTTCGGCATTGGGGTATCTGGAGGAGGGGAGGCTATCCTTCACGCTGTGAATCGGTTTCTTGAGGACTGTGGGGACAAAGTGGGCCTTTCGATGTTGCTGGTGGATTTCATAAACGATTTTAATTTGGTGGATCATGAGGTTATGTTACAGGAGGTTCGCCTCCGTTGCCCTGCTATTTCACGTTAGGTGGAATTCATTTATTCTAGTCCAGCTAGACTATATTACGGGGAACACACCTTATGGTCACACCAAGGGGTGCAACAAGGCGACCCACTTGGACCTCTACTTTTTGCCCTGGTGTTACATCCCCTAGTATGCAAGATTAGAGACTCTTTTAGTCTGTCCCTTCAAGCGTGGTACCTGGATAATGGCACTATTATTGGAGATACTTTGGTCGTGGGGAAGGTTTTAGAACTTATTATGATGGATGGACCTAGTTATGGCTTGCACCTTAATGTGGATAAAACCGAGGTTTTTTGGCCAACTGAAGATCCTAGAAGCAGGCTCGCGGGTGTCTTCCCGCCTAATATACCTCGCCCTTTACACGGGGTGTTAAATTACTGGGTGGACCGGCTAGCGTGGACTTTGAGTTTAGTAGTGGGCTTGCTATGAAAAGGGTTACTAAAACCATTGAGCTTATGGAAGCCGTTGCTAAGCTTAATGATCCTCAATGTGAGTTGCTTCTCCTTCGTGCTTGTGCCGGCATTTCCAAGTTATACTTCTCTATGCGCACATGTTCCCCCCGGATCTTTGAGTGTGCTCAGGTTTCTTTTGATGCAGCACTTCGTTCCTCTATGGAGTGTATCGTCACTGCTTCTGGACCTGGGTTTGTTGATTGGCAATGGAGGCTGGCTACGCTACCGTTTGAGTTTGGGGGCTTGGGGTATACTTTGCAGGTGATGTCTTGAATTATGCTTTCCTTGCGTCTCGACTCCAATCTGCTAGCTTACAGACTAAGCTCCTCTGACATTCTGGTATAGCAAATTGTGGATCTTCCTTTAATGATGCTTTGTGTACTTTTAATGCGAAAATGGAGATCGACCTTTTAATTAACCCAAATGAGATCGCTGCCCCCAAACTTATGAAGAAACTGGCAGATATATATTTAACACGTGTTACTAAAACGGTCGAATCCACTTTTGGTCTATCTACTCGACAGATGGCGCTTTGGAGGTCGCAAAAGGAAGACTACAGCTCCGATTGGCTTAGGGTGGTCCCGATATCTGGGTTGGGACTGACTGTGAATGCTAGAACTTATCGATGTGTTTTATGTTATCACCTAGGTGTCCCCTTGTTTTCAGTCTAGATTTCTTGCTCAGCTTGTTTCAGGTTATTTGCGGGAGACATTTATGGGGACTATGTTGTGTTGTGTGCTGGTATTATTGGTATTAAGCATCGGCATAATGTGGTACGCGACATTCTCGCTGACATTTGTTCTCGGTCCGGGATCTCGGCTCGTAAAGAGGTTGACATCGGTCTTTGTGGAGAAAATGACAAAAGCTTACGCCCAGCTGATGTATTGCTCTATTCTTAGGACGGTGGGAAAGATGTTTGTGTCGATTTGACAGGGTCGTCTCCTTTGACGCAAACTGGCATGGTTGATTTTGTGCCAGGACGTGCGGTGTTGGATGCAGCACAACGTAAACGCGTCAAGTATGAGACCAAGTGTGCCGATATCGGATATGGGTTTCTCCCCTTCTCATTCTCTTCCTTTGGGGAACTTGGGAAGGATGCGGTGGCCTTACTGAAGCGGATCCGAAAGTTCGCTGTGACTCAAGACATCGGAGCGCGTGCCGCTGCTCATATTTTTACTAGGATTAGCTTTGCAATAGCTAGAGGAGTGGGAGCCCAGTTAGTATCTCGGCTCCCCTCTAATTTCTTGTAGATCCTATGAGTTTCTAATAAAGTGATGTTTTTATATAATAATAATAATAATAATAATAATAATAATAATAATAATAATAATAATAATAATAATAATAATAATAATAATAATAATAATAATAATAATAATAATAATAATAATAATAATAATAATAATAATAATAATAATAATAATACCAACTTTATGTAAATTTTTACTTTGACAATAATAAAGTGATCTTCATAAATAATAATAATAATAATAACGGTTTCCTCTAGGGGCGAATATGGCGAATAATAGTACTGTTTCCTCATGAACATCACGCCTGGATCTTCATGAACATCACGCCTCCTCTTTGATTCTGCATCTCGCATGGATCTTGGTTGTCTTGGAAATAGTATGTATTCGATGGTGGTCATCTAGGGTTTTTTTTTTCATCTTCTCCGTTTGGATTTTTTTTAGGGTTTCGATTCGAAAACCCGTTTCGGGTCTGCTTGGTACTGTGTATATATTGCTTCTTCTTTTAAGATGCTGGGTTTCCTTTGCTACTGTGTATATATTGCTTCTTCTTTTAAGATGCTGGGTTTCCTTCGCTTTGGTTTGTGGTGATTTTAATTTCTTCATACAGTTATATGCTCGATAAGGTTGTGGGACTCTTTTTTTTCATACGTTTTTAGGGTTTGCTCTTTAAACCCTTCTCGTATGCTTGCTTCTGTGATCATCTCCTCCAGGCTGTGGTGTTAACTTGGTGGTTCTGTGGTTATCATTGTTACTGCCACGTGTGGATTCTTTACAGGTTGGATTCTTTACAGTTTTGGATTCGGTTTTCAGGCTTTCGAGCAGTTCATTGCTGGGTGTGGCTCGTCCTAAACTGCTGGATTCATTAAACTGCTGGCTTCGTGGAACAGTTCTCAGTTGCTTTGTTGTTTGGTTTTGTTAGTTGTTGTGGTATTTCCTTCCCATGCCTATTGTGAGATTCCATTGTCCCTTCGCGGGGCTAAGTGGGTGCCACGATGGTAGTGGAAACGGTCTTACCAAGACTTCATTGATCACACATCTTCGTGATAGACATTGCAATGGTGAGGCTCAAGTTATCACTAAACACGCTCTTGTCTCTTATTTGGCTGTTTTTGAGAGGGCTGAGGTTACTCTTAAGCGTATGGGGCTTTGGCTATGCGGTGTTTGTTTTAAAACGCATACTCTCCGGGCTAAGTGTCATCATGGTTCTGAATTTGTGCCACCCCCGGATTGTGGTGATGGTATTGTTAGGTTCGTGTTGTACGGCCTCACCAAACCACATATACCTTCTTCTGTCCATGTTGAAGATTTGGTTCTGGACGAGCATGTTGGTTTTGATTTGCCTCTTTTTGACACTTTGTTATCTAAGGGGTTGCGCACCGTTAAATCCATCCCTCCCAAGTGTCGCTTAGGGTTTTCTCGGGTATTGAAAGGAGCTCTTGATAAGGTGATTTGCACGCCTGATGACATTTCTTGCTGGGTTAGTTTATTGGTCTTGCCTACTTGTATCCTTAAAACCTTCTGCCCGAGGAGTAATCAAGAGGGTAGGTCTGCTATTAAACGTCAACGCCAGGAAGAGTATATTGTTAATGCCATTCGATCTTGGGACATGTCGGGTGGTAGTTTGCAGCTCGTGAGGGAGGCTTTAGCCGAACCCTCCCCATCATGGTCTAATATTGATGAGGATAACTTGGACTTGGGTGAGCGTAATGTCAAGCAGTCTAAGAGGAAGATTTGCGATGGCCATTATACTACTGCGGTCAGAGTTCTTTCTTCTTCTGGTGTTGCACCTTATAATGATGCAACTCTTGAGGACTTAAAGTTTAAGCACCCTTTCAAAGCTTCTCCTTCTTTGCCTCTTTTACCTATTGATCATCATCCCCTCATTGCATCTTCTTCTGTGGTTCTTGATATGATTAAGAGTTTCCCTCGTCGTACTTCTTGTGGTCGGGATGGTTTGCATGCCCAACACCTTTTGGATTATGTTAGTGGTGCTGCTGTGGCTATTTCTGATGAGTTGATCGCTTCTATCACCCAAGTGGTGAACCTTTTTCTTGATGGTAAATGCCCCAGGGCGTTGGGTGAGTATATTGCTAGTGCTCCTCTTACGCCGCTGGTCAAGCCGGGTGGTGGTATTCGCCCTATTGCTGTGGGGACCGTTTGGAGACGCTTAGTTTCCAAAGTTAGTGCCGCTATGATTGGTCATTCTTTGGACGGTTATCTAAATGATCTACAGTTTGGTGTTGGGGTGTCTGGAGGAGGAGAGGCTATTCTTCATGCCGTGAGTCGGGTGATTGAAGAGCGTGGAGATGATGTGGGTCTTTCGATGTTGTTAGTAGATTTCAAAAATGCCTTCAACTTGGTGGATCGTAAGGTTATGCTTCATGAGGTTCGTCTTCGTTGTCCTGCTATTTCACGTTGGGTGGAATTTTGTTACTCGAAACCAGCTAGATTATATTATGGGGAACACACATTATGGTCACATCAAGGCGTACAACAGGGTGATCCACTTGGGCCTTTGCTTTTTTCTTTAGTGTTACATCCTTTGGTATGTAAGATTAGAGACTCTTTTAGCCTTTCCCTTCATGCTTGGTACCTGGATGATGGCACTATTATTGGAGATACTTTGGTTGTGGGGGAGGTTTTAAAGCTTATCATGGCGGATGGACCTCGTTGTGGTTTGCACCTCAATGTTGATAAAACTGAGGTTTTTTTGCCTAAGGAAGATCCCAGAAGCAGGCTTGTGGGTCTTTTCCCACCTAATATTGCCCGACCTTTGCATGGTGTTAAATTACTGGGTGGGCCCGCTAGTGTGGACTTTGATTTTATTAGTGAGCTTGTTATGAAAAGAGTTACAAAAACTATTGAGCTTATGGATGCTACTGCTAAGATTAATGATCCCCAGTGTGAGTTATTACTCCTTTGTGCTTGTGCTGGTATTTCCAAATTATATTTTGCTATGCGCACTTGCTCTCCCCGGGTCTTTGAACGTGCTCAGATTTCTTTTGATGGGGCTCTTCGCTCTACTCTAGAGCGTATTGTTACTGCTTCTGGGCCTGGTTTTGGTGATTGGCAATGGAGACTTGCTACATTACCCTTTGCGTTCGGGGGGCTTGGTGTATATTCTGCAGGTGATGTCTTGAACTATTCATTTCTTGCGTCTAGACTTCAATCTGCTAGCCTACAGACCAAGTTGCTTCAACATTCTGGTATCGTAACCCCTGGGCCTTCCTTTGATGATGCCTTATGTGCTTTTAATGTGAAAATGGAGATTGATCTTTTGAGTAATCCGTGTGAGATCGCTGCCCCCAAACTCATGAAGAAACTGGCAGATATATATTTCACACATGTTACCCGAACTACTGAATCTACATTTTCTTTATCTACTCGTCAGATGGCGTTATGGAAATCGCAAATGGAGGATTACACTTCGGACTGGCTTAGGGTAGTTCCGATATCGGGGTTGGGACAGGCTATGAACGCCAGGACTTATCGTTGCGTGTTATGTTATCGGCTTGGTGTCCCTCTATTTTCTGTTCAGATGTCGTGCTCAGCCTATTCCAGGGTCTTTGCTGGTGATATTTATGGGGACCATGCTGTATCTTGTGCTGGCATGATTGGTATTAAACATCGGCATAACATGGTTCGTGATGTTCTTGTTGACATATGTTCTCGATCTGGGGTTTTGGCTCGTAAAGAGGTTGACATTGGACTTTGTAGTGAACGAGACAAATCTTTACGTCCTGCTGACGTGACGCTCTACTCGTGGGATGGAGGACTTGATGTATGTGTTGATTTGACTGGATCATCGCCCTTGACGCAAACGGGTATGGTTGATTTCGTGCCGGGTCGTGTGGTGATTGAGGCTGCACAACGTAAACGCGTCAAGTATGAGGCTAAGTGCGCAGGTATGGGATATGGGTTCCTCCCCTTCTCTTTCTCTTCTTTTGGGGAACTTCAAAAGGACGCTGTGACTTTATTGAAGCGTATTCTAAAGTTTTCGATGACTCAAGACATTGGAGCACGTGCTGCAGCTCATATTTTTAGTAGGATTAGCTTTTCTATAGCCAGAGGAGTGGGAGCCCAATTAGTATCTCGGCTCCCTACTAACTTCTTGTAAATCCTATATGTTTCTAACTTCTTGTAAATCCTATAGATCTCTGGTCTCTTCCTTGTACAGATTTGTGTTCCGTTTTCTTCCTTCGGTCTTGATCTTCTAGGCTCCGACTTCTTCTAGGTTCCGGCTTGTGATTCGAATTCCGGTTCGGATTGTTTTTTGCTGCGAAGATCAAAACAGTGGTGATCCGTCCTTTGTTCAAAGCGGTTCTGGTCTCGTAACAGACGGTTTGGGTCTTTAGGGTTTCGTTCTTGAAACCCTCATCGTCCCCTCTTCGGTATTTGGTACGGCATAGTTGCATTTTGTTCTTCAGTTTGTACGGATAGTAGGTCTCGTTTGATTGTGATTATTACTGCTGTAGTTGTTACTGCTGTGGTTGTTCGCCTAAACTACCGTGGTTACTGTTGTGGTGTTTTGCGATTTGACCTTGAGGGTAGCGTGTTCCTTTGGTTAAGACGTTTGAATTTTGCGTTGTGGGCTCCACATTTCAGGTCTTGCGATTTGACATATCTTGCGTTTGATAGTTTTTGCTTTTGGGACTAAAACAGGTGATTTGCTTCGTGGGCCCCACATTGATTGCCTTTTCAGGGACGTGGACCCCACATTGACTTTAGCTTGCGGTTTGATTGTTTAAACCAGGTAGCTATTTGATTTATGGACCCCTACATTTTTGGCTCAACTTTTATGTTTGAAAGGTCATTGTGTTTTGGGACTTGTTTTATGAACATTGCGTTCTGAAAAGGGCTTTGCATTTTGTGGCTGTGTCTTGGGCTTTGGTTGTGGGCTTTTGCGTCTTGACGACCTGGTTACTATGGCAATCATACGTTTTCACTGTCCTTTTGTCGGTTTGAGTGGTTGTCAAGATGGTTGTGGGAATGGGCTCACCAAAACCTCGTTGATCTCTCATCTTCGTGATTGTCATTTCAGTGGGGATGTGCTGGCCACCACCAAACTTTCCTTGGCCACTAATCTTGCCGTTTTTGAGTCTGCTGAGGTCACGTTGAAACGTATGAGTCTTTGGTTATGTGGAAATTGTTTCAAGACGCATACTCTTCGTTCGAAATGTCGGCATGGACCTGATTTTGTGTCACCCCCTGATTGTGGTGATGGTTTTGTTAGGTTCGTGCTGTTTGATCTCGCCAAGCCTCAAGTTCCCTCTACTGTTCAACTGGCTCGGGATGATGATTTGGTTCGAGGGGAGCACTTTGGTTTTGATTTAACCCTACTTGATACCTTGCTCTCTAAAGGGTTGCACACTGTCAAATCTATCCCCCCCAAGTGTCGCTTAGGGTTCTCTCGCGTGTTAAAAGGGGCTCTTGATAAGGTGATCTGCACACCTGATGACATCTCTTGCTGGGTTAGGTTGTTAGTCCTGCCTCTTTGTCTCCTTAAGACCTTTTGTCCACGGAGTAATACTGAGTGTAGGTCGGCTGTTAAACGTCAGCGACAAGAAGAATATATCACTAACGCCATCCGTTCCTGGGGTACGCCTGGTGGCAGTTCGGAGCTTGTTAAAGAGATTTTAGTTGAATCCCCCACATCATGGTCTCATATCGACGAGGAAAAATTGGACGTGGGAGAGCGTAATGTCAAGCAGTGTAAGAGGAAAATTTGTAACGGCCATTACACCGCGGCTGTCAGAGTTCTCTCATCGTCTGGTGTTGCTCCTTATAATGATGCTACTCTCAAAGACCTAACGGCTAAGCACCCTTTCAAGTCGGCTCCGTCTCTGCCGAATGTATCCCTCGAACATCACACGCTTGTTGCTTCCCCTACTGTGACTCTTGACATGATTAAGAGTTTCCCTCATGGTACATTGATATGTGTTAAATTACACATATCTTTTACCTAAATAAACGGACCAAATAGACCAAAAGCTAACCAAATATTCTAAATATATTTTGTTTTTGTGTTTGTACATGTGCAGGTACGGATATGAGAAAATGACAAAAAGAAAGACAAAATAGACAAAAACCGAGCACGAGATTGGAAAGAGCACGGAATTGCGAGTCTATCGTTAATTTTATTTAGAGCATCGAGGCAAAAGAAGAAAAATTTTAAGATTATTTATTTCAAGGACCAATGAATTAAACATAAAGAACGATGAGGGACCAAAAGCGTTTAATTCATATGAAGTTTAAAAGACAAGGACTAGAAGTGAAGAAGAGGGGTGTAAAGTGGCAAATTAAACCAAAGTTTAAATTAATTCATATGGAATCTAAGTGGGGCTCACTTAAAAAAAGAAATAAATAAATAAATAAAAAAAATGAGAAGTTAGTGCTATCTCTTTGTGGGATGTCGACAGACAAAACAAAAAAAAAGAACCAAAGAAGGAAAGAGTTAATGCTGCTCTCATACTTCTCTTTCTTCAGCCAGTAAGCAAGCGACACGTGGCATGTTTAAACCGACTTATTTGCCTATAAATAGAGGCGCAGTAACAGTTTTTATTTGAGTAGAAGTAGTTTTTATTTTTAGTACTCCGTAGTTAGTAGTTTAGCAGTAGTTTTTTTTTATGCTCCGTATCTTTTATTTTTACTTTTCAGTATTTTTATCTTTCAGTAACAGTCTTTAATATTTATTTTACTCAGTTTAGTTTTTTATGTATTCAAGTATCTTTTAATTTGCTCTTCACATTTTATTTTAACGCACACACAGTACTTTATGTTATTCGAGTAGCAATAATTTTAGCTTTCATTTATTACTTCTTTTTTTTACCCTCTAGCTCAATTCAAACACAAAAAGAGATGCATGAGCTTATCAAGATCGGCTTATTTTTCAAATAAGCCTTGACATTTCTTTAGTTTGAGAGCACTTAAAATTTAGTTTGTCTGTTTATTTTTAGTTTTCTTTTGTTTAGTAATTATTCTAGTTTTAATACTAGTCCGATCTATTCTAGTTTTAATACTAGTCCTAGTAATTTAGCTTTATATATTATTGTTTATTTATTGTCATTTTTTAACGTAATGATTATTATCGTTGTTATTAGCGTAGATTTTATTATGTACGAGTAGTTTTATATAAGTTTGTTTAGAAATCGGTGGTTTCAACTTTATTAACAAATTTGCTTCATAACTCGCTTTTAATTTATGTTCACATGTTTTAGCGTAAAAATCCAAAATACCTCTTTTTCACTATTCATCACACATAATCACGAACTGAATCACAAATTCCATTCAAACCTTCGTTGGGGATAACGACCCGGGAATACAACTTGCCTTGTATTCTTTGGAAATATTTATATGTTGATTTTCGCGAATCAACTTTTGGCGCCGTTGCCGGGGAAGGTTGAAGCGAATTCGTGATTTCCGTTTATCGATTCGTGTTTTGAAGACCCTTCCTCGTGAAGTTATCCTTTTCATTTGTAAATACTATCTTATTCTAAAAACTCAAAAATATTTTCCTTTCAAATTTATTTTCCCTTTTCTTTTGTGTTTTTCAAAGTTTTTAAATTATAAAAAACCCAAAAATATTTTTCCTCATCCTCTTAAACCATTTGATTCTATCTTCTTAACCCTCCTTAATATTTAATTCTCATGTCGTCACTGGGCTATCGCTGTTTTGATTGTAAAGGTCCAGTGGGTGATAATCTTCGTTGTTCCAAGTGTACGTGTGAGCGGTGTGGAAAGCATGCACCAAAAGGATCTTGTTATTGGTGTGAAGTAGCCCTCGAAGAAAAGCTTAATTCCATCGATAATACTCATCAAAGTCTTCCCGAACACCCTCCACAACCCCAGCCATCTTCACTCACTCAGCTTAATTGTTGTATATGTGAAAATCCGTTGGGGGATGATTCACAGTGTAAACGATGTTTTTGCACTTATCAATCCCCACACTTGATTATCCAGATTTTCACAACGATTTCAGTACCCCTTCTCAGGATTCATTTTGGCAAGAGCCGTCTAATCAAAACTTCAATGATACATCATTTCAAAATATGCCAAATGATCCTTGTGAGCATTGTGGAGGTCCACACCCAAGTTTTGATTGTCAAGCAGGAAATACGTCTGTCTATGAACAAGATCCATGTAATCAAAACTTCAGGTATGACCAATATCCATATGATTCACCGAATCAGTCACAGCAAATGTATTGTTGTGAGTACTGTGGTGGTCCACATTATGAATCCAATTGTCAAACGAGGACCCCGCTTGTCTATGAGCATGTCCCTTGTAACAATTACGACTATTCTTGTCATGACCAACCTCCACAGTATCAACCAATTCAGCCTCAGCCTCAGCCATCTCCTCAGGATTTGGTTTTCGAAGATTTATTCCAAGAACTTGATGATATGAGGAATGAACTTAATAAATTGGCTGTTAGGTATACCCAAAAAGATCGTCATGGTAAATCTATGAAAGATTTACTCGCCGTAGAACGAGCAGCACAAAATCGTTTCTTGTTTAATCAGGCTTGCATGCTCGATGACGAAGATGAAGACGACGAGGAGAGTGTTATTCCTTTGAACGATGTCATTTCTCAACTCCCTCAATCTATTGCAATCACACCCATCTTACCGGTTATGAACTCCGAGGACTCTCTCATTATGGGGGATGAGCATCTTGACACTATTCCTGAAAAGGAATCGGACGAATTCATAAATTCTAGTGTTGAGAACCTTGTCCCAATCCCAAGTGAGTCACAGGGAATTCCTGATCATGTGTGTGATATCCCTCCTCCTCTTGAGTGTTCAAAAGATTATGTTGAGATGTTCTCCGATTCCACTAATGACGATACTTTATCATGTGGAGACATCATTTATATGGAGGAATTACCTTCTGAGCTTGTCAGCTTAGAAGAAGAGAATGATGAAGAAATAATCAAAGACAAAACTCTTCGTGAAACATTATTAAATGTTAATCTTCTCATTTCTAAAATCGAGGCTTTCAATGAAAAATCCATTTCATCTCCTATCCCCATAAAGGATAGTGACCTGTTTTCCGATGACTCTATACCGGAATTTGAAGCCTTCCATTTTGATCATATGGGAGAGAAGACTAGTGGCAGAGCCACTTCTCATTCTCATATTTCTCTCCCCAAATATGAATCATTTGCCTTCGAGGAGTTCTCCGATGAACTCACTCATATCATATCTCCGCCGGAGTATGATAACTTCTACTTTGATCTTGACAAAGATTATCTTTATGTCCCAGAGGGAAATATTCTCAACACTGAGAATTTGCTTGATATAAAAATCCCATCCCTCCCACCCAGAATATGTCTTGATCAGCCGAGCTTAAATGATGAGATTCATGATGTGGAAATCATGAATTCTCCTTTGAGGATGAACATCTTGTCATGATTTTTATCATGACTTTCTTTCTTTTCTTCACCTACACGGTGACATCTCCTGTTCTTCACTCTTTCAGGAGTGAGGATACTATCTTTGACCCCGTCATTTCCATTTACCATTCTTTGTGAGCCGGGCATGTATCTCGTCGGTGTGGAACTTTCTTATGTTCAAATGTTTATCCAAACACATTGAATGAAAGTCCGATGGAGATGGTTTCTTCCACTTGCTTCCCCATGAACAAATGAATTCGGGGCGAGTCAAGCTAACGACTTGATCATAAACAAGCGCTTCGTGGGTGGCAACCCATGCTTATCCGTGTGTTTCATATTTGTGTGCTACTAAGTGTGACGTGAAGAGTTCTATCTCTTTCATTTCTTGTGTTTTGTGTCTGTTGTTTTATGCAGGATTTGCTCGACATGTGAAGACTCTCGTGCTCATGGTTTTGTCTATCTCCACTCGAGTCTCATCATACAAGAAATCTGGTATCCTTAATCTTTTCGACTAACGTTATCTATTAGGCATAATTCATAAATGGCCTTAGATTTGCGTAGAATAACCCTTACCTTTAAAACATTGAGGACAATGTTTCGTTTTAGTTTTGAGGGGGGGGGGTGATCTTTTGATTTGATTTTGCCTTGCATTGTGTCGTGTACCTTAGCAACCCTGTTTTTCCACCAAAAATCCAAAAAAATGAGAAAATTTAAAAAATTTTGCAAAAATATCATAAGTGTTTTGACACATTGTTGATTTTCCGTTGGTTAGAGTAGGAATCAAATTTTGACTTGACCGGGCGTGTTGAGCCCTAGCTTGTCTCCTTAACCATTTTGACTAAGCATTCGCGGATCTTTTTATTAAAGATTTTAAATTAGCGAAGAACGAGAAATGATAGAGTTAATTATAAGTTGTGATGCTAAGCAAAGATTAGTTGGTTATCTTAAAAACTCATCAGTGGAATTTGTAGTTTTTCCTCCCAGAAGCTAAATTAGTGCTATTTTCAAATTTTTAAACTTAGAAATCGTTTTATTACAAACTTGTATACAACTTTAATATAGAGTACGAGTTCAACTTTTTATTTAAACTTTTGAACAAGCATACTTTTGTAAAACCGGAATAATGTTGCAAAAGAAAGTGAGTAAAATCACAAGTATGATGCAAGTGTATATATGTGTTAGTAAAATAAAAAATAAAAAATAAATAAAATAAAATAAAAGAAAAAATTGAAAAAAATGATGAAAAAAAAAATGAAAAGAAAAAAAAAATATATATATATATATATATATATATATATATATATATATATATATATATATATATATATATATATATATATATATATATATATATATATATATATATATGAGTTATGTGAATAAAAGTGTTGTTATGAATAAATGTATAAAGCTTGCTTTTTCTTAAATTTAAATCGGAAGTTGAACTAGTATTCGTCAATTTTTTGTTAAAGTTTAACGGGAATTTGGTAGATTGTTGATTTCAAAGACCCCGAAAGCTCCGATACTATTCTCGAGGGTATAAAAACCTAGCCTCCTAAGCTATGCTAAAAGGACAAGCTGAGAAGAAAGTCGCTACATGAAGTGATCTCATCTTTGCGTCTTTAATCTCCAAATGATCGTTGGTTATTGTCTATTTAAGTATTTAATATTAACTTAGCGGGAATTTTAGAAATCTTTGAAATCGAAATCCCGCTGATTCTGGTACTATTCTCTGTGAGGTGTCAAAAGACTGGTCACCTAAAACCAACTGGTTTGGGATGTGCCGAGAAGAAAGCCGTTACATGGAAAAGGCCATTTTGATCCTCAGATTTCAAGATTCCCGGTGAATTAATATTTGACTTAAACAAGTAATAACCATAATAATGTCGGGTTCTTTGTCAAAACTTTTGAAAAACGAGCATACGTACTAAACGTATAGAATAATTGGGGAGTGAAAAGTTTGCAAGTTACATTCATGAGTAGCATTAGCATTTTAACTTGTACTTAACAATGATTTCGTTTTTAAGCTTGGTTTGGGGACTCGTGAAAAATTAGGGACGACGAATTTTATCCGTATGGTCACTTCTTTATGAGTTGTGTTTTCTACTCAGTGATCCTAAAAGTTATTGTAAAATAATGAAAGTCAACATCCCGTCACAAGAAACAAAAGAGAAAAATCTAAAAATAGAATAAGTGTGAATAAAATGGTCAAACGGGGCGTTTTTAGAACTTTTGATTTCTTAAATCTCTTTTGAATATTTTGCTACTTTTCAAAGTTAGTAAGAAGAGGTTTGAAATTTTTGGTTTCAAAAGCGTGAGTTGATAACATTGCGTGAGGACACGGCAATACTTTAGTCTGGGGGATTTTTTATATGTGTTAAATTACACATATCTTTTACCTAAATAAACGGACCAAATAGACAAAAAACTAACCAAATATTCCAAATATATTGTGTTTTTGTGTTTGTACATGTGCAGGTACGGATGTGAGAAAATGACAAAAAGAAAGACAAAATAGACAAAAACCGAGCACGAGATTGGAAAGAGCACGGAATTGCGAGTCTATCGTTAATTTTATTTGGAGCATCGAGGCAAAAGAAGAAAATTTTAAAGATTATTTATTTCAAGGACCAATGAATTAAACATAAAGAACGATGAGGGACCAAAAGCGTTTAATTCATATGAAGTTTAAAAGACAAGGACTAGAAGTGAAGAAGAGGGGTGTAAAGTGGCAAATTAAACCAAAGTTTAATTTAATTCATATGGAATCTAAGTGGGGCTCACTTAAAAAAAAAAAAAAAAAAAAAAAAAAAAAAAAAAAAAAAAAAAAAGAAGTTAGTGCTATCTCTTTGTGGGATGTCGACAGACAAAACAAAAAAAAGAGTTAACTTCAAAAATCGTCCCTGTGGTTTACCGGGTCATTTGGATTTGGTCCCTAAACTTTTAAAATTCCGGATTTCGTCCCTGTGGTTTTCGACCCATACGGATCTGGTCCCTTGACCGGGTTTGACCGTCTGATGAACTCAAATAAGTACATTTTATTACTATCATTTATCCTATTAATTTGACTTGTTTTACTATATTATGTATGAGGATTGATACTTAATTGTTTGCTTTTGTAATTCTCAGGTAAAAACAAGCATTTGGTGAAACTTAGCTATTTTGGACTAATAATGGAGCAAAACGTGCATAAAGTGGAAGTCTACTGACATGGACAAGATCAAGTCAATTCTGCTCCAGATGCGCCGCATCTCACTCTCGAAATGCGCCGCATCTCTATCAAGATATCACCAGATACGATCCAAGATACAAGAGGACATGCGCCGCATCTAATCAAGAGTTACGCCGCATCTTCTGGCGGTGTACGAATATTCCTGAATATTATAATCTTGGACCCCACGCGAAGTTAAGTACATGCGCCGCATCTACTTAAGTAGATGCGCCGCATCTTCCCTCAGACAGAAACTATAAATACCCCGTAGACCAGACGAATTAAGAGTTCGAAAACCCTAAGACCGAAGTTCGGACAGCAGAGCAAAAGGACGAATTCAGTCAAGGAGGCAGCACAAGACACACCCAAATCTAAGATACAAGAGCTGTAAGAAGGTGCTGCATATGTTTAATTCATTAAGTAGTTTTGTTTTATTGTTTTAGCAAACTTTAATTCATCAAGATTGGTGGCTTGTGTAATGTGGCAACGGAAAGATTGCACTCCCTTAAAACTGCTTTCTCATTAATTAAAGTTTAAATGTTGATGTCTTTGGTTACTACTTATTAGTGCATTGATAACCTCTGTGTTTATTAGTGGCTTGCGGGCATCCGACTGCGGGACAAGATGTGGCTCCCACGGTTGTTTCTAAATTGATCACTTAGGAATAACTTTTAGACATAAGTAATCATTAAGGGTTTACTCGCCGATGAGAATAGGACCAACGAGAAAGGGTTAATTACATACACTTCATATAAAGCTATCAATAAAACAAGTGACAATCTACTTAATCATAAGGACAGCCCTCTTATTGTCTCTAGTATCTATCTGTGTACGTGTGTGCTACTTGCTGATTCGTGCCTATTGTTTATTTTATTATTTAAATTGCAACAAAACCGTGCCAGTCTCTCAGGCTGAAACCCCCTTGCGTTAGGATATTAAAATACTGATTAGAATAACTAGATAATACGTTCCACTCTTAGTGATCGACACTCTACTTACCATTATCTTCATACTGACCGGGTACACTGCTCGTTAAGTGTGTGTGTTATTGATAAGTCGGCTAAATATAAATTTAAAACTTGAGTAGGCATTAAAACTGCTAAACCGCAACGACACATCACGCGCATCAAGTTTTTGGCGCCGCTGCCGGGGAGTGAATTGTTATTATCTGTTAATTTGATTTAGTATTTTAATAGAAAAACCTAATTAAAATACTCGTGTTGTATCTTGATTTTTTTTTCTTTTTATTAGATTAATTGCATCATTGTACTATTTTGCATATTTGTTGTATTGTGTGTTAATTGTTTTCTTTTTATTTTTGTGTGTTTATTTTTGTTTCGTGTGTTTTATTTTTGTTTTATTTTTCGTTTTTTGTGTGTTCTGCTATCGTTGTACTGTGCTAAATCAAACGATACGGCGCATCTGATCTCTCAGATACGGCGTATTGCGTTCAATTTTTTTATACAACGCGTTTAATTAATTCGATACGACGCATCTTTTCCCCAAGATACGGCGTATCTGTTTTTAATAAGAAAATTTTTCTAAGCGATAAAGTAATACGACGCATCTGCTTTTGCAGATACGGCGTATCTGTTTTTGATAAAAATTTTTCTAAAACATTAACGCCAAACGACGCATCTTCTTTTGAAGATACGGCGTATCTATTATTTTAATTAAAAACAGTTTGCGAATTATTAAACAGATACGGCGTATCGATCTCTGTCGATACGGCGCATCTTACTGAATCAAAAATCTTTTATTTTTTAAACGTAACGAAAATACGGCGCATTAACTTTTGTTAATACGACGGATATAATTTGATAAATATAGTTGATTTTTGATATTTACCTCGATCGGTCCGCTACTCTCGTGTGCAAGTTGTTTATTTTCAGGATAAATGATGACTCGAGCATCACCAAGAAGGATTACATTCTGAACCAAACCACGAAACGCTAGCTGAAGTGACCGAACATAAGACGACAAGAGTGGAGGAAAAATCAGTACTGGTAACATTGTACTTCTTAAATTCTCGAAATAGAATCCCAGGTAAACTCTACGATAATTCAACTGCCCTAAGGAAAGTTCTCTACACTATGATCTCAGTTTTATTATCCTTATTATACGTCTGATTCAATTCGTAATCTTAATTTTGTATGCTCAAAAACGATATTTGTTCCTAACCTCGGAATAAATCCTTATCCACTAAACAATAAGATTACGATTATTAATGAAACGTTTATGCCTATTACTCTTATTTTGAATTCATCTATATGGTGTGCCGTTTTTACCCAAATTTGATGTATAAGGAACTGTGTTGCGGAGGCCAAGGTACGTTCTTCATTTAAATTTCGTTAACTAACATAGAGATACGGCGGATCTAAATATCCAAAGCGCCGTATCCCTGACCAACTAGGGCTTATTGACTAGTCAACGGAATTGAGTAGATACGGCGCATCCCAATTTTCTAATACGGCGCATCGTGTCGCCCTATAAATACGACGGGAATACGCCGCATAAATACACACAGTTAAGAACACGCACTAAAATTATACTCAAAATCCGATCATCTTTCTTTAATCCGCCTTTAATCCGAGCATTAATCCTTCTCCTAATCACAAATACTAAGGTAATTGTTACATTTCGATTCAATTTTGATTAATACGAAAATTAGGGTTTATAGGATTGAATCGATTCGCGCTTAACCGATATAGGGATATGATTAGAACTTGGCATTAATTATTTCCCCTAAGTTAATTTTAGAATAAGACGTCGAATTTGACACTAATTGAATCGAACGAAAATTTAGGTTTTGGGTTTGATTTTGAATATCTAGCGGGAAGGCGAATTAGTAAGTGGTGGAATGCGATATTTGAACTGATATAAAGAGTATATAATACTGTGATATTTAGTGGTAGTTTACGTCACGGATACGGATTCTCGATAAACGTGCCTGCCCCTTTATTTTATACTGATATGCTTTTAGATGCGGCGCATCTGGGTTGATTAATGCGGCGTAACGACCTATTTCAAAATTGATAAAATTTTAGATACGCCGTATTGATTAATCTAGATACGACGCATCTCAATACGCCGTATCTATTGTCTTGCACCGCATCTCTTATACTTTATACAGATACGCCGCATTGATTTAATCAATGCGCCGTATCTACCTTACTTGCAGACTGTTTACTGACTTTGAATGTTTATTTCAGATGACACTACCAGATATCGCACAAAGGCACCAATGGTTACGATTCGAGAACATGGGACTTACTGATGGCACTCTAGAGGATTATTTGCATAGGCTTGACTCGGTTTACTTCAAGAAAATATTCAGAGTCCAGGTTCTGAATTTTGACGATGTGGGATTGATCGGTGGTGGACATGCAGCTGCGAGCTTACAGCGTCGTATGGAGATGGTTGTTGTTGGAGGTGATGATGAGGTGGAGTTCAGGTCTAGTGCTTGGGAGCGACTGTTTAGGGTTGACGAGCCTCTGATTAGGGAGCTCATGCTGGAGTTCTTTAGCACTATTCATTACAGAGAGACGGATGTGGAGATTGATACAGCTGACACTCTGGTGTTCAGGTTAGGAGGTGTGCACAGGCAGATGTCGATGAGGCAGTTTATTTTAGCCATGGGTCTACACACTGAGGAGGAGCTTGGATCTGCTGGGTTTGCCAGGTACTGGGCTGAGAGTTTACGGGTTGTCCCTGACAGAGGGGTATTCAGTGATTACTGGTTTAGGATTTCTTCGGGGGGCGACATCACTACTTCCACCCCCTCATATACTTTGATCAGGGAGCCGATGAGGAGGCTGTGTCACAGGCTGATTGCACTTACTGTTGCTGGGAGGGGTCAGTCACCTGAAAAGGTGACCACTCTGGACCTCTTCCTACTTAGGAGCATGGATGAGGGGATGCCGGTGAACATCCCCCACTTTTTGGCACACTACCTCCACCGATCAGCTGCTGGGAGAGATCGGAGGAGCCACATGACTGGCGGGCATTTTGTTTCGAGGCTGGCCCGCCATTTTGGAGTTATTGGAGCGGAGATTCCAGCGGGGCTGGAGGTTGTGGTGGCTCGTCTCCCAGTTATCGACAGGGACTATTTGGTTCGACTGGCGATCTGCCAGGTGGCTGCTGGGGGCCACTTTTGGGCAGCATTAGGGCCCGCCAGAGCTGCAGGGCCAGAGGCGGAGCAGGGAGGACCTCAGGATCCTCCGGCTGCTGCTCCTGCCGACGAGGAGGTGCCACAGGCACCAGTACCCCCACGCACTGTGATTCAGAGACTCGACGCAGTCGAGGGAGAGGTGATGGTACTGAGGAGAGACTTAGAGTGTGTGGTCATGAGTGTGAGCAGACTACTAGAGCAGCAGGGTATTACACACGCTCGTCCAGATGGTACTGAGGTTGCAGGAGTGACACGGGCATACGAGCGCAGAGTCCGCCAGAGGACTGATGGAGCCAGCACTTCCGGGACCCATCCAGACGACCGCACTCACCCATGACCTTACTCTCTTGATTTCATAGACATTGTTCCGTACATTATTATTAATTTTTGGATTGTACTTATCGTTATTCTTATGTTTATGTTTAATGTTTCAGTTTATATTTCTTGTTATGTTTGGTGAAGACTGACATTAAGTTCAGCATGAGAGTACGAGAGGACATACAAGATTAAACCGTGGAACGTGCCATTTTTGCAACAGACTGTTAACAGTCTGTTTGGTAACTACATGCGCCGCATCTGGTTAACAGATGCGACGCATCCTATCCTTTATTTTGTTTTATTTTCAGTCCAGGCCGCACGAAGATACGGCGCATCTCAGTCCTGAGATGCGACGCATCCTCTGCAATGGTCATATCTTATTTTATTTTTTTTCTGCATTTTTATTTTTCGACTTTAAAACTATTTATCAGTTTATTTTAATGCGGCGCATCCCTGGTTAAGGATGCGGCGCATCTTTATTCTGATCCGTATTTATTCCAGGCTCGATACGGCGTATCTTCTTCAATAAGATACGGCGCATCGACTGACCTGATGATTTTCAGTTTTAATTTTTTAAGTTTTATTTTTATCTAACTACTAATGTGTTATGCAAGTTGAACCTTTCTTATCTTAGGTGTGTTTTAAAGTGTTGGTGGTATTATAGTTTCCTGGATTTCCTGTGGATACATCAAGTATGAAGCTTTAACGTTCTAATCCACATGGAAGATGATTTTTGCTCTTATACTAATGGAGGATCATACCGAGCAAATCTCAGGGGAGTTTTTCCGTTCTAATTCTTTTCTTTCCAGTTTTTAACCTTTTATACAAACAACGAGGACGTTGTTTAACTTAAGTGGGGGGATAGGAGAATTAGAACACTTAACACTTACTTGTCCAACTTTTTCAAAAATTATGCTTAAAATGTGCTTAATATATCAAACTTAAAAATTTTTTAGCATGTTTTTGTTTAAGATCTAAGTTGCATAACTGCACACAAGACGTTATTTTCAAAAATTGTGATTTTTCAAAATTCACAAATCTATGAGTGTGCCGGTGACTTGTAAACTTTAGAACTTGGCTTGTATACTATTCGAGACCACCATAATGAGTATTATTTATATAATTGGAATGACTTGTCTAACTTGGTAAAATTCTAGGATTACACCCAAATAGCCTTTATATGTTATGTGTTATTAGCTAACTACACTGGTTAGTTAACCCCCGTATAAAACCTTTTGTTACTCTCATTTTTAGAGTAAGATACCCCTAGAAAAACCCTCAGAGCCATTCCTTTCGTTTCTTACACCTATGTTTAAAATGTTTCGTTACACCCTTACACCTTAGCCTACCCTGTAGATTAGAATCCGTGGTTGGTTAATTGCTATAGGCAGAGTGTGTTTCCTTACATTACCTGTGTTCGCGTGCGTAATTCATTATCTATGGTTAGGTCGGGAAATTGCACAATGCAAATTGGAGTGAAAGTAAATATTGTATATTTTTGAGTTTATTTTTCGTGTGTTTACTACTTTCACTATTACCGTTATTTCTGAAAGTATGAAAAGTATGAAAAAAAAATTATCCGGAAAGAAAGTTGTAGTGATGTGGTGAAATTTTACACATCTATGTTTATGTTTCAAGTAAAAAAAAAAAAAAAAAAAAAAAAAAAAAAAAAAAAAAAATCGAAAAAATGAGAAAAGAAAAAGAAAGAAAAAAGAGTTGGATGTTTATTTTAAGCCAACGATGTAGAGTTATGTAAGTGGTCGATATCACCACTATTTGTTGTATTATATCTATGATTGAATGGGAATTGGCAGTTATGGGAATGCCGATTAAGGTTTATTCTTTGATTAAGATTTTGTTAAGTATAATTCGTGTCTACCTAAAGCGTGTGTTTCAAGTGTTAAAGCGTGAGTTATTCGATGATATGAGTCTTATTCATGGGATGGTTGGGATAGTGATTAACCACACTTAGTATTTTAATCTATTTGTTTTGTTTTGTTTATTTTTATTTTTACACCAATTTATATCCCAAATATTATCCATACCCTGTATTGTTCTTTATCCAACCGAACCTTTGATTTATTAAGATTAGGGATTTGAGCAATCTTAAGTATCGTAGTCGTGGATTCGGCTATGTATTTATGATTTTGTCGCCCTTTTTGATATATTATTATTGGTGAAGTTTGGACCTATCTTTAGCCTATTCGAGTTAAGGATTTGAGCAATTGCAAGTATCGTGTTCGTGGATTCGATCATGTATTTGTGATTTTGTCGCCTTTTCTGGAATTTGAGATCGATAGTGTAAATAAGAATAATTAACCCTTTAGCCTAAAAACCCTTTTTTACCGCTTTAGACTTGTTATTCCTTAGCTTTAGTGGTGGAGATGTGTATACTTGCCAAGCTTATGATAGAATATTCGTCGCGACTGGACAGTTAAACGATTAGATTTGCTTTTATCGACTTATTTTATTTTACTTCTAATTCGTTAAGTGTTTAGTTGTGTGATTATGAAATAAACGAATACATGCTTAAATATAAAAATAAATCCTAACATCTTTTAGGATACATTTTCATAAATGAAATTCTAAGGTTTACTTGGGGACAAGTAAAGTTCAAGTGGGGGGATATTTGATGAACTCAAATAAGTACATTTTATTACTATCATTTATCCTATTAATTTGACTTGTTTTACTATATTATGTATGAGGATTGATACTTAATTGTTTGCTTTTGTAATTCTCAGGTAAAAACAAGCATTTGGTGAAACTTAGCTATTTTGGACTAATAATGGAGCAAAACGTGCATAAAGTGGAAGTCTACTGACATGGACAAGATCAAGTCAATTCTGCTCCAGATGCGCCGCATCTCACTCTCGAAATGCGCCGCATCTCTATCAAGATATCACCAGATACGATCCAAGATACAAGAGGACATGCGCCGCATCTAATCAAGAGTTACGCCGCATCTTCTGGCGGTGTACGAATATTCCTGAATATTATAATCTTGGACCCCACGCGAAGTTAAGTACATGCGCCGCATCTACTTAAGTAGATGCGCCGCATCTTCCCTCAGACAGAAACTATAAATACCCCGTAGACCAGACGAATTAAGAGTTCGAAAACCCTAAGACCGAAGTTCGGACAGCAGAGCAAAAGGACGAATTCAGTCAAGGAGGCAGCACAAGACACACCCAAATCTAAGATACAAGAGCTGTAAGAAGGTGCTGCATATGTTTAATTCATTAAGTAGTTTTGTTTTATTGTTTTAGCAAACTTTAATTCATCAAGATTGGTGGCTTGTGTAATGTGGCAACGGAAAGATTGCACTCCCTTAAAACTGCTTTCTCATTAATTAAAGTTTATATGTTGATGTCTTTGGTTACTACTTATTAGTGCATTGATAACCTCTGTGTTTATTAGTGGCTTGCGGGCATCCGACTGCGGGACAAGATGTGGCTCCCACGGTTGTTTCTAAATTGATCACTTAGGAATAACTTTTAGACATAAGTAATCATTAAGGGTTTACTCGCCGATGAGAATAGGACCAACGAGAAAGGGTTAATTACATACACTTCATATAAAGCTATCAATAAAACAAGTGACAATCTACTTAATCATAAGGACAGCCCTCTTATTGTCTCTAGTATCTATCTGTGTACGTGTGTGCTACTTGCTGATTCGTGCCTATTGTTTATTTTATTATTTAAATTGCAACAAAACCGTGCCAGTCTCTCAGGCTGAAACCCCCTTGCGTTAGGATATTAAAATACTGATTAGAATAACTAGATAATACGTTCCACTCTTAGTGATCGACACTCTACTTACCATTATCTTCATACTGACCGGGTACACTGCTCGTTAAGTGTGTGTGTTATTGATAAGTCGGCTAAATATAAATTTAAAACTTGAGTAGGCATTAAAACTGCTAAACCGCAACGACACATCACGCGCATCACCGTCATATATTTCTAAAATGACATAAATACCCTTAGTCCCTGTAAACCACAGGGACGATTTTTGAAGTTTACGCTTTTTTTTTTTCTTTTTTTCTTTTTTTTTAACTTTTTTTCCGTTTTTTTTTTAAAAATAAAATTTATTATAATTCTAAAAAAATATTATTAAAAATTCGAAAAAATTTATAAAAATTCGAAAAATTTATAAAATTAAAAAATTTGAAACGAAAAAATTATAAAAATTCAAAAATTTTTAAAAATTCGAAAAAATATAAAAAAAATTCTGAAAATTTTTTTCTAAAAATTCGAAAAATTTATAAAAATTCAAAAATTTTTAAAAATTCAAAATTTTTTTAAAAATTCGAAAAAATTAATAAAAATTCTAAAAATTTATAAAAATTCAAATTTTTTTAAATTCGAAAAAAATTAAAATTTAAAAATTTAAAATTAAATTTTTTAAAAATTCGAAAAAAATTAATAAAATTAAATTTTTTAAAAATTCGAAAAAATTAATAAAAATGCTAAATATTTATACAGACAACCATTAAAACACGATCCCGATCAAAATTTTACACAGACAACCATCAAACTCAACACGGTCCCGATCAAAGATATGGCTTCTAGAGAAGTAAGTAAAATGTGCTTATTAGTCTTTGTGCTTCTCGTTTGGTCACTGAAGCATTGAATATATGTTAATTTTTTCGAATTTTTAAAAAATTTTGAATTTTTATAAATTTTTTTCGAATTTTTAAAAAATTTTGAATTTTTAAAAAATTTTGAATTTTTATAAATGTTTAGAATTTTTATTGATTTTTTGAATTTTTAAAAAAATTTGAATTTTATAAATTTTTATTAATTTTTTCGAATTTTTAAAAAAATTTTGAATTTTTATAAATTTTTAGAATTTTAATTAAGTTTTTCGAATTTAAAAAAAAAAATTAGAATTTTTAAAAAAACTTGAATTTTTATAAATTTTTCGAATGTTTAAAAAAAATTCGAATTTTTATAAATTTTTTCGAATTTTTATAAAATTTTTGGAATTTTTATAAATTTTCTCGAATTTTTATAAATTTTTTAGAATTATAATAAATTTTATTTTTTAAAAAAAATCGGAAAAAAAGTATAAAAAAAAAAAAAAAAAAAAAAAAAAAAAAAGAGAGAGTAAACTTCAAAAATAGTCTCTGTGGTTTACCGGGTCATTTGGATTTGGTCCCTGTGGTTTACAGGGACTAAGGGTATTTATGTTATTTTAGAAATATATGACGGTCAACTGACGGTCAAACCCGGTCAAGGGACCAGATCCGTATGGGTCGTAAACCACAGGGACGAAATCCGGAATTTTTAAAGTTTAGGGACCAAATCCAAATGACCCGGTAAACCACATGGACGATTTTTGAAGTTAACTCCAAAAAAAAAGAACCAAAGAAGGAAAGAGTTAATGCTGCTCTCATACTTCTCTTTCTTCGGCCAGTAAGCAAGCGACACGTGGCATGTTTAAACCGACTTATTTGCCTATAAATAGAGGCGCAGTAACAGTTTTTATTTGAGTAGAAGTAGTTTTTATTTTTAGTACTCCGTAGTTAGTAGTTTAGCAGTAGTTTTTTTTTTATGCTCCGTATCTTTTATTTTTACTCTTCAGTATTTTTATCTTTCAGTAACAGTCTTTAATATTTATTTTACTCAGTTTAGTTTTTTATGTATTCAAGTATCTTTTAATTTGCTCTTCACATTTTATTTTAACACACACACAGTACTTTATGTTATTCGAGTAGCAATAATTTTAGCTTTCATTTATTACTTCTTTTTTTTTTTTTTTACTCTCTAGCTCAATTCAAACACAAAAAGATATGTATGAGCTTATCAAGCTCGGCTTATTTTTCAAATAAGCCTTGACATTTCTTAAGTTTGAGAGCACTTAAAATTTAGTTTGTCTGTTTATTTTTAGTTTTCTTTTGTTTAGTAATTATTCTAGTTTTAATACTAGTCCGATCTATTCTAGTTTTAATACTAGTCCTAGTAATTTAGCTTTATATATTATTGTTTATTTATTGTCATTTTTTAACGTAATGATTATTATCGTTGTTATTAGCATAGATTTTATTATGTACGAGTAGTTTTATATAAGTTTGTTTAGAAATCGGTGGTTTCAACTTTATTAACAAATTTGCTTCATAACTCGCTTTTAATTTATGTTCACATGTTTTAGCGTAAAAATCCAAAATACCTCTTTTTCACTATTCATCACACATAATCACGAACTGAATCACAAATTCCATTCAAACCTTCGTTGGGGATAACGACCCGGGAATACAACTTGCCTTGTATTCTTTGGAAATATTTATATGTTGATTTTCGCGAATCATACATCTTGTGGTCGGGATGGGTTGCGTGCCCAACACCTTTTGGACTGTTTGAGTGGTGCTGCTGTGGCTGTTTCGGATGAGTTAATAGCCTCTATCACCCAAGTAGTGAACCTGTTTCTTGGTGGCCAATGCCCCAAGACGTTGGGCGAATACATTGCTAGTGCTCCCCTCACACCGTTGATTAAGCCTGGAGGTGGTATCCGTCCCATTGCTGTGGGGACCATTTGGAGGCGCTTAGTCTCCAAGATTGGTGCTTCCTTGATTGGTCATTCCTTGGAGGGTTATTTGAATGATCTACAGTTCGGTGTTGGAGTGTCAGGAGGAGGGGAGGCTATTCTTCATGCTGTGAATCGGTTCCTCGAAGACTGTGGGGATAAGGTTGGCCTTTCGATGTTGCTTGTAGATTTCAAAAATGCTTTTAACTTGGTGGATCGTGAGGTTATGCTACATGAGGTTCGCCTTCGTTGCCCTGCTATTTCACGCTGGGTGGAATTCTGTTACTCCAGCCCAGCTAGACTATATTATGGGGAACACACCTTATGGTCACACCAAGGAGTGCAACAAGGCGACCCACTCGGACCTCTACTTTTTGCCCTAGTGTTACATCCCCTGGTACGCAAGATTAGAGACTCTTTTAATCTGGCTCTTCAAGCGTGGTACCTGGATGATGGCACTATTATTGGTGACACTCTGGTCGTGGGGAAGGTTTTAGAACTTATCATGTCAGATGGACCTAGTTGTGGCTTGCACCTTAACGTGGATAAAACCGAGGTTTTTTGGCCAACCGAAGATCCCAGAAGCAGGCTCACGGGTGTCTTCCCGCCTAATATTGCTCGCCCATTACATGGCGTTAAATTGCTGGGTGGCCTGGCTAGTGTGGACTTTGAGTTTAGCAGTGGGCTTGCCATGAAAAGGGTTGCCAAAACCATTGAGCTTATGGATGCCGTTGCTAAGCTTAATGATCCTCAATGTGAGTTGCTCCTCCTTCGTGCCTGTGCTGGCATTTCAAAGCTATACTTCTCTATGCGCACATGTTCTCCACAGATCTTTGAGGGTGCCCAGATTTCTTTTGATGCGGCGCTTCGTTCCTCTATGGAGCGTATTGTCACTGCTTCTGGACCGGGGTTTGGGGATTGGCAATGGAGACTGGCCACGCTACCGTTTAAGTTTGGGGGGCTTGGCGTATACTCTGCAGGTGATGTCTTGAATCATGCTTTCCTTGCGTCTAGACTCCAATCTGCTAACCTACAGGTTCAGCTCCTCCGACAGTCTAGCATAGCAAACTATGGATCTTCCTTCAATGATGCTCTGTGTACCTTTAATGCAAAAATGGAGTTCGACCTTTTAAGTAATCCGGATGAGATCGCTGCCCTCAAACTTATGAAGAAATTGGTAGATATATATTTCACACGTGTTACTAAAACGGTTGAATCCACTTTTGGCTTATCCGCTCGACAAATGGCGCTTTGGAGGTCACAAAAGGAAGATTACACCTCCGATTGGCTTAGGGTGGTACCGATTTTTGGGCTGGGACAGACTATGAATGCTAGAACTTACCGATGTGTTTTATGTTACCGCCTAGGTGTTCCCCTATTTTCAGTCCAAATGCCGTGCTCAGCTTGCTCCAGGGTATTTGCGGGGGACATTTATGGGGACCATGCTGTGTCGTGTGCCGGTATTATTGGTATTAAGCACCGACACAATGTGGTACGCGACACTCTCGCTGATATTTGTTCTCGGTCTGGGATTTCAATTCGTAAAGAGGTTGACATCGGCCTTTGTGGTGAAAGGGACAAAAGCTTACGCCCAACCGATATATTGCTCTATTCTTGGGACAGTGGACAGGATGTTTGTGTCGATTTAACAGGGTCATCTCCTTTGACGCAGACTGGTATGGTTGACTTTGTGCCAGGGCGGGTGGTGTCTGATGCAGCACAACGCAAGCGTGTCAAATATGAGACCAAGTGTGCTGATATTGGATAAGGGTTTCTCCCCTTCTCGTTCTCTTCCTTTGGGGAACTTGGGAAAGACGCTGCGGCCTTACTGAAACGGATCCGAAAGTTCTCCGTGACTCAAGACATCGGCGCGCGCGTCGCTGCTCATATTTTTAGTAGGATTAGCTTTGCAATAGCTAGAGGAGTGGGAGCCCAGTTAGTATCTCGGCTCCCCTCTAATTTCTTGTAGATCCTATGAGTTTTTAATAAAGTGATGTTTTATAAAATAAAATAAAATAAAATAATAATAATAATAATAATAATAATAATAATAATAATAATAATAATAATAAAAATAATAATAATAATAATAATAATAATAATAATAATAATAATAATAATAATAATAATTTAAATGACATCAACCTTAACATCATGTCAGTTAAACAACATCAAATTTTCAGGCCGTGATTTCTGGACATGGTTTAATCCCGTTTCTTCATTGATTCAACATGCTGTTGGAATAGGGTTTCTATCGTGGATGTTTCTTTTATTTTTTATCTTCTTCTAGGGTTTCGGTTGGATTACCATTACACGTATGATCACTGCACATGGATCTCTCCCGTCTTCAGGGTTGATCTCGCTTGATTCTACATGGACTGTGGTAACGTGATTTCGTTTCCCTAAGTTTTTTTTTCATTATCTTCTTCGTACAGCTTCCTTTTAGGGTTTCGTTTCGAAACCCGTTTTGGGTTCGGCTTTTGCTGTGGTTGTTTTGCTTCTCCAAAACAGTTATAGGTCTCGTTTGTTTGTATTTGTTACTGCTGTGGTTGGTTCTGCTGTGGTTGTTCCCCTATACTGCCGTTGTTACTGCTGTGGTCGTTTTGAAACTGGTTGTAGGGCAGTTTGATTGTGGGTGTTTCGGCTGTGGTTGTTTCAGGTTTCTTGTGTGACTGGTTATTTCGTGCTGTTTATATATATTGGGTTTCGGTGTTGCTACGGTTTTCCCGCTTCTTCATATCAGTTGAGGGCCTCTTCTAAAACTGTTTTTAAGGGTTTGCTGCTGTGCTTGCTGTGGTTTTGTGGTTTGGTGCGCTTGTTTCAGTGGGATTTGTTCCTGTTCTCTTGGCTTTAGATATTGTGTTGCATGGTTTTGTGGCTCAACAATTGTGTTTCATTGTGCTTGTTGCTGTGGTATTCTTTCTGCCTCTGCATTGTGGTTTTGTAAGTGCAGCTTTCAGTATTTGGTTTGTTGTGCTTGTTTCATAAGAGTTATGCCTGCTGTTAGATTTCACTGTCCCTTCATGGGTCTTAGTGGATGTCGGGATGGTGGTGGAAATGGGCTCATTAAAACCTCTTTGATCACACATCTTCGCGATCGGCACTTTAGTGGTGAGGCTCAAGTTATCACTAGGCATTCTCTTTTGTCGGATTTGGTTATTTTCGAAAGGGCTGAGATTACTCTTAAGCGTATGGGTTTGTGGTTGTGTGGTGGTTGTTTCAAAACGCATACCTTCCGGACTAAGTGTCGTCATGGTACGGGGTCTGATTTTGTGTCTCCTCCTGATGGTGGTGATGGTGTTGTTCGGTTCGTGCTTTATGATCTCACCAAACCACAGGTTCCCTCCCATGTAGCCCTTGTTGAAGATTTGGTTTTGGACGAGCTTGGTGGTTTCGATTTACCTCTTCTTGATACTTTATTCTCTAAGGGGTTGCGAACTGTCAAATCCATCCCTCCCAAATGTCGTTTGGAGTTCTCTCGTGTTTTGAAAGGAGCTCTTGATAAGGTGATCTGCGCACCTGATGACATTTCTTGTTGGGTTGGTTTGTTAGTCTTGCCTCTTTGTCTCCTTAAAACCTTTTGCCCGAGGAGTAATCAAGAGTGTAGGTCGGCCACTAAGCGTCAATGCCAGGAAGAGTATATTGTTAATGCTATTCGTGCATGGGGCACCCCTGGTGGCAGTTTGCAGATTGTGCGTGAGGTTTTAGCCGAACCCTCCCCATTATGGTCTAATATTGATGATGGTAGCTTGGACTTGGGTGACCGCAATGTCAAGCAATGTAAGAGGAAGATTTGTGACGGTCATTATACTGCTGCGGTCAGAGTTCTTTCGTCTTCTGGTATTGCACCTTATGATGTTTCTACTCTTGAGGACTTAAAAGCTAAGCACCCTTTCCAGTCTGCTCCTCCTTTGCCTGATATACCTATTGATCATCACCACCTTACTGCATCTCCTGCTACGGTTCTTGACATGATTAAGAGTTTCCCTCGTGGTACTTCTTGTGGGCGGGATGGTTTGCGCGCCCAACACCTTTTGGATTGTTTAAATGGTGCAGTTGTGGCTATTTCTGATGAGTTGATCGCTTCTATCACTCAAGTGGTGAACCTTTTTCTTGCTGGTAAATGCCCGAGGGCGTTGGGTGAGTACATTGCTAGTGCTCCTCTCACACCCTTAGTCAAACCAGGAGGGGGTATCCGTCCTATTGCTGTTGGGACTGTTTGGAGGCGGTTAGTTTCCAAGGTTTGTGCGTCCATGATTGGCCATTCTTCGGATGGTTATTTAGATGATTTACAATTTGGTGTTGGGGTATCGGGTGGAGGGGAGGCTATTCTTCATGCTGTGAATCGGTTGATTGAGGATCGTGGGGGTGATGTTGGTCTTTCTATGTTGTTGGTTGATTTTAAAAACGCTTTCAACATGGTGGATCGGGCTGTTATGTTGCGTGAGGTTCGGCTTCATTTCCCGGCTATTTCACAGTGGGTGGAATTCTGTTACTCCAGTCCTGCCAGATTATATTATGGTGAGCATACTCTTTGGTCTCATCAAGGTGTGCAACAAGGTGATCCGCTTGGGCCTCTTCTTTTTGCTTTAGTGTTACATCCCCTGGCATGTAAGATTAGAGACTCTTTTAACCTTTCTTTTCAAGCATGGTATCTGGATGATGGCACTATTATTGGAGATACTTTGGTTGTGGGTAAGGTTTTAGAGTTGATTATGATGAATGGACCTAGTCGTGGCTTACACCTCAATGTTGATAAAACTGAGGTTTTTTGGCCAAAGGAAGACCCCAGAAGCAGATATGCGGGTGTTTTTCCCCCTAATATTTCTCGCCCCTTACATGGTGTTAAATTATTAGGTGGGCCCGTTAGTGTGGATTTTGAGTTTGGTAGTAAGCTTGTCCTGAAAAGGGTGGCTAAAACCATTGAACTTATGGATGCTGTTGCTAAACTTAATGACCTTCAATGTGAGTTGTTGCTACTCCGTGCATGTGCTGGTATTTCCAAGTTGTATTTTTCTATGCGCACATGTTCCCCCCGGGTCTTTGAGTGTGCTCAGGTTTCTTTTGATGCGGCACTTCGTTCTTCATTGGAGCGTATTGTCACTGCTTCTGGGCCTGGTTTTGGTGATTGGCAATGGAGACTTGCCACCCTTCCCTTTGCTTTTGGGGGGCTTGGTGTATATTCTGCAGGTGATGTCTTGAAATATGCTTTCCTTGCTTCTAGACTTCAATCTGCTAGCTTACAGACTAAGCTTCTCCATAGTTCTGGTATTGCAACTGCTGGTCCCTCCTTTGATGATGCCTTATGTACTTTTAATATGAGTATGGATATTGACCTTTTGAGTAACCCAAGCGAGGTCGCTGCCCCCAAACTCATGAAGAAATTGGCAGATATATATTTCGATCGGGTTACCCAAACTGTTGAATCTACATTCCATCTATCTCCTCGACAGATGGCGTTATGGAGCTCACTATAGGAGGATCATACTTCAGATTGGCTTAGGGTGGCTCCAATATCTGGATTGGGACAAACTATGAATGCCCGGACATACCGTTGTGTGTTGTGCTATCGGCTGGATGTTCCTCTTTTCACTGTTCAGGTACCGTGATCAGCTTGTTCTAGGGTTTTCGCTTGAGATATTTATGGGGATCATGCTGTTTCGTGTGCGGGTATTGTTGGCATTAAACATCGGCATAACATTGTGCGTGATGTTCTTGTTGATATATGTTCTCGGTCCGGAATTTCAGCTCGTAAGGAGGTGGATATTGGGCTTTATGGAGACAGGGACAGATCCTTACGACCGGCTGATATATTGCTTTATTCTTGGGATGATGGGCGTGATGTATGTGTTGATCTTACGGGTTCGTCGCCCTTGACGCAATCTGGGATGATTGATTTTATGCCAGGGCGTGCGGTTATTGATGCAGCACAGCGTAAACGTGTCAAGTACGATGCCAAATGTGTTGATATCGGGTATGGTTTCCTCCCCTTCTCTTTCTCTTCTTTTGGAGAACTTGAGAAGGATGCAGTAACCCTACTAAAGCGTATTCGACGATTCTCTATGACTCAAGACATTGGGGCGCGTGCTGCGGTTCATATTTTTAATAGAATTGGTTTTGCTATTGCTAGAGGTGTGGGGGCCCAGTTGGTTTCTCGGCTTCCCACCAATTTCTTGTAAATTCTATGAGTTTTTAATAAAGTGATGGTTATAATAATAATAATAATAATAATAATAATAATAATAATAATAATAATAATAATAATAATAATAATAATAATAATAATAATAATAATAATAATAATAATAATAATAATAATAATAATAATAAAGTATGCATCTAAATGCGAGGACAATGGATACAAGTTCATACCCTTTGCTTTTTCCACATTCGGGGAATTCGATACAGAGGCGTTGGACACACTTTCGCGTATTAAGTCTATCGCCATTAGTCACTCTAATAATGCTGGAAGTGGTGTTTTTATCTTTCATAGAGTCAGCTTTTGTATTCAGAAAGGAGTGGGAGCACAACTTGTGTCTAGACTCCCATCCAACTTTATGTAAAATTTATTATGTTTAATAATAAATTTTGGTTTGTAAAATAATAATAATAATAATAATAATAATAATAATAATAATAATAATATAATAATAATAATAATAATAATAATAATAATAATAATAATAATAATAATAATAATAATAATAATAATTGGTCCAACTAAAAGATCCGGTCTAAATGTAACACACAAGAGGTATATAATGATATTCAATGGTAGTATCATCAATAACATTAAATGTAATAAACTCTTTATTCAAATTTTCGAACATTTGACACAACGCATACTATTTGATAAAATGATAAACAACTATGTCACTAATGACCAATCATGTAGTTTGGTCCATCCATCTGGAAATGGAGTATGGTGTGGTCCCACATAAAATCCAGTATCTCTAACTAACCAGTAACATTTACTTGCTTTCCGAAAACTCCATGTTGTTGAGCAACGTGGGATAAGAGTATGATCGAACACACTGAAAGAAGCGGTCCTTGAACCATTCCAGTTGAAAGAAGCATAGAAAAAGGTAGTTTCCCAGAAATTTTCACAGAAACTCCAGTTTTCATTTTCGTTAAAAGCAAGAGTATGGTCTCCCAGATCATCATCCTGTGATTTTACATTAACTTTGATTGGATCATTCATATCGTTATAGATATAGATGGCCCAAAAATCCCACGGACAAAGCTTTTTGGCATTAGCTATCGGAGTTTTTGCTATTGGAGATGCGTGTGTGGTGAAAACAAGGTAAATGAAGAAGAAAATAAATGACTTCATGGGTGTGCTGAATGGACATATGACTATATGAACCTATACGAAGATTATGTTATATAGACCAAAAAAGTTGGTTCATTATTTTCAAAGTTAATATCTAAAAGTTGACTTTCATGGTTTAGATGTAAGTATTAATGATCTTGATCCATTGAGCAAAGTTGAATTTCATGGTTTAAATGTAAGTATTAATGATTTTGACCCATTCACTTGAGTTTCATTTGCGTCATTATACTCCCTCCGTCCCAAAAAAGTGTCCATCATATTATTTATTTTTGTACAAAAAAAAGTGTCCAGATTTTATTTTTAGATAGTAATTATGACTGATCTTCCTACTTTACCCTTATAATCAAAACATGTATTAATTACTCATTCTTAATTTCTATATTAATTATAAGGGTAAAAATGACTTTTTTATTATTCTAAACTAGCATTAATTACACATATCATATTTGTCCAATTTTTGTTTGTGGACACTCTTTTTGGGACGGACATAGTAATAAAAGTTTAGTTTCATGGTTTAAATGTAAGTATTAATGATTTTGATCCATTCACTTGAGTTTCACTTCGTTCAAAAAAATTATATTAAATGTTGAGTTTCATGGTTTAAATGTAAGTATTAATGATTTTGACCCATTCACTTGAATTTCATTTGCGTCATTATAATAAAAGTTGAGTTTCATGGTTTAAATGTAAGTATTAATAATTTTTATCCATTCACTTGAGTTTCATTTTGCGTCATCTATAATACTATAAGATTAGGCCCTCTAATTTATTGTGGAGGCGTCAAGATTGCATAGAGTACAAGATAGCTAATGCGCTGAATTTATTGCAAAAATATGAAGAGGCTCCATTTTTGTGTCGAATTCATTGCAAAAAATGTCCAGAAAATATGAAGAGACTCTATTTTTGCTTCACTTATTACATGCCTTCAATGCAACCGATTCTATAAATTGAGAAAAGTAGGCATTGTTATGGATTCAATTGCTTTTGCTTCTTCCTTTAATATATATTTGCGTTAGATCTTTTCCTGTTTCTTATGTTTCTGATTTATATTTGTATAGTTTTTTTTTGGCAGGCTGCAAGATGATTAGTTAATCATGAAGGATAATATAATATTTGCATGAGTTGCATGAAAGAGCTTCATGAGCCGACTTTCAACAAACGATAATCTCATTCATACACACGAGATGTGCCACAAGTAAGCCGTATAAAATATGCATGGGGATATATGTGGTCAAAAATTGTTGTTTTTTACAAAGGTGAATACTTTATATGTATGACATGAATCTTTATATATTGGATTGCACTAACTCTTAACATGTGGTATTGATAGGAAGATGTTGGAGTATTATGCAACAAAGATCAAAATTTAGCGTGGTTTTATTTCATCAGTAAGAAGATCACATTTATCTCAAGTATAATTTTGAAGTGCAACAAAGAACAAAGAGGATTAGTTAATAATGAAGGATGAAATCTTCATGTGTTATCTTCATGTAGTTTCTTATGAGATAGATCATTTATTATTCATTGCAATGTTTCCATCTCCCATTCTATTAGAGATTTTCATATTGAATTATTTTGTATTTTTTTCCAAGACAAATATATTTATGTGCTACGTTGATTCTCTTAAATAATCTAATGAATTTCAAGATTTATGCAAGTATCTATAGTTTACGTAAATTATTTAGTATTTAAAACAAAATTTGACTTGATGGACAACTTAATTATGCATGAGAATGGGCCTAACTCAAACCTATTTGTAAGTATCTAATGAATTTCAAGATTTATGCAAGTATCTTGACTTGCTGGACAGCTTAATTATGCATGAGAATGAACCTAACTCAAACCTATTTGTCATGGTGTAAAAATGAACCAAAAACATTTGACCTGGGTCAAAAGTAGTTATATGTTCAAGTCTCACTATGAAGGACATATAACATAAATATGACAGGATTAGTTTAAGTGGTTATGCTCACATTATCTAAAGGGTTAATATACAAATATGTTACTAAACTTTCCAAAAAAGTTCGCCTGAGTTACTGAACTTTTATTTTAAATCACATTTAATTAGTCTATATGATTTCCCTAACTAACTACATAGTAAATATCAAGCATTTAAAAAAGTCCCTTCACATGTTGTCTTTTAACATGCATATGTTACATAAAATATTATCTAGCTATAAATAACACACAACTCAACATCCGTCTACATACAAAATTTCTTATTAGTGATGTTTATGGTGAATACAATTGTAAAAGCCCATTAAAAAATGTCTTCACAAACTATCGGGCATAAAAAAATGATGTATAAAATCTTCTTCTTCTTCGTACACACAAACATTGAAGAGCCCCGATAAAAAAAAGTCCATCAAAGCACTCATCAAGCTCTTCTTGGCCAAATATGAAGATTAACACTTGAAGTAAACGAGAAGTACACATCCGTTACCGAAACTTAAAATTGTGAACCCAACCCAACGTTTGTGTAATGGGACGTGGCTCATTATCACGCATCTTGGAGAATGTGTTGTTCACGCAAAGATTATCAGAGGCTCAAATATTGAGGATACAACCTTAATACCAAGAATCACGCTCACATCAACAACATCAAAGTGGCCATTCATCCTTCTTCAAAAGGCAAAATAAGTGGTCAATGTAAGTCATCTAAACTTGAGGAATGGAAAATGTACATGCAATGCATAAAACTTAAGTTAATCATAAAACACTCGGATATATGACGAATAGACGATGCGAAAATACATAATTTTGACTTAAAGCCATTTGTAAATTATAATATCAAATAAAAAAGTTGAGTTTTAAACATAAGCAAAAGTTCAAACTTTTATCGAAAAACAAAACCAGTGCATTTAATGTGAAGTATATACAACATCAAGATGGAAGTGCAAGGCTTGCCGGAATTGATCACATGATATTTAGTAATTAGTAGAGAATTAAAAGTTGGTTATTGATTGAGATGAAGTTGAAAAGGTTGCAAGAATAATTGTTAACCTAATGCAATATATATAGATATATGTATTATGTTAATGCATTTTCATATACAAGTAATTTATGTGTGTTTTCTATTGATGTAGCTCACATGTGTGAATTGATTCAAGAAAATGTGCACGAGCATATATGTAAAGCAACATTTAAATGGTTAAATGATATTTTTTAGCGTGATTAGTATATGTAAGCATGCAACTTGAATAATGAATATAAAAGGAAAAGTACATAATTTTTGCTCGAACCCATTTGTAAATTAAAAAAATTAAGTTTAAGACATAATAGTGGAGTCCAAAAGGTTTTAGGAATTATTAATAGTGTATTAATTAATATTCATTTGGTTAGCTATTTGGAATTGAGTTTATTGATAAAATTTATTAATATTAGTTAGACTTCAATGTTAATTTCCAATGAAATTAGTTGTACAATAAAATGAGATGAAGCTAACTTTAGTTTTTAATCATAAACTTTATAAATAAATACTAATATGTTATAAAAATATTAAATATAAAAATCACCAAACAACTAATGGCATACTTACAACAGATGTAATACAATCATAACTTACGAACCTAATAAAAAAAATAATTAACGCAAATTACACTATAACAAATAAGAAAAAGCCAGTGTGCTTCGTATTACCATGCAAAAATCATATAATGCAAAATTATTGTTGGGTTACGTAATAGGCCAAAACAATTAAAGGAAATTACATCAAGCGTATGACAATTTAATAACGACAACCCCATTTAGAAAATATAAAGACCAAAAAACCAAAACAATATCAACCATTTTTATATTTTTAAATAACAAAATAAAAATGTTTCATACAACATACTAAACTAAAAATACAAATTCACTCGACAATACACAAAAACAATACGCGCAATTAACAATTAGATTAAAAGCCTGTGCGTAGCACGGGTTCTGCATGCCTCGTTATATTTAAAGTTGAGTAATGCTGAATTTCATGGTTTAAATGTAAGTATTAATGATTTTCACACATTCCATAGAGTTTCATTCTTGTCTAGTTTTTTGGATTACCATTGTGTTTTGAAAATTTAATTAACTAAACGAGTAGCAAAACAAGTACTATTAATTTAAAAAGGAAATATTTAGTTCTTCTCCAATATTTGTTTCATCAGTCACCTACAAGAAAGTGTGTTGAGTTATGGAATTCGAGACTAATTACGGTAATGAATGAGAGACAGAAATGTGTTATGACATATGAAGTTAATATTACAGGCTTAAATATGTAACACATTTTAACTGAAGTGTAATTGTTCTTGTTTATCAAAAGCTCAAGTTTCATTTGTAAAGCTACTTGAGTTAGCTTAGGAGCTTTTTCCCCAAATTAAGCTTAAGCTCTTGCATCCAAACACCACTTCTATATTCAGTTGAGCTTATTACTTTCAGCTAGTGCAGTCAGATAAGCAACCTCTAAAGATCTCACCTTGAAATTACAATAAAAAAAATCTAAGTTTTAAGAAAAAATCAAACACATACAAGACTCATACCCATTAGATAGAAGTTAAATTTGCAGCACAGTTTAAAATACAATCAAATGTCGCTTACTTAATGCCTTTTAAACATTAATTCATAAATGCTAGTTTCCTTTCTTATGTTAGAAGTTCAATTGCTTAAAAATCCAAACATTTATTTGTGGGAAGAACATTTCACCAGGTGCTTGTCATGGAGCAGGTAAAGGAACAACTAGGATGCCAGGCTGTTTCTTTTTAGCTTAACGTCTTAATTGAACTAGCTTTGTGTTGGGAATTAAATATTCAAGAAGTTTAATATCAGATTCTATTCAAAGAAAAACGTTAAGTGTGATTCTGCTGCTAGTACATTTGGTTCCTGCTGGTAATGTTTGTTCCTGCTGCTAGAACATTTGATTCTGCTGCTAGCGATAAATGATTCTGCTGCTAGGCTTAACATTCTGTTGCTGAAGGATTCTGCTGCTAGAGATAACTCATTGTTGCTGCTAATGTACATACTGCTGCTAAGTGGATAAGTATGAAAAGATATTATGTGTATTTTGGTCAACAATATACGGTAGATAATATCTTACCCCATGTGCTTAGTTAACAAGTTGTGTACACAGATACATGTTGTATCTTATGTACTGACACACTCAAGATAAGTTAGCAAGTAGTTCGACTAGACTTTAAGCAATATTGTAAAGATCTTCTTGAACTATAAAAGAAGATCTTAGACTCGATATTATGTGTCGATAAAAATAGTTGTGTGTTAAATATACTTAGAACTTTCATAACTGTTAGAACAAGAACAAACACAAAAATATCACAAGTAAGAAAAACTTAAGATTCAAGGTTGTAAGCCTAGTGATATCTCAAGATCACTCGTATTATTATCTTAATAATATTGAATTGTTTGGTGATAATCTTTCATTGTTCCTTGTTCAATAACAAACACAATTGTTCCATTTCCATAACACAAAATAACCTTCTAAGTGTGATTAAGTAGATTCCGCATACTTAATCATATTAACTCAATATATCATACACACAAAGTACAAAAGGTTTAACCACCTTATCCGTGTGCAGAATCCTAACACTTTGTATCAAGACAGGAACATTCACATAATGTAGAAGACTATCAAAAACCTGCCCATTCCCATCTAGGATACAAATTACACCACACATGACCATTTTACCCCATTATAATTTACATCCTTTCTTCTTCATCTGCACAAAACTTTTCCATCTCTTTTTTCACCACACAAAACCCTCTCATCGGTCACCACCACCTGCATCACCCCAGCACCTCCAACCTTCACCACCGCAATCTCCACAGTTATCACCTTGAACCACCGTTGCTCCCTAAACCCAAACTGCCTCCATCGTAGCTGCACAGTCGTTATCACCTTGAACCACCGTTGCTCCCTAAACACATCTGTTGATAAGATCCTTACTAAAAAAAAAAACTTTATTTATCTACACAGGATGTATATCCAAAAAAACATAATTATTGCACAGTTCAAACAAAATTTTAGTTCGTTTGAACTCACCAAAAATGTCGTTAATGAAGCTCGAAGTCTATCGAAGAGAGACTGAAAATCAGTTTCATAGTTCCATGTGTGCCGTGTATGTGATCATATTTTATGTGTTATTCTACCTAAAATAGTTTGTTCCTTCGAGTACAATAATGTCCGAAAAGTCGCGCATTGTCACCAAGATGGTATTGGAGCTAGATTGATTATTAGACAATGTGTAATGGGGCGTGAAAACCCCTATTTTTGCCTCTACCGCTCCCCTATAGCGCCCCTCCCCCATAATTGCCGGGCGCTGAAGATCAAGAAAAAGTTAGAGCATTTTCTGCACCACGCCCGCGCCCCTTGTATTTTCAAAAAAATTTAGCCGTTGAACGGCTTTCTTGCCGTTACATTTTTTGTTATTATTATTTTTTTTAATTCAATAAACTTTATAATTTTTATCTATAAAACCCACTTCAAACCATCTTTTTTATACACTTTCTCTCAATCTTTTATAAACGATCACAACAAATTTATCACCATGTATCCAAACCGTCCAACCCGCCCACAAAAATTACACCAAACCCGGTTACATTCGTCCTCGTCGTGTTAACGAGTTTGGCGAGGGTCCGTTTTCTAACCAAGAACTTCTCGATGTCATCTCTCATTTGCCACCGAACATGCAACCGCAAATGCGGTTTCAAAATTACGGGTTTAACGCGTACAACCAACAAAACACCTCTCAACAATTCTCCTCTCAAAACTTCGCGTCTCAACAATTTCAACCGCAACAATTCCTGTCTCAAAACTTCACGTCTCAACACGAGCCGTTGATGTCGAAGATTACGAGACGGTCCTGGAGACTCCTTAAAGCGTTACGAAGGGAAAGAAAACCGCCGCCGCCGAACCGTCTCAACCAAAAAAGCGGTCGCACAAAAAGAAACTCGCCAATGAGCCGAGAGCCCCGATGCTAACGCCGGTAAGTTTTTTTTTTAGTTATTATGTTTAAATAATTTTTTTAGTTACTAATAATGTTTAAATAATTTTTTTTAGTTACTATGTTTATGTTTAAATAATTTTTTTTTAGTTATTATGTTTCAATAATTTTTTTTAGTTATTATGTTTATATAATTTTTTTACTAACTTATTAATTTTTTTTCTATTGTTTAGCGGATTATCAACGGGGACACATATTTTGGCATCGGGTTCGAGAAGCGTTTTTTTTCGCCATGGAAGTTGGACCCGATTACCGTACGCAAGACATGATTTCGGGCAAGTGGACCGAAATGAACAATCGGTGTCAATTTTTCAATACTTGCTACAACCGGAAAAAGAATGTCGTACCGAGCGGTGAGAGTTTATTGGAATGGCCGTACCACGCCGCTTGCAAGGAATACAAACAAGTCAAGCTTCAACCATTCCAATTCAAGGAGGTATGGGAGTATCTTCGCACACATCAAAAATGGCTAGATCAACCCCCTTTTGAACTTCGTACAACGAGACCGTCAAAACGGTCCAAAAGTGAATCATCATCCGCCCCCGAACATGATAGCCAATCATCCGATGCCCACACATTCAACTTAAACGAGTTTGTGGAAGAAGACGAAGTTGTCGTTGAGAGGCCAAGGCCCCCGGGTAGGCGAAGTGCCAAAGGAAAAGGGTTTTCCTCGTCCTCATCCGCCACCCCCGACAAAACGCGTTGAGCCAAATTGCGGCTCAACTTGCGATGATAGGGGATGAGGCGGAGCGTGACGCTTAGTTTTTATTTAAATGTAATATTTATTTTTCGTTTTTTTTTTTTAAATTATATTTGTTTTTTTTTATATAATTATGTAATGTTTTATGTTTATTTTAATGAAATTGTCTTTTTTTATATATTATTTAGTTTTATTCATTAGTTTTAGTGAATAAAAAAAATAGGTGCCACATGTCATACCATGCCCCATCTACCACTACACCACTTTTCCTTCCAAGCCCTATGGTGGCCCACACTGCCACATGTCACACCATGCCTCATCCTTTCTTACACACCATTACACATGGTCTTAAATTTGTTGTCTCATGCATTTAGTAGTCGAAGAATCGACAAAGCAAAGTCTACAGTGAGTGATGCAGTGGCAAATATGGAACATTGCAACAATGGATGATGTATGCTTAAGTTTGTTTATTTTTTCCTATTTCATAAGCTTTATACTTTAGTTAATAGTTTGTAAAATTAATGAAATAACATAATTTATTAAATACTTTCACAAGTAAGGGTGCCATAAAACCTGACCCGACCCCGATTATGACTATTCGGGTCGGGTTACTTGGGTTCAAAACTGAATGACCCGAGTTTTAAATAGAGTCAGGTTTGGGTATATTTTTATTAGCATCAACCCGAATTGACCCGAACCCGACTAACCCGACTCGAATAACACTTTTACAATGTAAAAGTATTTAAGTAAGCCATTTTTTTAATCATTTTATATATACTCGGGTTTATCCGAACCCAAATTAACTTGACCTGATTTGACCCAAACCCGACAAACATGAGTTCTAACCGAATAAACCCCTAGAATCACAAGTACATACTTGGTTAAATAATTTTAAAAATGCAAAAGTCAACCAAAAAGGTCGCTCAAAATGATTGTAGAGCCCCAAAAATATGCCACGTATCATGTACAATAGTTTTCTCATCCCTCATTTCTCTGTCTCTTTCTAATACACACATACGAGCAGCCGGTGTGGGCTACTCGTGCCTCGTCGTGGTCCACGTGGAGGGCTTCTCGTGCCTCGCCGTGGTACCCTTACCTGCTCGTGTCTCGCCGTCCCATGGTTCCTCGTCTGCACGAGGAGTTTTGGCATTGTACTTTGTGTCAGAATGAGGAGAATATAAACGTTTGATAACGTATAAAAATTACTTTCGACCGTTTGAATTTTTTGGTTATAAATAGGATTGGAACATTTTATAAATATCACATACATACACAATACCAAATCACATACATACACACATACATTTCAAACTAAACTCTCTAAAATAATAATCAAAAAACCTGAGTGAAACATCTCATTCCGGCGAAAGTGATCTTGAAGAGATTGCAGAGCTCGAGATGATTATTCAAGAATACGAGAATGAGCAATCGTTACAGCAACAAGAAGCCGGAAGTAGCAAACGGGCATACATTCCTTGGGAACGTGAAATTGCTGAATCACGTCTAATTACGGGATTATTTTTGTAACAACCCAAAATATATGGACGAATATTTTAGGTGTCGCTATCGTATGAGCCGTAAACTATTTTTAGAAATAGTTCAAGGTATTGAAACGTATATCGAAACTCATGATTATCTTCCTAATCATTTTGATTTCTTTAGAGTCCGACCCGATGCTTGTGGTGTAATGAGTTTCAATGTCATTATGAAATGCACAAGCGCCCTACGTCAATTGGCGTACGGCATAACGGCTGATGCATTTGATGAGTATTTACAAATGGGAGAACATTGTACACGCGATTATTTAGATCATTTTACTATGTGCATAATCCAGTTGTATACGCGTGAGTTTTTAAGAAAACCAGACGCGAATGACATTCGTAACTTGTACCACGCATATAACGCGGTTCATAAGTTACCGGGAATGTTGGGAAGCATCGATTGTATGCACTGGGAATGGAAAATTTGTCCTAAAGAATGGCAAGGCCAATTTCACCGAGGTGATAAAAAGTATCCAACTATAATGCTTGAAGCCGTTGCTTCATATGATTTATGAATTTGGCATGCATTTTTTGGGGTAGCGGGCGCGAATAACTATTTTACCGTTTTGAATAATTCTTCATTATTCAACGACCTGCTTGATGACATCGTCCCCGAGGTTCCGTTTGAAGTAAACGGGCGTACTTTTAAAAAAGGGTATTATCTAGCCGACGGAATTTACCCGGAGTGGTCATCTTTTGTCAAATCATTCACGGTTGCACATACCCAAAAAAATGCCGCATTTAAAGCTAAACAAGAAAGTGCTCGAAAAGATATCGAAAGAGCTTTTGGTGTCCTCCAAGGACGTTGGCATATTATTTCCCAACCGGCGCGTGCATTTACGATGTCCAAGCTACGGAGAATCATGTACACGTGCATCATATTGCATAACATGATTTTGAAAGACCAAAACTTTGCGATACCCGAAGTTAGTGAAATGTATATTTGTCTACGAATAAATTTACAACGGTCGTGGATTGAGCGATGCGAAGTGCAGCGAAAGAAGGGGAAGGAACTACGCGATAAACGCGTACACGAGGCGCTTCAACGAAATCTCATCGAGCATGTTTGGCAAGTAAATCAATGGGAGGCATTTCAGCAACAACAACAAGATAATTAGTTTCTTTATAATTAGTTTCTTTATATTCGTTGTATCGTTATTTTAATTCCCGTATCATTTTTTTTCGTATCGTAAGTTTGTGTTTCGTATGTGTTTAAATTTGTTGTAATGTATTTTTATTTTTATGAAATGAATTTAGTTTATTTGGGTATTTGAATAAAATAAATAAAAATAAATAGTGGTGGGCCCAAATGAGGAGTTTGTGGTATGTTATGGGAAATGGGGTTGTAAGTTGTGGTATGTTATGGTGATGTGGCACCCCGTAGGACCCGAATGAGGAGTTTTTGCTCCTCATGATACCTTGTGGTCTACTAACAAAGTTTATTTTATGGGCTAATTCCCAAAAAGGGACTTTGAAAAAACTTTTTTCAAAATCTAGTAGGAAAATAATCCCTTTTCCCAAAAAGATCATGTGCGAATGTGCGAACGTGCGAATCCACAAAAATTTTAACACCTGTCGAGACAAATTGGTACCAAACCATTAATTCATCCCACCAATAACCCCACGTGCCCTTTTGACTTTTTTAAACAAATGTGCGAACGACGGTGTGCGAATTGCGGCTAATGTGCGAACTGTACTGAAAAAGTAACATTGGGAACTAACAAAATCTTCGAACCTGTATCAAATCCTTTGTCCAGATTTATTTTCAAAATTATTTTAATTTTATTTTCTTTATAGATTATCACTGTCAAACAATGGATTTACACACACAAAATCTTCAAACCTGTATCAAATCCTTTGTCCGTGATTCTTTTCAATTTTGTTCATACAAATGGTAAGTTTTTCGTTTAATTGGTTTCATTATATGTTTATGAGTGTAATAATTTCAGTAGTATGCATCGGTTACCAGTTTTGTGTGCTTAATTTAGGGTGTCTTCATACCAATTTTGTTCATACCAACTTGAATGGCTCGAAGTAGTATTTTTGCTTATTTTAGGGTGTGTTTGGATTAGCTTATGTACTCAATTTATTTCTGTCTTTGGTGTGTTTCGATTATCTTATTTTTTTGGGCTTATGGGCTTATTTAAAATTGTTAGTATTATAGGAAAAAAAGAAATGTTGGAGTATCTATTCCTGTTATTGTATAGAACAATTTCAATTAAAAATGTAGGTATGTACATGGTTTAACAAAATTAGTTTGTGTAAAATTTTGGGATGTAAGTATTAGGATTACCAGTAGTGGATGACATTCCCATTGCTATTAATCCCTGATGGGGAACGGGCAGGTTTTGGGACTTTTTGTTGTTCTATTTAGGGAATGGGATGACATGCCCTGTTGCAAACCCGACCTAGTGCCATTCCTAACTGTTAAGAAGTTGAACACTTTAGATGTAAACTACTTTTGGATTCCTTTGGGGGTTTGCTTTTCTAAATATGAGACGTTCTTTTAATCTGATTGTGTCATTAGCTCTAATGGTACTTATATGATACTTATATGGAAATCGACTAAAGATGCATGTTATATGTAATATTCATATTTATGTGTGTATATACCTTGGGTGGTCCTTTTAAAGCGTTGGTTAGATACAGTCTTGCATTATCGACAAGCTGACAGTATGTCATAAACGCGTTTGCAAATCTCTTGTGTGATGTCAATTGTGATCCGACCCTCACAGCTCTTCGGCACATAAACATAGCTAATTACTTTAGGCAGTTACCATATTAGAGGATCGACTTAGAAGTTATGTGAAATGGATCAATTATAAAAAACATTAGCCAATTATAAAATCCTAGCTTGTAGTTTATGTACATCTGAATGTACATCTATTTTAATAAGTTTAAAAAATAACACAACTATTTATAAAATATGATAAAAAAAACCAGAGCTCAATGTGCTGTAGACACTTAATGGTACTTAATGGGACTGGGTGGCTTTACTTTTTCAGTGACACTTAATGTTACTTATATGTGAAAAGTTAGTGTAGTGTAGATAACTTTGATAGTTCATTGTTACAATACTAATTTCTTTAGTGTTATTATGGTATTGCTTGTTATATATAACTTTTTGTTTATTAATATAGGAATACGATGCCAAGGTTCGCATTCGAAGCAAGTTGCATTACTTTCAGTTGATTAAAGACAGATTAGCTGAAAATCGTCGTACACTGTTTCGGTCAACATGCTTTGGTCCATGGTTGGATTTAAATTACTTTGCGAACGAGGATAGTCTTATACATTATATGCTTCATGTTGGGAATTCTGCTGAGTAAGAATTCTGCTGAAGAATACTGCTGACAGAATCTGCTGAAGAGCTGGATTCTGCTGAAGAAGTGATTCTGCAGAAGTAGTAAAACCGCGTAGTTTGTTTCTGCGGATATAGATATTCCGCGTATTTTGTTATTATTTAGGATATGCATGAGTTTTATTAGGAAATTATAATGCATATCTTCTTTTAGTTTTTAGAATATACGTTTCTTGTGAAACGGTTTAGGGTTTCTTGTCTATAAAAGGAATACATTATTATGTATTATGTACGTGTTTTTGAGAAACAAATTTTAGTTTTAATAAAAGATCCATAGAGGATCAAGTGTTCTTAGTAATCTGTGTTCTTACTTGTGTTTGATTTCCGCTTTAGAATACAAGTAATAGAGACTTTCTATTAGTGTGTTTGTGATTACATAGACATTACTAATGATCCACGAGCGCTCAAAGATCTATCAAGGTCTAGGGTTTAACAAGTGGTATCAGAGCCTCGGGAGAGTCTCTGTGATACTAAGAACATCTTCTCTTTTACACCCTCTCAAACAAAACAACCAAAACAATGCCTGGATCAGACGATGGATCAGAAGTTAACAACAACCAAAACACCACATCTATGCAACAACTCACTCTCACCAACAGCAATGCAAAGTTCCCATACCTCAAGAAGGAAGAGTATGAATTGTGGGCTATGAAGATGCAAAATTGGATCACTAATATTGATTGGAATCTTTTGTGAAATTGTCAAAAAGGTAAATAGTTTGAAGAAGCACATCAAAGATGCTGACGGTAGAGTTACCATTGTTGATCCTAAAACTGCTGAAGATATTCTTGCTGTACAGAGAGAGAATAAAGTTAGAACTATTCTCCTTCAAGCTATTCCAGATGATCACATTGGTGACTTTCACTACATGGAGGATGCAAAGGACATCTGGATGGCCATCAAGGCTAGGTTTGGTGGGAACGATGAGTCAAAGAGGATGAGGAAATCAATGCTGAAATAGCAGTTTCAAGAATTCCAAGTCTCTGAGGAAGAAGGTATCCACAAGGGGTATGATAGGTTCCATAGGATTTTGAGCCTATTGAATCAGCTGAAGGCCAGGCCAGACAATGAGGATTGCAATGCAAAGTTCTTGCAATCTTTACCTCCATCTTGGCTGCAAGTGAGCATTGCACTCAAAGCTAAAGGTGGACTGGATATGCTCTCTTTTGATGATCTCTACAACAAGCTTAAAACTCTTGAGCCCGATGTCAGAAGTCCCATTCGTTCATCCACTCCCACTTACTCAGCTTTTGTTAGCACCACCTCCAATAAGATGACTCAAGCTTCAAGCCCAAGCTCCTCAACATCATCTTCCTACACCAACACCAGATCAAATTCTCAACCACAGTCCAGTGGTGTATTGGAAGATGTACTTCACTCTTTTGTTGCTGATTATGAAAATCAGCAGCAACTTGCTTTTGAGGATTTTGAACAGGTGGATCCTCTCGATTTGGAAGAGATGAACTTGAAGTGGCAGGTGGCCATGCTCTCTGTGAACATCAAGAGGTTTGAAAATAAGTCTGGGAGAAAGTTTGGTTTCTAGGGAAGAGATCCAACTAGATTTGACAGGAGGAAGATCAAATGCTATACATGTGATCAGATGGGTCACTTCTCAAGAGAGTGCAAGGATAGGAAGACTGGTGATGAGGTTAGGTATTCTACCTATCAGCAGAATCAAGTGAAAGATGGATCTTCCAAAGCTTTGGTCACTCTGGATGATCATGTCAACTGGAAGGCGCATGAGCCTGATAATGATGAAGCTTCTGGTTTTGAGTTGAGTGGATTGCTGGCCAGCTGTACTACAGAGGATCAGCATGATCAGGTTGCCTTTATGGGCATCTCTCAGGTACATAATTGTGTTTTTGGTTGTAGTGAAAGATATAATGAACTTATGGAGGCTTATGATGAATTGAAACCTAAATATAATGAATGTTATGTAGAAGTTGAGGCTTACAAACAGGCTTTAAAAACTTAAGAAAGACAAAAAATTTGGATTCAAAAGAATCAGCTTGCTTATGATGAAAAGATAAGGGTGTTATAAAGTGATTTAGAATGTACTAGAATTGATTTAAAGCGTACTGAGAAAGAAAAAGCTAATATAGATTCAGAAAACCAAGTGCTGAAAGAGAAACTAGAGAAGGAAGTAGCTAATCATAAAACTTGGTTAATGTCAGGTGATAAGTTAGCTAGCTGTCTCTATGGTAGTCAAGCTGTAAACTCTGGTATAGGTTTAGGTTTTAAAAAATATGTTGGTTTAGAAGCTAGGAATGATCTGGGTAAATCTACACCAGCAGGCCTAGCAAATTATGTTAAAGAAGGAAAATTACATGCTGTACCTGGACCTATTAGAGGAGAACACATGCCCACTACCAACACCACAGACTTTGATGGATCACACCATCTTTATGGCAAAAAGTCAAGTGACTTGCCAGACCCTGATTGTAATTCTACTGACTTTCTCTCTTGTTCTGCCAGTGACAAGTCTTCTGACCAAGGGACTACTACCTATACCAGTTGTGATTCAAGTGATAAGTCTGCCACACACAGGCCTAATGACTTACCCACAAAAGTGACTGATGATGAATCCATTTCTCAAACAGCCCCTTTTGACAAAAGTTCTCTTAATACTGTTAAAATTAGTTCACCTTCAAGTACTGGTAGTGAGACTTTTGTGTGTAATAAAACAAGACATGGAAAGAACAAAAAGATTAAAAAGAAATCATGTTTTGTTTGTAAAAGTTATTCTCATTTAATTAAGGATTGTGATTTTTATGAGAATAAATCGAGTATGTGTGCTGTGCAAACTAGACCTTTGTGGAACAATGTTGAGCATATTCCCCCATTTGTTCCTAGAACAAATGCATTTCCTGCTGGTAATGCAAAACGACCAGCACCTGTTCCTGCTGGTAGGCCTTTTAGACCCGCAGCTGTTCCTACTGGTAAGCCAGTTTCAGCTGGTCGAACCAAGTCTGCTGGTTGGAAAAGGAATGTTGCTCAACCATTTAACAGACCTACAAGTGCTTACTTTCAAAATTATTATAGGCCTGTTTACTATGACCCAATGCATATGAGTGGACAAAGATGGGACACTGCTGTTCAATCCTCAGCAGATTGTTCTTGGAGATACAATGGCTTGTATTGAGTGGAGGCATAAGCCTAAGGGGAGGCTTATTGTTGTATATTTTGTGCTAACTAACATTTTTTGTTCAGTTTGATTTGTGTTCACTATCTCAAATAATGCAGCTGTTGAATATTATATTGGTCTATTACTGATCTTTGTGGGAACTGATGCACGTTGTGAAAAATCTGATTACAACCTCAATCTGATTGGCTGCCATTCTCGAACAATATTGATAGTTGTTTTGTCACATGTGGACATTAATGGGTAGTCATGTGACCTCATACTAGTTGGCTTTTATTTGTGTGGTCAGTCGTGGGTGATCGATGAAGTGAAGCAAATTGGTTTTAGTCAACTGGAATTATTCGATTTGGGGTCAAGGTATTAACATGTGCTATTGACTGAATTAATGGGATGAATTGGTGTCTGACGTGGAGTTAGTTTGAGGGGTCAGCGAAGTAATCAGTGTTTGTCACTTATGGGATTACATTGTTCGCTATATCTGGTTAAAGATATTTTTGGTCAATTTAATGGGGCTGAATTGTCAAATGGGCAATTAATTGGTATTGGATGCTGCTGTTGGTTATTATAATGCTCTCACATGGATCGATATTTTTATTTAATATTTGAACATGTGGGACCAATTGATACTGAAGTGAAGTAGGACTGGATTTAAATTGGTCAAGGTATTGATTTGCGTTAATAAGTCAGTAGCAGCTTTCTTTTATCAATTTATTGTTTGCTAGTCACGTGAATTGGCATGTGACGATTGAGGATGCTATGAATTTTTGAATTGGGACGATTGGAATGATTGTAGCTGTGTGGTCAATATCAGTATATGTATCTCATTTGTCGTATTGTCAATTGTGGGATATGGATTTGATCGCTTACTGTCATTGATTGGTGCATATGGATTGATGGGAGAGGTGTGGTCAACGCATTGCATGTGAAAGTGGAGGTACACGTGGGTTCTTTGGTAGGCTTTTTGATGGTGTAATACTGCTGCTCAGCTTGAACTGTTTCTGCTGATAGTGTTTCGGTTCCTGCCGACAGTGTACCAGTTCCTGCTGAACACCATTTCTGCTGGTAATTTTGTTCCTGCTGCTTGGATTCTGCTGCTATTAAAAAAAAATCATCAACTTGTATATTTTGTGTGCTAATAAGTTTGTTTTGAGCAACACCTTGCAGGTACAGTGTTGGTGTTTACACCTACACAACAAATGGTATTCAACTCACCATGTCTCACAGACAAGAAAGAGTTGACTCACCATGAGGGTACGGCTCTGGTGTGATAATCAAATCCGTTGATAGCTGTAATAGCTTGCTCAAAGCTATAGGGTACTTCAACTCACCCATGGTTCATTCCTGAGAGTTGAAATGGTTCTCAATTCACCATGGATGTAACCCTTTATGGGATCCAAAGAATTGGCTAGTCCACAAAAGTATGGTTTGTGGTAAAGACATTTGGTATCCATATTTGGTCTTCAATTCACCAAGTTTCAGTTGAAACCAAGAATTGGCTAGTCCTGAGCAAACGGCTACAGGTAAAGACAAGTCAAATCCATTTACAGTTGCTGGTTTACTAAAAATCATATGGTTATCAATGTACCATGGTCTCACACACCTAAACATTGGCTACTCCAGTAGTGATGGCTATTGGTAAAGAGACATCAAATCCATTATTTTCAATGATTCACCTCTCACAGGAGTTCACACACCTGGATGTGATGAGAATAGTATGAAACTAATCTGTTTTGATGTACACTTTGTCATTTGTTGCTGCAAAGACCTGAAGTTTAAAGTTTTGCCCTTCATGGAGATGTGGCTGATTTGATTCTTTGCTATTGATGTTCGAAGTCAATCCTCTTTTTCTGAAGTATTAAAGATCTATCAAGAATCTTGAACTTAACCATGTCAAATTCAAGATTAGGGGAGGATTGTTGGGAATTCTGCTGAGTAAGAATTCTGCTGAAGAATACTGCTAACGGAATCTGCTGAAGAGCTGGATTCTGCTGAAGAAGTGATTCTGTAGAAGTAGTAAAACCGCGTAGTTTGTTTCTGCGGATATAGATATTCCGCGTATTTTGTTATTAGTTAGGATATGCATGAGTTTTATTAGGAAATTATAATGCATATCTTCTTTTAGTTTTTAGAATATACGTTTCTTGTGAAACGGTTTAGGGTTTCTTGTCTATAAAAGGAATACATTATTATGTATTATGTACGTGTTTTTGAAAAACAAATTTTAGTTTTAATAAAAGATCCATAGAGGATCAAGTGTTCTTAGTAATCTGTGTTCTTACATGTGTTTGATTTCCGCTTTAGAATACAAGTAATAGAGACTTTCTATTAGTGTGTTTGTGATTACATAGACATTACTAACGATCCACGAGCGCTCAAAGATATATCAAGGTCTAGGGTTTAACAAGGATTGTTGGGAATTCTGCTGAGTAAGAATTCTGCTGAAGAATACTGCTGACGGAATCTGCTGAAGAGCTGGATTCTGCTGAAGAAGTGATTCTGCGGAAGTAGTAAAACCGCGTAGTTTGTTTCTGCGGATATAGATATTTCGCGTATTTTGTTATTAGTTAGGATATGCATAAGTTTTATTAGGAAATTATAATGCATATCTTCTTTTATTTTTTAGAATATACGTTTCTTGTGAAACGGTTTAGGGTTTCTTGTCTATAAAAGGAATACATTATTATGTATTATGTACGTGTTTTTGAAAAACAAATTTTAGTTTTAATAAAAGATCCATAGAGGATCAAGTGTTCTTAGTAATCTGTGTTCTTACTTGTGTTTGATTTCCGCTTTAGAATACAAGTAATAGAGACTTTCTATTAGTGTGTTTGGATTACATAGACATTACTAACGATCCATGAGCGCTCAAAGATCTATCAAGGTCTTGGGTTTAGCAAGTGGTATCAGAGCCTCGGGAGAGTCGCTTTGATACTAAGAACATCTTCTCTTTTACACCCTCTCAAACAAAACAACCAAAACAATGCCTGGATCAGATGATGGATCAGAAGTTAACAACAACCAAAACACCACATCTATGCAACAACTCACTCTCACCAACAGCAATGCAAAGTTCCCATACCTCAAGAAGGAAGAGTATGAATTGTGGGCTATGAAGATGCAGAATTGGATCACTAATATTGATTGGAATCTTTGGGAAATTGTCAAAAAGGGAAATAGTTTGAAGAAGCACATCAAAGATGCTGATGGTAGAGTTACCATTGTTGATCCTAAAACTGCTAAAGAGATTCTTGTTGTACAGAGAGAGAATAAAGTTAGAACTATTCTCCTTCAGGCTATTCCAGATGATCACATTGGTGACTTTCACTACATGGAGGATGCAAAGGACATCTGGATGGCCATCAAGGCTAGGTTTGGTGGGAACGATGAGTCAAAGAGGATGAGGAAATCAATGCTGAAACAGCAGTTTCAAGAATTCCAAGTCTCTAAGGAAGAAGGTATCCACAAGGGGTATGACAGGTTCCATAGGATTTTGAGCCAAATGAATCAGCTAAAGGCCAGGCCAGACAATGAGGATTGCCATGCAAAGTTCTTGCGATCTTTACCTCCATCTTGGCTGCAAGTAAGCATTGCACTCAAAGCTAAAGGTGGACTGGATATGCTCTCTTTTGATGATCTCTACAACAAGCTTAAAACTCTTGAGCCCGATGTCAGAAGTCCCATTCGTTCATCCACTCCCACTTACTCAGCTTTTGTTAGCACCACCTCTAATAAGATGACTCAAGCTTCAACCCCAAGCTCCTCAACATCATCTTCCAACACCATCACCAGATCAAATTCTCAACCACAGTCCAGTGGTGTATTGGAAGATGTACTTCACTCTTTTGTTGCTGATTATGAAAATCAGCAGCAACTTGCTTTTGAGGATTTTGAACAGGTGGATCCTCTGGATTTGGAAGAGATGAACTTGAAGTGGCAGGTGGCCATGCTCTCTATGAACATCAAGAGGTTTGAAAATAAGTCTGGGAGAAAGTTTGGTTTCCAGGGAAGAGATCCAGCTAGATTTGACAGGAGGAAGATCAAATGCTATACATGTGGTCAGATGGGTCACTTCTCAAGAGAGTGCAAGGATAGGAAGACTGGTGATGAGGTTAGGTATTCTACCTATCAACAGAATCAAGTGAAAGATGGATCTTCCAAAGCTTTGGTCACTCTGGATGATCATGTCAACTGGAAGGCGCATGAGCCTGATAATGATGAAGCTTCTGGTTCTGAGTTGAGTGGATTGCTGGCCAGTTGTACTACAGAGGATCAGCATGATCAAGTTGCCTTTATGGGCATCTCTCAGGTACATAATTGTGTTTTTGGTTGTAGTGAAAGATATAATGAACTTAAGGAGGCTTATGATGAATTGAAACCTAAATATAATGAATGTTATGTAGAAGTTGAGGCTTACAAACAGGCTTTAAAAACTTTAGAAAGACAAAAAATTTGGTTTCAAAAGAATCAGCTTGCTTATGATGAAAAGATAAGGGTGTTAGAAAGTGATTTAGAATGTACTAGAATTGATTTAAAGCGTACTGAGAAAGAAAAAGCTAATATAGATTCAGAAAACCAAGTGCTGAAAGAGAAACTAGAGAAGGAAGTAGCTAACAAAAACAATTTCCATCTGATGATGACCACTATGATTTGGCACTACTTTATTTTGTTAGTGGACATCAACTTCATTTTGGTCGCCGTGAATTTCACCTGATAACTGGTTTTAAATTTGGATTGCCCAGTTTTCGTAAGTTTAGAAGTGGTGATATCATATTTCGTGACCTTGTTTTCGTAGGTTTGTTGAGGTTACCTGCAGAGGTCAACAGTTTGAGAGCACGGGTCCACAAACTTGAAACCATTATTCAGGTTTGCTTGTATTTTATAACCAAACACCCCGTAACGCGTACTTCAAATCTTTACTGTAAAATTTTAAGAGTTTAGTCACTGATTCATGTACTTGATCTTTTGTATTACCCAGTATATGAAGAGAAAAATGATGGGTGGACATAGGCAGGACAAATTGCACAAAGTAATTCCGGTTTATAATATTTTAATTTTCATTACATGAATATGACAAGAGGTTGAGATATTTACCTGAACTGCTTACATTGTACTTAATATATTTACAGGATAAATTCGACGGTGATGATAAGGATACTGACCTTGGTGATGAGTTTTGCACAAATTTAAATCATAATTTCCTAGAACTGTTTGAGTCGGCAGTCCAGAATGAGGATACTGAGAAAGATGTTGAATCAAAAGATGTTGGAGAGGTTTGTACAACATTAACAATAATACATGTAAATTGTCTTTTAAATTTAATTATAAGTTGGTTTGTATTTGTATTTTGTGTGATGCACACAAAATGAATGTGTTTATTTAGCTACCCAAGTTCGCGTAGCAGCTGAAAAGAAAGAAGCTGAGATTCGACGTTTATCTGCACAAAGGCAAGAGAGGGCCAGAGTCCTAAAGGAAGAGGAAAAAAGTGCGAAGATTAGAAACCAGATTTTGAAAGCCCCTCACATCAAGCTTCCTTTGCAAAAGAAGAGGCAGTATGAACAAGTACCCATGCAGGAATTTACTGAAGTAGATACTAATGTTAAAGTTCCTATAGTGGATGAACTCAAAAGAACAAACTCTTCCTTATCTCCTTATAAGCTCAAGAAGTATAGAGATCTCAAACCTTGGGAAGAGGTATGACCTATATCCTTCATTTATGTTTAACATTTTAATCATTTCTATAATTGTGTAAAAGCAGCTCAAAATCCCCTGATAACCTTAATCTGTGGAACATAAAAGAAGCTCAAAATCCCTGATAACCTTAGAAACATTGACTTTAAGTTCAGATATTCAGTTATAATAGGGGTTTTTGTATAATGTGTAGGATCTAAACCGGCCATCCAAAAGGATTGATAAAGTTTATGTTCATCCTGAGTTGGAAGCTTATCTACAAAGTTCTTGTAAGCCTCGTTGCCAGTTTCCTTGGTGCAATGATATTGTTGTTGATCATCTTTTCTGGGATTCTTTTGTTGGGATGGACGATACTCGTGAAGGCTGGTTCCATGACGAGGTAATTAAATAATGTAAATAATGGAAATATTACCTAGTTTTGTGTTTTTTAATGGAATTATTGAGCTATGTTTTGTTTTTCTTAAATGTCTACAGCACATTGAGCTTTGGGTGATGTATTTGTGGCACTTTAGACCATCTTTTGTAGATTGGTCCTTGGTTAGCAGTTAATTCTTGACACTTCTTATTCAAGGTTCATTGCCACTGTTTTATGCTAATGATGAAGTTTACAAATTGGCATGGTCTGATGTTGACCGGGTATTTATCTTTTTAGCAGTTACTTCTTCATACTTCTACTTACATTTTGTCCTGTGGAATTTATATTGCTTTTTTATTTTTATTCCTTGCAGGTGTTCATTCCGATAAATGAACCTAAGAAACATTGGTCAGTTGCCCAGTTTCACATACAATCCGGGAATGTTATATTTTATGACAATCTTTATCGTGGTGAAGAGGAAGGTCGTGACTGGTATCTGCAAATGAGGAACTGTTTGGAGGTCAATCTTCCATTGATTCTACGGGAGACAAGTTTGTTTGCCAAGAAACGAATAGACCCAAAAACCTACAAGATAAAGTTTCGTCTTGCACAGAACGTTCCAAAGCAGAGTGGGGTATTTGGTGATTGCGGAGTCTTTGTCTGCATGTTTCTTTACAGGTTAGTAATCCACCATGATTCTTGTTGCTATTTGCATTGGTAATTAGTGTACGATAAACATAAACATAAATGTTAATTAGAAACTAAGACATGACACAGTCCTTACAACAACCACTAAGATAGACATGACACAGTCCTTACAACAACCACTAAGATAGACATGACACTAGCCAACACATACATACACCATTGCAACATTCATCTTACCAAGGCAACATACCCTTAATCTTCTCGATGAATATGTCAATCTCTCCACCCCTTAGTTCCAACTCCCTAGCCACAATCCTCAGCTCCATCAGTTTTATTTCATCTTTCCTTTGAAGCTCTTTCGAAAACTCAACCATTTTCTTAGGTAGAAACTGCGCAGCTGCAGTCTGCAACTCCTCCACAAAATAACCCCTCTCACGATTCATCTGATCAACCATCAAGCAAACCCTATTAATCTCCCTAGCCAGCTGGAAATACTCAACTGACGCCCTCCGACAATACAAAATGAACATGTCCTCCCATTCCATAGATTCTGTCGCTTCACGCAACTCATCCAACCTAAATTGTCCTGCCATAAAGTTTGTTAGTTTGTTCCAAATAAAAACCAAAAACTGTCTTAAGATAATCTATGCCTTATGCCCATGCTTTAAATAGGATAATCCATTAACAAACTTCCAAAAAATTATCACATGCAAACCCCTAATGAATGACATTTTATGCCTGACTTGCAGTAGAGGCTGGGGATTAGAGGCTGGGGATTAACCAGGGTAAAAAACAAACAAGAAGTGATGTGTTGACCAACTTTATCAGGTCCACAGTGAAATAAAATGGGCATTGTTCGTTTAAGACAAAATCATTCCACAGTGAAATAAAATGAAGTAAAGAGTATAACTTTTAAAAAGTGGATTGTTAGAAAGTTAATTTCATTTGTTTTTTAACCGATAATTTCATTGTTAGAAATAAAATGAAGTAAAGAGTATAACTTTTAAAAAGTGGATGGTTACACAGGTTGGCTCATGGAATTCCTTTGGATGTCGATAATCTAACCCAGGCAGCACTTGCATATCGAGAGGGATTGATCCGTTATTATTTCAAGCACAGGATAAACTGTGCTTGAAATGGTGGAATGGTGGAATAGTTATAATGGTCAAAAAAATGGTGGAATAGTTCTAATATTTGTGACTTATTGTTAGTATGAAGGAAACAATGGTGGAATAATTATAATCGTCGAAAAAATGGTTAAATCATATAGATACATAATCTATATTTGAAGAAATGTGTTAGTATGAAGGAAACAATGGTGGAATAGTTATAATTATTTGTTTTGAAATTAAACAATGGTGGAATAGTTATAATTATCCGGGCAGAACATTGTTGTGACTTGTATGTATAGGAAATATTTGTTTTGAACTTAAATTCTAACTTTGTGACTTATTTGAGCAGGAGTATGTTAACACTTTCCTGAAGTTTATGAACTTAAATTCTGACTTTGTGACTTATTTGTTTTGAACTTAAATTATGACTTTGTGACTTATTCGAGAAGGAGTATGTTAACACTTATCTGTCAGTCGCATTTTTTGATTCCCGTTATCATTTTTAGTTTAAATTCGTAGTTGCCTTTATACTAGTATTCGACATTTGGCCAATTATGTTGGAATGTTATAAGGCATAGGTTTTATGAAAACTTAGTTGCATTACGAATGTTGCATTACGAATGGATTACAAGATGTGTGCCATAACATTTTTTTGGGCCACTTTGACCTTATCAGGTCTACATAGATAGAGGTCTCGAACTTTAAGCTACATTGTTAAGACAACTTAACTTAATGCTAAAACAAACAAATTATTTTATAGAGTTAACTTCAATTACGGGTCAGCCAAGTTAACATGCTCGTAGTCTTCTGACATTGATGGACGTGATCCTTGTGAGTTTTCGGTTGGGTTTTCTGATCGTCTTTGATTGCTTTGCGATCCTCCTCCTATAGATTTCCTAGGCTACAATTTATCAAACATAATTATCAAGTTAATACATTTGTCAATAATCGAATACAAAATAATAATGTCACACTTATAATTTACCTTTTTCTTTGGCAATGGTGCATTGCAAACTCCTCGGTTGTGACCACGTACACCGCACCTTCCGCATGTATTTTCAGTTGGTACCTCACCTTGAGATCTAATCCGATCTCTGTTCCTCGGTCTTCCGGCTTGGCGCCTATCCATATTCGGTGGCTTTACTTCCTGCAAGTTTGTTGGAAGCTCCCAACTCGGAATTTCTCCAACTGGATATACCAACTCTTGGTATGAGGCTTTTAGAGTGGTTGTTCTAAAGCAATCTTGCGCCAAATGATTACAACTTGTTAATCCTTGAACTCTACAAACAGCTATAGCATGACCACATGGCAAACCAGAAAGTTCCCATTTTCTACATGTGCATGTATTTTCCATGAGCCTTACAATATGTCTCTTTCTACGATCATTTACCTCGTAAATCCTTCTATGTTCAATGGCATTCACTGCCCAATTAGCACTCTTAAACATTATGCCCTGAATCTTTGCATTAGCCCAGTCACTAAGCTCACCCGCAGTTGCACCTAAACATTGACGTAATAATTATAATTATAAACATGATAATAATGATAATAATTAGAGCTAATAATAGTAATAATAATAATAATAAACATAGATATATATATATATAATCATTTAATTATATATACCTTCGTACTTTTCTTGTTTATCACAAAACCATTGCCGTAGAAGCCCTCTGTAGTATTCCATTAGTGTTGGGAATTAAATATTCAAGAAGTTTAATATCGGGTTCTATTCAAAGAAAAACATTAAGTGTGATTCTGCTGCTAGTGCATTTGGTTCCTGCTGGTAATGTTTGTTCCTGCTGCTAGAACATTTGATTCTGCTGTTAGCGATAAATGATTCTACTGCTAGGCTTAACATCCTGCTGCTATTGATCCTGCTGCTATTGTACTTGATCCTGCTGCTAGCGATAACTCATTGCTGTTGCTAATGTACATTCTGCTGCTAAGTGGATAAGTATGAAAAGATATTATTTGTATTTTGGTCAACAATATACGGTAGATAATATCTTACCCCATGTGCTTAGTTAACAAGTTGTGTACACAGATACATGTTGTATCTTATGTACTGACACACTCAAGATAAGTTAGCAAGTAGTTTGACTAGACTTTAAGCAATATTGTAAAGATCTTCTTGGACTATAAAAGAAGATCTTAGTCTCGATATTATGTGTGCATAAGTCGATAAGTTGTATGTTATTATTAGAACTCATAACTGTTAAGACATAGAACAAACACAAGAATATCACAAGTTAGAAAAACTTAAGATTCAAGGTTGTAACCCTAGTGATAATTCAAGATCACTCGTATTATTATCATTAATAATATTGAATCGTTTGGTGTTAATCTTTCATTGTTCCTTGTCATATAACAAACACAACTGTTCCATTTCCATAACACAAATAACCTTCTAAGTGTGATTAAGTAGATTCCGCATACTTAATCATATTCACTCAATATATCATACACACAAAGAACAAAAGGTTTAACCACCTTAACCGTGTGTCCAATCCTAACAAGTGGTATCAGAGCATCAGGCTGATATTTGATTTAGAAGAAGAAGAAGAAATGGAGGCTGAGGATAGAGCAATATTTCCAAGTGCAAGATTATGCACTTTGGGAAATCATTGAAGATGGAGACTCTTACCAGCCTACCACCACTACATCAACAGTGGACGGCAAAGTGGTGTCAACTCTGCAGACAAAGCCAACATCTGCAGAAGATAGAATAAAGAAGAAAAATGACTTGAAGGCAAGAAGCATGCTGATGATGACCATTCCCAATGATCAACTTCTAAACTTCAGCAAGTTCAAAGATGCCAAGTCATTATTTGAAGCTATTATTGCCAGGTATGGTGGAAATGAAGCCACCAAGAAAACCCACAAGACACTGCTCAAGCAGCAGTTTGAAAACTTCTCCTCTACATACAATGAATCTCTTGACCACATGTTTAATAGGCTTCAGAATATTGTGAGCCAACTTGCTATTCTTAGGATTGAAATGCCTCAAGAAGATTTAAACTCAAAAATTCTGAGAAGCTTACCAGAAGAGTGGGCTATGCATGTTGTTGTCTGGAAGAACAAGCCAGACTTAGACACCATGGAACTGATGGACTTGTATAGCAACTTCAAGATTGTGGAGCAAGATTTGAAGAAAAATGGAGGTACTAGTTCTAATACTGGGAACAAGGCATTTATGTCAACTCCAAGTACCTCAAAATCAAGTGAAGAGGTGAAAGTTGTTGATGATGTTGGTGCTGCTAGTTCATCAAGCAGTTCCATAAGTATTTTGGATGAAAAGACTTGTTATGCCTTTTTACAAGTCAGAATAATGGGTCCATGCTCTCCTATGAAGACCTCTAAGAGATCCATGAAGATGATCTGGAGGAAATGGATCTAAAATGGTAAATTTCTCTTCTTCGCATGAGAGCCAAGAAGTTCTATCACAAGACGGGGAAGAAGCTCATAATCAGCAACACTGATGCTGCTGGTTTTGATAAGTCAAAGATAGAGTGCTATAATTGCCACATGATGGGTCATTTCTCAAGAGAGTGCAGAAGACCAAGGCAGCAAGATAGCAAGAATAGAGGTTTTGGAAGCAAATCCAAAACATTGGAGGTTATTGAGCCAAAAGCTATGGTAGCTATTGATGGCTTAGGTTTTGATTGGAGCTTCATGGCAGATGAAGAAGAAACTCCTACTCAGATGGCACTTATGGCTTTTTCTGCTACTGAGGTACAAAATCATAAAGCTTGTTCAAATACTTGCACTGCTCTTAATGCTCTACAGGTTTTAATGAAACAATATGATGATCAAAAGAAAGAGCTAAGCAATACTTTTCAAAACTTTATAAACTATAAGTGTGGATTAGAGACTGTAGAAAAACAAATCACACATTATAAAGCAAATGAATTAGCTTTTTCTGATGACAAAGCTCTCCTAAGACAGGACATATTCTTTAGAGATGCTGAAATTAAGCTTTTGAGAGAAGCTTATGATAGGGTCAAAAAGGAAAATGAAAACATTCACTTGACTACTCAGGCACTAGAACATGCTTCTAGAAGTGTGCACAACATAGTAGAATGTCAAGTAATTAATAGAGCTAAGTCAGGAGTAGGATATAAGAGTGTCCCACCTCCTTATAGAGGCATCCTAAAACCCCCAGGGATTGACCTAGTGAATTCAGGTTTACCTGAGTTTCAAGAACCAATAATGGAATATGGTTCTAAGACTACTGAGAGTCTTAAGATAGAAAAGATAAGTAAAAGTTTAGATAAAACTTTACTTTATCAGGACAAGGTGTCCTTTGTTAAGAAAGGAGATGCTATAGTTGTTGAGGATTGCACAACTGATAGTGATGAAGAAGAACAGGTTATGTCTAAACCTGAAGTGTTTAAGAAAGTAGGAACAAGTGTTCCTAAGATAGTCAAACACAATACGGATAAGCCTAAATCAAACATTAAGCATGTTAGGCAACCAGTTAGATATTGTGAGCAATATAAAACCACTAACAAGCCCAGAGGTAACCAAAGGAATTGGAACAACCTCAAGTCTAACCAATTAGGTGATGACTTTGCTTTTTATAACAAAGCTTGTTACACATGTGGTAGTTTTGACCATCTTGCAGCTTTCTGCAACCATTGGGTAACTGGGTATGAAAACAATAGGGTGAAATTCAAAAGGCAAACTCCTCAAACTCACTTTCACTCTAGTTCTAGTGTTAATGGAACAAAACCCAGAACCGTCTCAAACAAGTCTATCTCAAACGCTGATCCTGCTGGTAGACGAATGGTTCCTGCTGCTAGACTATTTGTTCCTGCTGCTCGACCATCTATGACTGTTAACCCAAAATCAACAGCTAAGGGTGCAAAAACATTTTTCAAACATGCATCAAAGATTGTTCTAAGGCCCATTCAAACAAAAGCAGTGGTTCAAAAACAAGTTTGGAAACCAAAGGGTAGAACTGAAAAGTTAGCAGTTTCTGCTGCTAAGCAATCAGTTCATTCTGCTGCTAAGGGAAACAGGGCAAATGCTGTTAAGGCCTCAGCATGTTGGATTCTAAAATCCAATGTTGCATCAACTGTCCTTAAAAGATTAAATTACATTGATGCAAGAGGCAGATCCAAGTCAGTAATGGCTTGGGTCCCCAAAAGAAACTAATACTTCTCATTTATGTGCAGGAACATTCAAATGATCAAAAAGAGGATCAAGGATACTCAGATACTGGATGTTCAAGGCACATGACAGGCAAGAAGTCTTATCTCTCAGATTTTCAATCAATAGATGGAGGCTTTGTTACCTTTGGAGGAGGTGTTGGTGGCAAAATTTCTGGTAAAGGTACCATTAAAACTAGAAATTTAGATTTTGAAGATGTGTTCTATGTAAAAGAGCTAAATTATAATCTTTTTAGTGTCTAACAAATGTGTGACAAAAAGAACAATGTTCTTTTCTGTGAGACTGAATGTCTTGTACTTTCTCCTGATTTTAAGATGCCTGATGAAAGTCAAGTACTTCTTAGAATTCCTAGAAAGGGCAATATGTACAGTGTAGACATGAAAAACATTGTTCCTAAAAAGAATTTAACTTGTCTTGTTGCAAAGACCACATTGGATGAATCAATGAAATGGCATAGAAGGCTTGGTCATATTAATTTCAAAACCATAAATAAAATTGTTAAGAATGGTTTGGTAAGAGGTTTACCTCACAAAAGATTTGAAAATGATCAAACATGCATTGCTTGTCTTAAAGGCAAACAACACAAAGCCACTTGTAAGCCCAAGATTTTTAACTCTATCAATCAATCATTGTTTATGCTGCATATGGACTTATTTGGACCTGTTTCAGTAAGTAGTATAATGCATAAGAGATATTGTCTTGTTATAATTGATGACTATACTAGATTTTCATGGGTTTTCTTTCTATCTACTAAGGATGAGACTACAAGCATCCTTAAGACATTCATTACACAGATAGAAAACCAAGTAGACAAGAAAGTGAAGGTCATTAGATGTGATAATGGGACAGAGTTTAAGAATAGAGTTATGGATGATTTCTGCAAACAAAAAGGTATTAGGAGAGAATTTAGTGTTGCTAGAACACCACAACAGAATGGTGTTGTTGAGAGAAAGAATAGAACACTAATTGAAGCTGCTAGAACTATGTTAGCTGATTCCAAGCTACCTATAACTTTTTGGGCTGAAGCAGTCAACACTGCTTGCTATGTCCAAAATAGAGTTTTAGTTATTCAGCCTCACAATAAGACATCATATGAACTTTTTAGAGGTAGAACTCCTGCAATAGGATTTCTTAGACCTTTTGGATGTCATGTGACAATTCTCAATACCTTAGACCATTTAGGAAAATTCGATGATAAAGCAGATGAAGGATTCTTTGTTGGATATTCTCTTAATAGCAAAGCATTTAGAGTATACAACAAAAGAACTATGATTGTAGAAGAAAACCTACATGTGGAGTTTTTGGAGGATAAATCCAATGTAGAGGGTCAAGGACCAAAATGGCTATTTGATCTTGAAACTCTAACCAAATCAATGAATTATGTGCCTGTTGTTGCAGAAACTAATAATTTTTCAGGTTCACAAGCAACAGATAAGGCAAGGTTAGAAAAGGAGACAAACCAAGATCATGTTTGGATGCTAATATGGTCAAGTACAATTGTGGAATCAACTTCAACAACTGATGAATCTTCTTCTAGCAAAGCTAAAGAAGGTGTTGAAGATGAAAGGAAAGAAGATGGAACTCAGGAACAACAAAATGTTTCTGCTGGTAGCATTTCTGTTGCTGCTGGTAGTGTATCTGTTTCTGCTGGTGATTCTGCTGCTAGGCCAAATGATTCTGCTGCTGGCCCTTCAGAAATGAAAGAAGCAGAATTCTCAGATAATGAGGTGGATTTCAACAATCTTCCATCAAATTATCAAGTTTCTTCTACTCCACAAACAAGAATTCACAAAGTCCACTCCCTAGATAATGTGATTGGAGATGTACAATCAGGTGTGAAGACAAGACAACAACTGATGTCTTCAGACCAACAAGGGCTTCTTGATGCCCTTTATGCTTCAAATCAGCATGAGTTTTCAAACTCTTGCTTGTTTGTATGTTTTCTCTCACAAGATGAACCAAAGAACATTCTGAAAGCCTTAGATAATTCAAGCTGGGTAGAAGCTATGCAAGAGGAGCTTCTTCAGTTCAAGATTCAGAAAGTATGGGTGCTAGTTGATTTACTTAGGAATGCAAAGGTAATTGGCACTAGATGGGTTTTCAAGAACAAAAGGGATGAAAGGGGAATAATGATTAGGAATAAGGCTAGATTAGTAGCCCAAGGGTACACACAAGAAGAAGGAATAGACTATGATGAAGTTTATGCTCCAGTAGCAAGGATTGAGGCAATTAGGCTTTTCTTAGCTTATGCTTCATTTTTAGGCTTCACGGTTTATCAAATGGATGTCAAGAGTGCATTTTTATATGGAACAATTGAAGAAGAGGTGTATGTTTCACAACCTCCAAGCTTCATTGACCCATTACATCCAAACAAAGTGTACAGAGTAGTGAAAGCTCTATATGGCCTTCATCAGGCACCAAGAGCTTGGTATGCAACACTAGCTTCCTACTTATTAGAAAATGGATTTCAAAGTGGAAAGATTGATCAGACACTTTTCATCAAATAGCACAAGAAGGATCTTCTGTTAGTGCAGGTGTATGTGGATGACATTATCTTTGGATCTACTAGGAAGGAGATGTGTTTAGAGTTTGAGAAACTTATGCATGATAAGTTTCAGATGAGTTCTATGGGAGAACTTACATTCTTTTTGGGTTTACAAGTTAAACAGTCACATGAAGGCATATTTATTAGTCAAGATAAATATGTTGCTGAGATACTAAGGAAGTTCAACTTTGCTGATTCAAAAATGGCAAGCACACCAATGGACTCTGAGAAGCACCTTCTGAAAGATGAAGATGGAGAGAATGTGGATGTACACACTTACAGATCTATGATAGGCTCTTTGATGTACCTTACATCATCTAGACCTGATATCATGTTCCCTATTTGTGTTTGTGCAAGATTTCAAGTTACTCCAAAGGTTTCTCATTTAACTGCAGTCAAGAGAATTTTTAGATATCTCAAAGGTCAACCAAGGTTGGGTCTATGGTATTCTAGGGAATCACCTTTTGACTTGGTAGCATTTTCGGATAGTGATTATGCTGGTGCTAGCTTGGACAGAAAGTCAACAACTAGAGGATGTCAATTCCTTGAGTGTAGACTTGTCTCATGGCAGTGTAAGAAGCAAACAAGTGTGGCAAATTCAACAACTGAAGCTGAATATATAGCTGCTGCAAGTTGCTGTGGTCAGGTTCTATGGCTTCAAAACCAACTCCTTGACTATGGGTACAATTTCTTAAACACTGTTATTCATATTGATAATAGTAGTACAATTTGTATTATTAAAAATCCAGTGCAACATTCTAAAACAAAACACATTGAAATTAGACATCACTTTATAAGAGACTGCAATGAGAAAAGATTAATTCAAGTACTTAAAATTGCTTCAGAATTTAATTTTACAGATCTGCTAACCAAAGCTTTTGATGTTGGAAGGTTTCAGTACTTGGTAGCAAGTATTGGAATGCTTAATCCTTAATGATTTTAAACTTTGTGTTTTTGTAAATAAATTTTTGTTTGTGCTGCTAGTTTTAAATGTTACTACTGCTATTACAAAAGTTTGTGCTGCTAGTACAAATTTTAATTTGTGTTATTCATACAGTTAGTCCTATGATTATTTTAATACAAGACAAGTACTTTGTACATTGTTCTTTTGGTTTTAGACTAACAATTTCAGGTATGAACATGTGAACACAAAGGATGTTTCAAGTGAAATGGAAGCAGCAAAATCAGAATATCCAGTTGCTACATATTAGGTTTATGATGGACTGAGTTTGGGAATTTAAAACTCCTTAAAACTTGTTTCTTGAAACCTAAGTATGAAATTTCACATTGAATTGATGACTTAGTTGATCAGATAGTAACTGATGCAACTCACTTTCTATCATTTTATACTTTCAAGTATAATGAGCAAGTCTAAGGACATCTGATAGAAAGAACAGCTAGTGAAAGTGAATCTAACACTTGTGTTAGAGGTAACAATTACTATGAGCTGGAAACCCTGTCAGGAAAACTCTTTGAATGAGTTTATCTTTACACAGGCAGTTATTTATAACTGAAAACATTGGTTCTCACACAACCAGAGGTTGCTTTAAACCGAAATTTTGATTAAGTGTCTGTTATACACTTAATCCCTTCAAAATGGTTGAAAGTAGTATGGTTTTTCATAATAAAATCAATTACATACTACTAAGGCAAAAGTTTCTTAAAAGGATTTTCAAAGGATTCACAAAAAAACCATCTATTGATGGACCATGAGTCAAATTTCCACTGATTCACCTCTCATAGGAGTTAACACACCTAGAAGTGATGAGGGCAGCATCTTAAACTCTTAAGGAATTGATGGCTTCATGTACAAAATTGTCTGAAAACAAGTTCACATTGGTAGATCAGATAGTGATGGGATGATGGTGAGAGATCTTCCAAACAGGGGAGGATAAAAATTTTATTTGCTTCAGGGGAGAAAACATCTCAGGGGAGGAAATAAAAGCCCAAGAAAGGAAGACAAACCCAATGTAAGGGAGGAAAAGACAAGAGCATACAAGATGATGACATGGAGGTTGAAAATGACAAGAACATTCCAAAGGAGAAAGTTCTATCTAGGTCAAACGAAGAAAAGTTTCAATTTCAGTTTACCACATTTGTTCATCACTTGCAAAGACATGCTGATAGATTATTTCACTTGTTGAAACAAGCATCCAAGATACACAGCATCATTGCCTCTTATAATTCCTCCATCCAAGGAAATTGCACCATCTTTTAGTCCAAGATTGGAGCAATGTGTTGATATTATTAAAGTCAAAGAACAAAGCAGATGAATTACTGAGAAAGATATTCAATCTTGAAGAACAGAAGTGTTTGAAAGATCTTCACAATCCATAATTTAATTCAGAAACATGTTGAAATGGATTCACATGTTTAGGGGAGGATTGTTGGGAATTAAATATTCAAGAAGTTTAATATCGGGTTCTATTCAAAGAAAAACATTAAGTGTGATTCTGCTGCTAGTGCATTTGGTTCCTGTTGGTAATGTTTGTTCCTGCTGCTAGAACATTTGATTCTGCTGTTAGCGATAAATTATTCTGCTGCTAGGCTTAACATCCTGCTGCTGTTGATCCTGCTGCTATTGTACTTGATCCTGCTGCTAGCGATAACTCATTATTGCTGCTAATGTACATTCTGCTGCTAAGTGGATAAGTATGAAAAGATATTATTTGTATTTTGGTCAACAATATACGGTAGATAATATCTTACCCCAAGTGCTTAGTTAACAAGTTGTGTACACAGATACATGTTGTATCTTATGTACTGACACACTCAAGATAAGTTAGCAAGTAGTTCGACTAGACTTTAAGCAATATTGTAAAGATCTTCTTGGACTATAAAAGAAGATCTTAGTCTCGATATTATGTGTGCATAAGTCGATAAGTTGTATGTTATTATTAGAACTCATAACTGTTAAGACATAGAACAAACACAAGAATATCACAAGTTAGAAAAAACTTAAGATTCAAGGTTGTAACCCTAGTGATATTTCAAGATCACTCGTATTATTATCATTAATAATATTGAATTGTTTGGTGTAATCTTTCATTGTTCCTTGTTCAATAACAAACACAACTGTTCCATTTCCATAACACAAATAACCTTCTAAGTGTGATTAAGTAGATTCCGCATTCTTAATCATATTAACTCAATATATCATACACACAAAGAACAAAAGATTTAACCACCTTAACCGTGTGTAGAATCCTAACAATTAGCATTGAAATAGGATGTCTTCGAACATTTTTTGTCAAATTGTTTATTGACTCTGCACTGTTCGAAGTCATATAATTGTAACGTTTTCCTGTGCAATGCACCCTAGACCAATAACTAATCCCAGCTTCTAATAGTTTGTTGTAAGCTTCTAGACTTTTTTGTCCAAGTTGTGTGAATGCTTCTTGAAACCCATCGGTTGTGTAACATTTGCAAGTCTTCCAATATAAAGCCTTAACCCTTCTGCTTTGTCCAAAATTGCAATTCAACATCAAATACCTACAACAATAACCATGAAATGAAAACGGAAAAACCGTCTGACAAGCTTGTTGTATTCCTAGATGTCTATCAGATATTGTAGCCAAATCTGGAACTTCGCCGATGCATTCTTTCAAGTGGGTCAAAAACCGTGTCCACGATCTCCCAGTCTTACCCTGAGATACACCGGTCGCAAGAGGAATGATGCGTGGTTTTGCGACCTTACAACAGGTTTTACCTCTCGAGGGATCTCAAGAGGCTTGCAATCCCCACCAGGCAGTGTACCTGACCGATGTAGTATAGTGCAGTGGCAAGTACCGGGGGACTGATCATTCTCTAGGGAATAGTGTCGTTAGGATTGAAAAAACTACTCTAATAGGTCTAAGGGTGAGGGAAGATTCTTTTTGTATTTTTATATTTTTATGAAAGCAAGTAAAATCTCGGGTTTGAAGGAGTGGGCGGAATTAGTTGCTAGTCAACTAACCCAAATAACTACAATTGCAAATAAAATAAAATAACTGAAAATGAAAAGGTTGTGGAACTTATATGGGGAGAAATGTGTTTACTTAGATTTCCTTACTCCCTAACTATCTTTTACCGGTTGATTAGTGTGTATTAATTGCGTGGATGACGGGTGTATTCCTTAATACCAATCGTGGGGTGGCGTACGTATTTCCCCAACTCTACAAGCTCCTACTTCACTCCTATGTCGAGCCGGCTAAGAAGCTCCTAACATGGGATCACTAGAATTCGCTCATGCATTAAATACAACCATAAAAACCTTAGTACGCATTGGTTCATGTTTCTTAAGACGTTCAAGCAAGTTACCGTATAGGAGGTTAGCCAGTTTTCTTAAGCCTAACATCGATAAACAATCATCCAATACAATTAATAACACACCAACAACCAATAATCAATAGTTAGGTTTCATTAGATCTAAGCAAACACAAGATAAATCTAGCCTAGCATGTTAATTAAAAGACAAGAACAAGATATAATCAAACAACACATAGACATATTGAATGATTAATTGATTACTTATCTTCAATTAAACATGGGAGATCTAAGGGTATAAAACCCTTAAAAATGGCAGAAAATTCGTCTTAGGGTTTCTCCTCACAAAGTTGCACACTAATGACTAAAAATTGCAAAACTATATATAGAATTTAGGGTCTGACGGCGTCACGTTGTAGGAGGTGACGCCGTTACCTCGCCGCGGCTAGGGTTCCCGGATGGTCTTCCTGACGCCGTCCCTCTTTAATCCTCCAAAATCCACTCTGGCGCGTCAAGGGTTGACGCCGTCACAATTGTGCTTGACGCCGTCTCTCTTTAACTTAAACCGTGACGGCCTTGATCACCTTAAAGGGTGATGCCGTCAGACTTCCTTTGTAAAACTTTTTGGCGCGTCATGTGTATTTGTCATATTCACCTCTTTTGCCAAGCCGTGACGCCGTCAGGAGCAATCCTTGACGCCGTCACGTGTACTTTTCCAGCAGCTTTGGAGACTTTGTCGTTTTCTTCACTTTTATGCTCCAAAAACGTCCAAAATGCTTCCTTTTCCAGATTTCTTCTCCAAAGTACCTAAAATGACAAAAGGAACGATTTAGGGCAATATTTGATCAAATAAATACGATTTAGGGCTTAAATGAACCCCTAAAAGCGGTACACTTTTCGCTTCATCAAGGAACAATCTGATTATTTCCATCCATTCCAACGGCGAGCAAATTTGTACCTAGGTATTTACCTTTAAGATGAGCTGCATCAATTATTATTAGTGGCCGCAAATGGTCCAAGAAAGCCCGAATCTAGAACATTAACAAAGTGTTAGTTTTACTAGAATAACATAAACTATATATTAGAAAAGTTAATTAGATAGTCATAAATTATTACCGCAACACCAAAGGATATAAAAACCATCTCAAAATGGTCTTCAGTATCTGTCTCAATATGTGTTACCCATCCGGGGTTTTTCAACTTTAAATTATAACAGTAATAAGGTAATTGTGAAAAAGAATTTTTCGGGCAACCGGACAACGTCTCCAATGCTATATTTCTTCCTCCCCATGCTTTTTTGTACGAAATGTCGATGTTGTACTGAAGTTTGATGTCTTTTACTATGTCATATGGCTTATATATCCGACTAGGATCTCCCATCTTCGGTCTCAACAAATGACCCAACAATTTAGAGGTTGCATTTCAGTGATTGGGATAGAGTTGTGTTCTGTCACAAGTGTGAATGTCATTCACTTTTCCTATTACCCATTTGATACTATCTTCTGCCTTAGATGAAATGATCTTCCACTCGCAATTGTCATCATAACAAACTACATCATACCTAAACCTATCTGTTTTTCTTGGTCTAAATTGAAAACCTTCTAAAAGAGCTTTTTCACCAATTTCGAACATGCATAATTCTTTACTATCAATGTAACACCCCAACCCAGCAAGGGTAGAAGTATCACGTTAATGGCTTCATATCAGATCAAACAAAGCATACATTCAATAGTAATACAAAGATTCTCAAAGGTTACAAATGAAATACTGAATACACAAGGATACAAAGGAAACAAAAACTAAATACTAAGTCTGCAAATGCAATCCTTCTAATGACTTCTACTTCAGAATAACTATCAAGGTCTTCTAAGTCCAAAAGTCTCTTCACTCTTACCCAGCTTCCAACTAAAACCTGCCGCGGGAAAAGAAACGCGACTGAGCTTAAAAAGCCCAGTGAACAGATATATAATAAACGGAAACGAAAGTAAACGGAAATGAACAGAAGTAGCATAATGAATAAGATATAAGTAAAGGTTTAAAGAGTAAAGGTTTAGGACAGTAATCCACCACGAGCCCATATCATAACATATCACATATCATATCATATCATATCTTCATAATCATATAGAGGGGAGACCTCTCAGATAATCAGATAATATGAGGGGTGTCCTCATTCTTCAAATGGAGTAGCTAGCTCCCGAACTTTGTGAAAGGAGTGGATTGCACCCATCCCCAGTCACCATATCATATCAAAACGAACTGTCCACGAACACGGACACGAACCTAGGATGCATCCATTCGCCCCCCGAACAAATCATATTGGCCATAACAAATCATATAGTGTGCATGCATATCATAATCAAAATGGGGACGGTGTAACCAAATCACTAGGGCTACACGCTAGTCATGCCAGTGGTGCATCACAGACACGGCCATGTTACCTTCATGGCTAGGAAACGAACTTGGCTCGGGTATCAAACTGGGGTCAAAGGTCAAAGGTTCAAATCAAAGCAAAGGTTCATATAATCATAGTCCAAATATCAAGGTCCAAATCACAGGGTTCATATCAAAAGGTTCATATGCCAAAGGTTCAAATGTCAAAGGTTCATAGCAAAGGTCAGGGTCACATCAAATCAGAGTTCAAGAGACTGAAGGCTCCTCATTAAAAAGGGCAGAATATCTGTACCTTATTCAAAGCAATCAAATAAGAAAAGAAAAGTCACGAGACGATCACTCCCGCTTCACAGAACCTATACGGATTAAATATCAAATATTATTTTAAGTTCAAATGAATTTTAGTATGCTTTCCATTTTTAGTAGTTTCCTATTTTTATGACGTTTTATTAAGTCTTCTTGAATTAGCAATATTAGTCATTTATCGTTAGTGTTACCATTTATTTAAGTTTAATTAGTTAAAATTACTCTATACTTGAGTTAGGATTTATTGTGAATATGTAAGTAGGTTTGGGGTTTTATTATGTCTAAATAATAATGTATAGGGTGATATATGAAATATAGTGGAAAAAGCATGTGTACTTTATTCCAATAGTCAAACGCCCAACCTTACTTTCCCATTTGATTTTATTCGAAACAACACATAAGAATACAAACCTACTTCTTGTACCATTACTTGCTATCTCAATGTATAGTAGGACCAAAAGAAAAAGAAAATATGTCCATCCCATACTTTACTGACATCATGACACATTCTCTCTTATTTTATTATACTACAAAAAAAAAACAACTCAATTACTCTTATTATATTAGTTCGAATTATTGACATAGAAAGAGACAACCCATGCATGAATATTTACTCTTATTCATACACTCTTGCTGTACAAAAACAGATTCATGCAACCCTTTATTTACTTGATTTGAAGGCCAAACGTAGAAAAAGAGAAGGAAATTATAACCATGCATGCTCTTTCTACTCGTATGATATATGTTGAAAAGGAAAGTGCACAGCCTACACGAACACTCTATTAGTTACTGTATAGGTTTCGAAACAAAACACAAGCATGTATCTTCTTTCTTTTTAGCTCGAATAGGATTAGATAGAGCATATGTTTAAGTCGTACAAGATGGTTCAACCACAGATTCAAATACTCAGTTCCTTATGTCGATATGAAAGGTTCATATAAAAGTGTTATTTTATGTGAAGGAAAATGTGATATCATGTGGGTTTTATAGATCGAGATACATGACAGTTTGGTGACTCTTTATGTTTGTTGTTCGATTACAGAAAAGACACCACAATATGCATGCTATCTCTTTTACCTTTTTTTTTTGTTTTTGACACAAACCAACTTCCCATGGCTGTTGTTGTATAACCCACATCGACCCAACTAAACATGTATGTTTACCCTTTATTTTAGTTTGACAAAGATTTGCTCCATAAGTACATAAAGGGTTAGTCATGACCCAAAACAAATCAGAAAAAGATATGGGAGTCGACAAGATATGGGTCGACATATATGCAATTTTCACAATCGTTATACAAGTGAAAAACTAGTTGTGATTCATGTGACCTGTTATGATTTTATGCGAGTTTTAAAATTAGTATACTTACACACAATACACGGTTCTATTTAACTCGACCCATATTATGTTCATTCAACTATTAAACGTATTTATAACAGTTTTTAACGAGAGGAATCGAACAAGGTTAGATATAATACCCTTGATGCGAGACAAAGACAAGAGAACGAGAACAATGAACCCACGAATTGAACACCCTCGAATCAGACTTGAACACGACTCCTAGAAGCCCCCTCTCGAATCAGAAATCACCACAGTAGACGTCACAAGCAAACCTCCTTTTGCTGCTTGGTTTTTGGATCGAACAGAGTAAAATAATAATGTAGCAGCCGAGATTTTTGTGTTGGTGATATTAGGGTTTGTGTTTTTGTGATAATGAGAAAAGATTGCAATGTTATACGGTTTTAAAGTAAGGACTTGTGAATGGGCTGTTCTATTAGGTAAATGGCATAAATTGTGGCCTTGATTTGTGGGCTTGATTGTGATAGTATAATTCAATTAAATGATACATAAATTTTCAGTTAGAACCTTGTAGTATAGGCGTGGGATTTTTTTTTGTTAGTTAAATGTGTACTTTTGTTTTATTGTTCAACTATTAAAGTTAAATACTTAAGGCATAACCGGAATTAGATATCGTAATGTTTTAAACGTCATTTTATGAATTTGAGATCAAGGGTAATTTGGGTATTTTACGTATTCAGAAATTATGGGTTTTACAATCAAATTCATCACCCGTTTTTATAAGTTTTTTGCAATTTTCCCCGGCCCCTACTTTTTGCGTTTTAATAGGTTGTGATGGATGTTCGGGTGGAGGAGGCATATAGTTAAATGTGTTACTTTTCCAATCATGATCAAAATGGTCGTTTGACAAAACAGGTTCGGTATTTTCGAAAAATTCATTTTCGGGTTGTTTGACGAAAGGTTCGGTATTAAGATCGAATGCAAAAGTATTGGATGAAGAAGGATTTACCTTTAAGCCATTTTCAATCTTCTTAATATACACATTATGCAACACGCTAGATTTCCCTTTCAAAACTTGATGTAGAAAAAACGCCATATCATCATCGTCAACTATTTGGACACAATTATTTCCAACATTGTAAGAGAGCCGAATATCATAGTCTTGGCCGATGTTGAACTTTTTCTTGACGACAGTAACAAGTTGTGCGTATGTAATATTTTTTAGAAGTGATACACCAAATGTTAAATCTCCACAAACCAAAAATACACTAAATTTACCACTCATGTTTTTTTTTGGCTACACGAATTTTAGATACAGTAATTTAGAGTTGTAAGACCACAAAGTTGTGTATGTGAAGCAGTATATTACAAGTATATAGTTCGCACATTTGGCCAATTCGCACATTCGCACATCTGGAACTTAATTTTCATATCTACCTGGCATTTATTGTGGTACCTTTAATTAAATTCATACATACCAGACATTTATTGTGGTACCTTTAATTAAATTTCATACCTACCAGGCATTTATTGTGGTACCTTTAATTAAATTTCATACTTACCACATATTTATTGTGGTACTTTTAATTAAATTACGTTTGACTTTTTTAGTGGTAAAAAAATATAGCTGGAGTCCTAATTATATAATTCGCACATTTGGCCAATTCGCACATCTAAAAATTATATACATTTTCAATTTACAACAACCACGTATGGAGACACGTTATAAAACACATCTTTTATAACCAATATATTTGTATAAGAGACGTACTCATGGGTACTTTATGCCTTGTAGATACAATAATTATATAATTCGCACATTTGGCCAATTCGCACATTCGCACATCTAAAAATTATATACGTTCTCACTTTACAACAACCACACGTGGGGACACGTTGTAAAACACATCTTTTATAACCACTATATTTGTATAAGAGACGTACTCATGGGTACTTTATGCCTTGTAGATACAATAATTACATAATTCGCACATTTGGCCAGTTCGCACATTCGCACATCTGGAACTTAATTTTCATATCTACCTGGCATTTATTGTGGTACCTTTAATTAAATTCATACCTACCAGGCATTTATTGTGGTACCTTTAATTAAATTTCATACCTACCAGGCATTTATTGTGGTACCTTTAATTAAATTTCATACTTACCACATATTTATTGTGGTACTTTTAATTAAATTACGTTTGACTTTTTTAGTGGTAAAAAAATATAGCTGGAGTCCTAATTATATAATTCGCACATTTGGCCAATTCGCACATTCGCACATCTAAAAATTATATACATTTTCAATTTACAACAACCACATATGGAGACACGTTATAAAACACATCTTTTATAACAAATATATTTGTATAAGAGACGTACTCATGGTACTTTATGCCATGTAGATACAATAGTTATATAATTCGCACATTTGGCCAATTCGCACATTCGCACATCTAAAAATTATATACGTTCTCACTTTACAACAACCACACGTGGGGACACGTTGTAAAACACATCTTTTATAACCACTATATTTGTATAAGAGACGTACTCATGGGTACTTTATGCCTTGTAGATACAATAATTACATAATTCGCACATTTGGCCAGTTCGCACATTCGCACATCTGGAACTTAATTTTCATATCTACCTGGCATTTATTGTGGTACTTTTAATTAAATTCATACCTACCAGGCATTTATTGTGGTACCTTTAATTAAATTTCATACCTACCAGGCATTTATTGTGGTACCTTTAATTAAATTTCATACTTACCACATAATTATTGTGGTACTTTTAATTAAATTACGTTTGACTTTTTTAGTGGTAAAAAAATATAGCTGGAGTCCTAATTATATAATTCGCACATTTGGCCAATTCGCACATTCGCACATCTAAAAATTATATACATTTTCAATTTACAACAACCACGTATGGAGACATGTTATAAAACACATCTTTTATAACCAATATATTTGTATAAGAGACGTACTCATGGGTACTTTATGCCTTGTAGATACAATAATTATATAATTCGACATTTGGCCAATTCGCACATTCGCACATCTAAAAATTATATACGTTCTCACTTTACAACAACCACACGTGGGGACACGTTGTAAAACACATCTTTTATAACCACTATATTTGTATAAGAGACGTACTCATGGGTACTTTATGCCTTGTAAATACAATAATTATATAATTCGCACATTCGCACATCTAAAAATTATATACGTTTTCACTTTACAACAACCAATTATGGGGACACGTTGTAAAACACACCTTTTTTTAACCACTATATTTGTATAAGAGACGTACTCAGGGTACTTTATGCCTTGTAGGAACGACGGCTATGTAATTCGAACATTTGTCCAATTCGCACATTCGCACATCTAAAATTTATATACGTTCTCACTTTACAACAACCACACGTGGGGACACGTTATAAAACACATCTTTTATAACCAATATATTTGTATAAGAGACGTACTCATGGTACTTTATGCTTTGTAGGAACGACGGCTATGTAATTCGCACATTTGTCCAATTTGCACATTTGCACATCTAAAATTTATATACGTTCTCACTTTACAACAACCACAGATGGGGACACGTTATAAAACACATCTTTTATAACCAATATATTTATATAAGAGATGTACTCATGGTACTTTATGCCTTGTAGAAACAATAATTATATAATTCGCACATTCGCACATCTAAAAATTATATACGTTTTCACTTTACAACAACCAATTATGGGGACACGTTGTAAAACACACCTTTTATAACCACTATATTTGTATAAGAGACGTACTCATGGTAATTTATGCCTTGTAGGAACGACGGCTATATAATTCGCACATTTGTCCAATTCGCATATTCGCACATCTAAAATTTATATACGTTCTCACTTTACAACAACCACACGTGGGACACGTTATAAAACACATCTTTTATAACCACTAAATTTTTATAAGAGACGTACTCATGGTACTTTATGCCTTGTAGAAACAATAATTAAATAATTCGCACATTCGCACATCTAAAATTTGTATACGTTCTCACTTTACAACAACCACACGTGGGGACACGTTATAAAACACATCTTTTATAACCAATATATTTGTATAAGAGACGTACTCATGGTACTTTATGCCTTGTAGGAACGACGGCTATATAATTCGCACATTTGTCCAATTCGCACATTCGCACATCTAAATTTTATATACGTTCTCACTTTACAACAACCACAGATGTGAACACGTTATAAAACACATCTTTTATAACCAATATATTTGTATAAGAGATGTACTCATGGTAATATATTCCTTGTAGAAACAATAATTATATAATTCGCACACTCGCACATCTAAAAATTATATACGTTTTCACTTTACATCAACCAATTATGGGGACACGTTGTAAAACACACCTTTTTTTAAGCACTATATTTGTATAAGAGACGTACTCATGGTACTTTCTGCCTTATAGGAACGACGGCTTTGTAATTCGCACATTTGTCCAATTCGCACATTCGCACATCTAAAATTTATATACGTTCTCACTTTACAACAACCACAGATGGGGACACGTTATAAAACACATCTTTTATAACCAATATATTTGTATAAGAGATGTACTCATGGTACTTTATGCCTTGTAGAAACAATAATTATATAATTCGCACATTCGCACATCTAAAAATTATATACGTTTTCACTTTACAACAACCAATTATGGGGACACGTTGTAAAACACACCTTTTTTAACCACTATATTTGTATAAGAGACGTACTCATGGTACTTTATGCCTTGTAGGAACGACGGCTATGTAATTCGCACATTTGTCCAATTCGCACATTCGCACATCTGAAAAGTAAATAGATTTCGTATGAAACACAAGGTTGAAAAACATTTCGTAATTAAAACTTTGGCAGTTGGCTAAATGCAATAGATGGAGGTTGGCTAAATGTTTACCAAAGTAACAGTTACAATTTCATCTGAAAATTAAATACATTGGCGTGATAGAAACAATATTTTGGCCAATTCGCACATTCGCACATCTAAAAATTAAATACATTTTCAATTTACAACAACCACGTATGGAGACACGTTATAAATACATTCTTCACTATATTTGGAGACACGTTATAAAACACTTTATTCCATGTAGAAACAAGAACTATATAATTCGCACAATTTGGCCAATTCGCACATTCGCACATTTGGACTTTTTCAACAGATGGAGGTAGTACTCTATTAGGCTCTACTTGTGATGTTTACAAAAGATGTTTCAATCGATGGAGGTTGGCTACGCAACCTAAACTCCTACCAAAACCTATTCGGTTATGAAACCAAGGTGCACAATAATAAATTTACAACCAAAATGTTTCCAAAATGTTTACAACCATCCATCAAACCAAGATGCACAACCATCCAGCCATATATGTGTACAAAAGATGGAGGTTGGCTACGCAGCCTAAACTCATACCTAAACCTATTCTGTTATGCAACCAAAGTGCACAACCAAAATGACATAGTGTTAATGTATATACCTACCTGCATATGCACCCAAGGTGCACAACCGAATGACATAGTTATCCTACTGACATATTGTTTACCAACTGACTTATTGTTAACCAACCTACACATATACAATGTGACTAATTGTTTACCAAATGACTAATTGTTAGTCTACTTGCACATTCACCAAATGTCGTCTTTGTTCACCAACCTTTTATCTTCAATGGACTTTACATTTTTGTATTTCCAAATGAAAGAAGTCAACTGTTCACGGTAGGCAATAGCAAACTCAACGGGATCAGCCACCATCAAAGGAAGATTGTGTGTTAAACAGTACAAAAATATGCATACCCAAACACCACAATCCCCGTAATAACCCCCTTGTTGAGGCACAACTTCCGCATATTCAAAAGTTATTGAATAACTGTTTTGATCAATGTTTTTGTTGGCCATTACGTCATTGTCTGCCAAATATGCTGGTATTACGCATCCAAAGGTGGCCATCAAATTATCCCACCATGAACTGCCTTCGCGATTAGGACCCCCTAGGTTGTCGTATATTTTAACTCCACCTGATCGAAGGTGCAGCACTCCTAAGGCCCAGTGAATATATGGCTCGTTAATAGGTATATAAACCTGCAATATCAAATGTGTGTTAAAAAAAGTAAGTATTGGTTAAAGAAATACTGGCTGTTAAAGAAATACTGGCTATGCATATAGAACTTAACCAACTATCATATTATCCTGAAGCAACAACATAACCAATATTGGCAGCCTAAACAAATATTCGGGTATGATCCCAGAAACCAAATTCAACCCTAATTTAAGAACCCTAACACCACTAGAGTTAACACATAACCCAGACGCAATTAGTCCTTCATAGTTATTATCCGAAACAACCAAAACTTCAATCATAGGCAGATCAACACTATCTGGAAACCCCCCCCCCTAAAACTCATTACTAATTAAATCAATGAACTTAATTGAGCTTTTACTGATAACCCAATAAGTATAACAAGCAAACATAACACTAGTACATTCATTTCAATCAACTTTAGACGACTTGAAACCTACATGAATAACATAATAATTTTAAGAACTAACCGAGTTCAATGCATAGTGACAGTTAAATAATAATTTTAATGCACAGTACGTTATAAATAAACTCCGCTTTTGATTTTCAAAGAAGTGTTATACGAGACAAATGATATTCTGCATATCGGACACTAAAGGTAAAAAAAAGGGTGTGGTTTATCATACAAAAAGAGACTACAACTTTATCGCAGTGAACAAGGTTCGTACCACGACACACTTTGGTACTTTGAGCCTCCACTCGAAATCCCATTCCCATGTCGACGAAATATGTGCAAAGGTTTGCGCCAAACTCATTGCAATGACTGTGACATAGGAATGGGTTTTCGAGGGGAAGCTCAAAGTATCAAGGTGTGCCGAAGAAAAAAATTTCGATTCTAGAAAAGCATGTGAGTATTGGGAATCGTGTTGAATGGGATAATGAAGGAGTGTGGCTTGTCATGAACAATACACACTGTATCATTATCCCAATCAACACGCCTCAATTATCACAGCCCATCTATCAAACTCAATTCTTTATATGATAAACCACACTCCTTCTTTATCAAATAAAACAAGGTATCAAGGAGTTACGGACACTCGTGTTGAATGAGATAATGAAGGAGTGTGGCCTGTCATGAACAATACACACAGTATCATTATCGCATTCAACACGTCTCAATTATTAAGGCAGATATACCTAACGTTGTAGATGGGTTCCATTGCTTAATATGAACACCATCCTTAGTACCATTTGAGATGCTTGATCCTGATCGCTAATTTTGGCTTGACAATCAGCTTCCATTCTCGAAAGAGCCAAACCTTGTGATCAAGATCAAACACACAAACTTGTAATCCTTTTATAGAGAAAAGGGGATTCGCAAAAGGTCACTGCTTATACAAAAAAGATGAAGTTCATCATCTTGAATTCAATAACAAAAAAAGCATACATGTACGCATTGACAATTCAGTTATCTTGAATTACTTAACGAGTAAAACATATGAGTAGCATAGAAAAATTCACCTTTTGGGCCAGTTGACGGTTTACCAACGAGTTGATGCAAATTGGATTCAGACTTGCTACCCCTTTCAATTTGTGATGATTTAACTGGTGTCCTTTCACGTGGTGGTGGCATAGATTTTGGAATTACATGTGTAGAACGGATTTCTTTATGGGGGGAACATTTTAGCTTATTTGCACCCGAAGAAAGCTTTGCAACTTCATCAGAACTTATATATTTTGTTCTCCCAGTCGGTTATGATACTCACACATACACAAATCAAGTCGTCCGTAGATATAATTGCCAGTTATCAAATTGTCCTTACGTTGATAACTGGCAATTATATCTACGGACTACTTGATTTGTGTGTTTGAGTATCATAACCGACTGGGAGAACAAAATATATAAGTTGTGATGAAGTTGCAAAGCTTTCTTCGGGTGCAAATAAGCTAAAATGTTCCCCCCGTAAAGAAATCCGTTCTACACATGTAATTTTGTTAAGAATCTTTTAGGCTCAGGTTGTTTAGACCTTTTATTTAGGATAACACAATAATAATGATTAAACATATTGCACAGCGGAATAAACAAAATCTTCATTATTATTGCTATAAGGTTTTTCTTCGCCATCATCTCTACAACTAACACTTACAAAACTTCAACAGCCCCAATTCTACCTTGATCAATGGTAGAACGTGTTATCTACACTATAACAAGGAATCAATGATCCTTGAGGCTAAAACAAACTACCCTAGGCGTTTTCCCATAAACACACCCGTACACACACTTTTCCTGGATTTTACATTGTGGAAGACCTGTGTATAAAAACCTATGCCTCTAATCTCTTTATATAATAGAGATTAGGGTTACAAAGACTTTAACAATTAACATAAATAGTCCTTCATCTTTGTCTTCATAAGTTTCCTCCATCTTTCATATTTTGTCAATATCAACTCTAAATTATAATTCCCAAGAATCTTCCCCTAGTTGATATGACAAAACCATGTATGAAAGATGTCGTCTTCCCCTTAATCCATGCATATCATCAAATCTCTTCAAGTTGCAATATCTCCAAAATATTCTTCCCCTTTTTGTCATCATCAAATAGGGAACAAAAGTATGCAACTTTGATCTTCATAACCACGAATCAGCACCATACTTCCAATCTAGTCTTCTAATGTCTTGAATCGCCCTCCATGAATGAACATCAAAACGCTTTCTTTTATAAATGAACTCAAGACATAAAAATCCCAAATCTTCAATAAGAATACCAACGAGCAATCATAAAAACCTTCACCTCGATGTAGCACATAAATGGTTAATCATTTAAACATTAAGCTTCCCCTGAAACCCATATGTTAACCATTGTAAAGAACTTGTCGAATAACTAACCACCATAGAAACAAATACCATGTAGTACCATCCATGAACGATCACCAAATAGCTTACGAAAAATGACTACACGAATATTTGAAACCAAGCAGTATTAGAATGAAAAATAGTTCTTTAACCGAAACCAAAAATCAAATCTCTCGTGTGTGTGTTTTGGAACCACCCGTTCCAAATCAATTACCAATGCTTCAATATGCTTCCCCGCACTTTAATAATCTCATGCTACCATATGAGTGCGCCTCAAGCAGTAAAGCCACCATGTGATGAAGTAATATACCTTTCACTGTCAATCTTGCTTCTTCACATAAAATAACACATCGAATAAAAAGAAAATCCAACCGATCAATTGCATGCATGTACACCATCTTATGATAATCAAAATAAAGAAGCATCAAGTCCACCGTCCATCACTGATGGAGCAAAAATAAATACTACTACCGTTCTTCCCATGTGCACTAACTCATTCCAAAATAGCTGCACCATCCAGTATCACGCATGAATTCTTCATATGGTAGATCCGTCACTTTTTGGAACATGTGTCGAACCATTAAACCATGTGAGAAAAGCTTAAATATCAGCCACCGTCCCATGTGAAGGTATTTGAACACAAGATCATGCATTGTCGCCATTCACTTTTTATTAACTTCCATCGACCTATTATGAAACGTCTTTAAATGGAACAGATATTAAAAGCCTCTTCGCCTCTTCACTGAATAAACAATCACTATATTCAAACTTTTATCCAGCTTTGGGCGGCGACAATCAGAACCATAACCAGAACGAACAGTTCATATGTATTCTCGAATGATAACAGTTCAAAGTAAATACTTGAGCAGTACTAACTTGGGATCACCAGCAGTACAAACTCTATCGAGAGCAGTACAAACATGAGTCGCGGGCAGTACGAACGAAGAAACCATCAGTACTAAACGAGAAGCATGAGCAGTACCAACTGTTGTGGATCGAATGGTTAGAAACACAACCAATCTAGGGTTTAGAAAACCCTACCATGAAGCCTCATTCGATGACCAGGAACCATGTGAACAACAGCAACATGAATTCAATGTGCATTAACCTGCTTCATAAAGACCTAGGGTTTCTTATAGGAAATTCATGAAACCCTAAATGAGCATTGATGCAAAAAGCCGCTTCCATATAGACGTCAACCAGTAAATACACCAACTTCCAGGAAGAGTTAACACAAATATAACCAAATTCATGAAGTGGATAACAAGAAAATCCTAAAATTTCAACTTACTTCCTTTTCTGCAGCAGACTTTTAGAAACTTCATATCTTTTTACTGAGAGCTCAGAATGAAGATCCCTCCGGTCAGAATCTCCCTTGATATGCCAAGAACCTCCAGTAAAAATTTCAGCACGATCCAACGGTTAACGAAAAAGTTATCGCCGTTAGAAAACTGACCTGCAGAAAAATACGAAATTTTTTCCAGATTCAAATTTTCTTCTTTTCATCAAAAAACCTTATAGATCCTAGATCACGAGCCCTCTGTCTCTGATACCACTTGTTAAGAATCATTTAGGCTCAGGTTGTTTAGACCTTTTATCTAGGATAACACAATAATAATGATTTAACATGTTGCACAGCGGAATAAACAAAAGCTTCATTATTATTGCTATAAGGTTTTTCTTCGCCATCATCTCTACAACTAACACTTACAAAACTCCAACAGCCACAATTCTACCTTGATCAATGGTAGAACGTGTTATCTACACTATAACAAGGAATCAATGATCCTTGAGGCTAAAACAAACTACCCTAGGCATTTTCCCATAAAACACCCGTACACACACTTTTCCTGGATTTTACGTTGTGGAAGACCTGTGTATAAAAACCTACGCCTCTAATCTCTTTATATAATAGAGATTAGGGTTACAAAGACTTTAACAATTAACATAAATAGTCCTTCATCTTTGTCTTCATAAGTTTCCTCCATCTTTCATATTTTGTCAATATCAACTCTAAATTATAATTCCCAACATGTAATTCCAAAATCTATGCCACCACCACGTGAAAGGACACCAGTTAAATCATCACAAATTGAAAGGGGTAGCAAGTCTGAATCCAATTTGCAGTAACTCGTTGGTAAACCGTCAACTGGCCCAAAAGGTGAATTTTTCTATGCTACTCGTATGTTTTAGTCGTTAAGTAATTCAATATAACTAAATTGTCAATGCGTACATGTATGCTTTTTTTGTTATTGAATTCAAGATGATGAACTTCATCTTTTTTGTATAAGCAGTAACCTTTTGCGAATCCCGTTTTCTCTCTAAAAGGATTACAAGTTTGTGTGTTTGATCTTGATCACAAGGTTTGGCTCTTTCGAGAATGGAAGCTGATTGTCGAGCCAAAACTGGCGATCAGGATCAAGCATCTCAAATGGTACTAAGGAGGGTCTTCATATTCAGCAATGGAACCCATATTCAACGTTATGTGTATCTGCCCAAATAATTGAGCTTGTTTTACTTCGAGGAATTTGTTGCTATGTGAAACCAATACTCTCTTAAATTTCCCTTTAACAAACTTTATTCGAACTTTATTAACAAAATAAAAATTTAACATAGAATTGTACATTCATGATAGTTCACATTAGATACAAATTGCATTCATAAGATACATCTCTAAACGCGCAAACTATTTAAAACTCCACGAACTATTTAAAAACCAGTCCGAAGAGTTCTAGCAATGGTATAACGATTTTTTTTATTCATTTAGCCATGTATATAACTAAATATTCTAGAAAGTCACTAACATCTAATTTTACATTCATAAGAGTATAATCATCACCACTAGCATCTAATTTATAGACTATGTTAACCTTAATGTATACCAAATATCGTGTAAACTAGGCTTCATAAGTACACATAATATTAGTGGTGCGTGAACTAGAACAGCTAGACAACATAATGAAAAATGGTAGAACTTAACATCTTACCTTTTCAACATTTTCGGCACACCAAGGCACACCAAAAAGACTACCATTTGCATAATACAACGGCAGACTATTATCTCGAAGAAGCTGTTGGATTAAAAATGGGCCGACCATTACCCAATCCGCATCAGCAGGTCTAAAGTTCCACAGATACCAGACCCATGCATCGATGTGCTGCGATATCAAAGTATAAAGAAAAAAAAAATTACATTAGCAAAATGACATGTAGAAAGAAAATGCTTGTCACTGGTTCCACTTTCCATTTGACTACTGTGTGCCATTTGGAGATGCAAAACAATCGCAACCCAAGTACCCAACATAAAACCATAAACTTTTTTTAAAACTCCGCAATCCGGTGTTCGGGCATGATTTTTATAAGATGGGAGCTACTAGTTTTACTGTTCAGTTAATCCGAGTAGGGAAGATCCCTACATATTTTACAACATAAAATTGCTTAATTATAATCATTTTTGAGTCAATAATGACTTTTTCTTTGCATGACATGTAGGGAAGATCACTACATATTTTACAACTTTTCTAAATATTAAATTAACAAAATGACATGTAGAAATTAAACATTTCTAAATATTAAATAAGTATTTAATTACGTACCGAATCAGACAGCCAACCTTTTCTGTTGCCATCCTTGGCCACTAAAGCAGCCCAAAAATTGCTTTGGAGGTCTCCTTCAAACCATGGAAGATTAAATGTCATCTCCTTCCTTGACCGCAAGAACACGTTTATGTCTGAATGATTATTCGTTCGGGCGACTGGGGAGCCTTCAGGACGATTCAATTGCTGTGAAACATTTCGATGCGAAATAAATTGGTTACTAAGCTGAACTACTACAATCTGGTCGAATATATGTAAGCTAACCATAGAAACGTATACGTACCTCTTTCCACTCTTCAAGAACCTGCTCAAATCCATCTTCTCCAACCCAAGACTTTATCTTGGATTTATAGATCATAGAGCTAGCACGAGACTTTCTGGTCCTTCTTGGTGTAGTAGGTGGAGGAGGTATGTAAGGAGAAGACAAATGTTTGCTCTTCTTCCACTCCCGTTCGAATGGCACCCTTACGGTTTTAACAGAAACATCATTAATCACTGAATTTTGTTCAACATCAACAATTGTCACACCAGCATCCATCTGCTCAGTACCCTGAAACTGAGAAGTAACCAAAAGTAAGTAACCACTACATTTTTTCTAAAACTGAGATACAACAAAAATCTTTAGACGAAGCAATATGAAAATTGTGCATACCAAATTATCTGGAAGAGAGGAAAAATAAATCAAATCCATGAACTCATTTGCTGATTCCTGAAACAATAAATACAATAATTTGATGAAAAGACATGAACAATTCCACTCAATATCATTTGCTTTATCAAACTACCTAAACTGGTAAAACTTACACACATACAAAAACTACAATATATTACCTTTAGAGTTGGCGACACAAGTATGTCTTTCTCCTTTGCTTCTGCTTCAACAGTAGGATCCTCTTCCATCGGTTCCTTAACGGATGACTTTAAAAAAGGAAAAAAACTGTAAATACATAAATAAACAAATCATATATGTTAACGACTATTTATAAAAACACACACCTTTGATTCTGCAACAACATCAAGATTATCCTTCACATAAACATTCACATCAACATCAACATTATCAACATTTGGCTGCTCAACATCAACATCAGCCACCTCAACATCAACATCAACTCCAACGTCAACATCAGCAACCTCAACCTCAACATCAACATCTTGAACATTTGGCTCCTTTCCAAATGACTTTAAAACAGGCTCTACCATAGTCTCCTTATCAGCAACATTTGGCTGCTCTACCATAGGCTCCTTAACAAAGCAAACTAAACTTTCCAAATACTTTATCTCAAAGACAAAAACAAAGGTTTCAAACGCTCACACATTGGGCACACTTAGGCAGATTAACAACAACCACAATATATAACTCCCAAAACAGCCATCATATGTCACACTTAGGCACAATATACAAGCCATCTTACTATGTAACAACCACAAGTATGTAACAATAAAAAACATAACATGCACATACATAAACCCTAACACTAAAAAACCATAATTAAAGAAACACAAATAATTAAATAATCAAATTCTGCAAAAAACAATAAATAAGTTTCCTCATGGACCACATACATCATAATACATGACGGCGTGAGCCTTAAGACCGGAAATAGCAACTTTAAACTAAATTCAAGGTAAACTGTTAGTGAAAAATTAAAGTTCACAAAATTTTGCAAAATAATTTACAAGATTGTGTGTGCCGCCGATGCACTAAGTCTTCGCAAGATCACAAGCTGTCAAAACAGTTGCCCGTGTAGTTTGAACCTGATCGGGAGTACAGACTACCTCCGTCGTGTCTTAATCACAAGCAGGATGAATAATCTGAGGCCCGATATCTAAGCCCAACTCTACAGGGTTAAGTAAACGACCATCTATGGTTCAAGGTCGCCCGGAATCACCCCTTGATCCGTTTACCCTAGTTGTTTCCCATAGAATAGCCGATTACCACCGGAATGATACAACACTTGGATCGATTGCAAAGACAAAAGCAAAAGGTTTCCAACGTTCGCACTTGAAAATTGTTTTGTAAAACTGTGTGAAGTTTGATTTGCCAAAACAGCCATCTAACTATGTAACAGTTTATCCAGATCACTAGCAACCAAATAACATGTTTACGATACACTATTCAGGTTTTAATTACCAAAACCTAACAATAAAAAACATGACATGCACATACAAAAACCCTAACCCTAAAAAACCCTAGATATAAGAGATCATATGTAAGACAGTGTGAGGCTTAAGACCGGCAAAAACATGACATGCAGATACATAAACCCTAACACTAAAAAACTATAATTACAGAAACACAAATAATTAAATAATTAGATAAACCAAAAAACAATAAATAAAACCGAGTTCTCAATCCTCATTACAAGGAAGGAGTCTTCCCCAATTGGAGAATCAAAAGGCTCCCACTAGGTTTTCGAGCTAGGTACCTAATGGACCACATACATCATAATACATGACAGCGTGAGCCTTAAGACCGGAAATAGCAACTTTAAACTAAATTCAAGGTAAACTCTTAGTGGAAAATTAAAATTCACAAAATTCTGCAAAATAATTTACAAGATTGTGTGTACCGCCGATGCACTAAGTCTTCGCAAGATCATAAGCTGTCAAAACAGTTGCCCGTGTAGTTTGAACCTGATCGGAGTACAGACTACCTCCGCCGTGTCTTAATCACAAGCAGGATGAATAATCTGAGGCCCGATATCTGAGCCCAACTCTACAGGGTTAAGTAAACGACCATCTATGGTTCAAGGTCGCCCGGAATCACCCCTTGATCCGTTTACCCTAGTTGTTTCCCATAGAATAGCCGATTACCACCGGAATGATACAACACTTGGATCGATTGCAAAGACAAAAGCAAAAGGTTTCCAACGTTCGCACTTGAAAATTGTTTTGTAAAACTGTGTGAAGTTTGATTTGCCAAAACAGCCATCTAACTATGTAACAGTTTATCCAGATTACTAGCAACCAAATAACATGTTTACGATACACTATTCAGGTTTTAATTACCAAAACCTAACAATAAAAAACATGACATGCACATACAAAAACCCTAACCCTAAAAAACCCTAGATATAAGAGATCATATGTAAGACAGTGTGAGGCTTAAGACCGGCAAAAGGAATACATACCTGTGAATCTTGAACAACATCAGTAACATCACTGGAACCCGCAACAGCAGTCGGAACCTTACCTGGTTGGTATAACCGCTCTAGAACAGCTAAACGACCTTCCATGTCAACCATCTTCTTTAAAATTTGTTTTTTGGTCAGCCTCTTAGTCTCTTCATCCACATCCACATCACTTGATTCACCTTCATCAGAAAACCCTTCACGAACAACACTCGTATGCACCTCAGTACGGATACGTACCTCCGTGCGAACTTCTTTCTGACGAGTCTTTCGAGCAACCCTGGCCTTGATCTTATCCCTTTTAGCTGGTTTGAATGTACTTGAACTTGATCCACCAGCTATGTCGAAATATTCTAAGCTTGAGATCAACCAGGGTGATGCCTTCTCGGCATCTGTTGGAATCAAGGTTTGTACGGGTGTTGTTACATAAAAAAGTTTCTCATAATCAGATTTGTTAAACGCAGTCACATTAGCCCAAGCAACCCCCCGTGGAATAACCTGCTCATCTTTCTGCCACCATAGCCTGGACTGAGGAAATGTTTCATGTACAAAAATCTACAATGACAGAGAACAAAATGGTTTAGCTGCATTTCTGTTTATCAATCTTTCACACACAAGTATTTCACAATGCAAGATAAACCTTATTAAGAGACTAGAAACTAACAATCACTAATTAACTTAAGATCATAACCAATTATATATAGCCAAACACACTAGCAATTACCTTACTCTGCTTGATTAATGGCTAATATATTTCAAGTTTCAAACCCATTCTACTACGACTATAGACAAAGATGGTCAACATCTTCAGGCCAATCATGCTCCAGTCGCCAACGAAAGCCATCCACAGTGGAACATGATTGACTTGAAGAAATATACCAACTTTGGTGTTTTGACTCAAGTGCTTGATCTTCCATCTGCTCTTGTGTAGCCAACGAAACCCACCCACAATGGAACATCTTCTGGCCAATCATATTTCTTCTGCTCTTTTGTCTATTTCTAGTTCATGGCGTTTTGCCTTTAGTGCTTTTTATTCCATCTGCTTTTGTACAATGGCAACCATAGATTTTTCTCTATGGTTGCCATTGTACAAAAACAGATGGAAGAAAAAGCACTAGAGGCAAAACGCCGTGAACTAGAAATCGAGAAAAGAGCAAAAGAAATAGGAAAATCTTTGGTTGCCACTGTAAAAAAACAGATGGAAGATCAAGCAATGCAGGCTAGCAAACCATTATAGGTTTATTCATATGAACATTGTGTGTATATGAGAAGGACTTGACATGGACTTCAAAATCCGATGCATGTAACAGCCTAACACCCTGCCCCGTGGTTTTTATTTACTTTTTATGCAGGTCAAAGTCTTACACATGTTAAATACATGGTTTGCCCTGTCCAGGTTACTCAGGGATGGTGAGTCTTTGACTCGGAGTACCAGCCTAACCAGGGTATCCTTGTGACTGTTTCATACCCTTTCCCCGGCACACCCCAAGATGTGAACTTAGTGAAGTTTGCACCTGAGACCTCTTATGAGGACATTAGGGTGCCTAAACACTAGGCCACCTTGGTGGTTTTTGTAACATTTTTATACAGAAAGAATTTTCTGTGTATGCGAAAGAATTTTCTAACATTTTTATACAGAAAACAAGGAACATAAACTAAAGCTAAGATTCATGGTTGTCTGGAATCATATAAGGTTAGTAAGAAAGTATACTAACCTTCAACGCGTAAGCAAAACTGTACAAGTTATACACAGCCTGGTATGCCGCCCCCTTTCTGGCATACCCTTCCATATACACATCCCTTTTCCGAGAGACCAACATGTAAACCCGTTCATGGAATCCCTGCCACATATGCTCCCCCCAAGGAAAAGCGTTCCATGCCTCCAAATCATCAGCTAGCACCACAATCTCATTCACCATTACATGCCTCAACTCTTGACCCATGAAAAAAAAATCAGCCGCTAGTAGAAGACACACACGCACAGCATCCTCATCCGATATGTGCTCAAATTGTTCACTATCAAGCAAGCGTTTTAGGTTTTCCCCCTTCAAATACCTAAAACCGGGGAACAAACGCTTCATAAAGCTAGACTGCACACCATCCAAACTGTCTAACTCGATTTTGCCAAATCGAAAACTCGTTATAAGGCAAAACTCTCTTCTCCCCAACTGTATAGTGTGTTGCCCAACATCAAAAATAAACGGGTATCATAACTTGGTTGTTCAACATTCCTTTGGTGAAATAGAAGGAAGTTCAAAACATGGTTATCATGATCACAGCTTCTGATGTTTAGCCAAGGACCGAAAACACTTCGGCTAAACAAATTGTAACAACGTTCCCCCTTTTTAGCTAGACGATCTCTAATCTTTTTCAGTAGGTTTAAACTTCTTCGAATGGTTACCCTCGCATTAACAATCTACAAAAAAAAAAAAAAAAACAAGTCAATATTACGAAGTAAACCATAATAAACAAGTCAATATTACGAAATAAACCATAGTATATTTTATGCAAATTGCAAATACAAACTATGCTACAAGAATTAATGATCATATACAAAAGGGAGGACACGTGTCGTTCAAAAGCTCTTAAACAAAAAGCAATTGACCAATTATCTGAACACAAATGAAAAACATACACCAAAGATGGGCTGATTATCAAGGACTTTCATAGCTTATCTCCATAATAAGCATTTAAGATCAGATTTAACGTTAAAACCTACAACATCAAACTTAATAGAACTCCTAATACTAACCTTTAAAACCTACAACATCAAACTACCTCAATCTCTATTCAAGGAACTTTTAGAAAGCAAAATCAAGGAGTTTCATAGCTTATCTCCATAAAAAGCACTTAAGATCAGATTTAACTTTAAAACCTACAACATCAAACTTAATAGAACTCCTAATACTAATCTTAAATACCTACAACATTAAACTACCTCAAAAGCTAACACTCATTTCCAAACTATCATTTTAAATAGCAGCGTTAGTCTAAACCCTAAGTTCTTTCTGGGTTTGGCTATTATTGTTTCGATCTATTCATATATCAAACCCTAACAATCAAACTCCAAAAACAATCAAACCCTAACATTAGTCTAAACCCTAAGTGGGTTTTGACCCAAAACCGACTCCAACAAAATCAAAATATAACAAAATCAAACAGTTTCTTCAACACAGCTATAAAAAAATCAAAGAAATATAACTTACTTGAATTCTAGACGCCATTGTACAACAAAATGTGTGTGTTTTGTATGTGTTTTTTTGATCGGTACACTATTTGTTTCACAGATCCACTAAAACCATGAGATTTGGTTTGTGTTTTTGATCGGTACAGTGTGTTTGTGTTGTGTGTTTGATCCTTTGACAATGTGTGTTTTGATTTTGATCGCAATAGTATTTGTGTTTTGATTTTGAGTATATGGAAAGACAAAATTAAAGTACAAATTATATATTTTAATAATGCAAATGGTTCTTTCCCAAGAAAGATATATGACAAAAAGTAAATTTTGTAAAGATATTGGAAGATTTTATAGCCGTCATTCGCACATTCGCACACCGTCGTTCGCACATTTGTTTAAAAAAGTCAAAAGGGCACGTGGGGTTATTGGTGGGCTGAATTAATGGTTTGGTACCATTTTGTCTGGACACGTGTCAAAGTATTTGTAGATTCTGTGGAAAACTAGAAGGGGGGTTGAATACTTTTATGTCCTTTTAAATTTTATTGTGAAAACTTTGTTTACGTTTTAAAACTTAGATTCGAGTTTATGTCATCTCAACTCTTTGAACAATATGAACAATATGTATATAAGTAAATATAAATAAGTAATGCAAGTAAGGTAATAAAATGAAATGAAAGTTAGAGATGGAAAGATCTAACCGAGAGACAAGAGATTTATAGTGGTTCGGCTACAAGGACACCTTCCTTGCCCTACTCCACTCCCCGAGCACCTAACTCGAGAGTTTTCTTCACTATGTCAACAAGCTCCCTTATGGCGGAGAAAACCTTACACAACTTTAGCTTACACCGGCTTAACGACACAAAGCTAGATTTCGAGTTCTAATCGTAGCTAGAACCAATCTCACAACTTGAACACGACTTAATCATACCTTCTTCTTCACGACTTCTTCACAACTTCTTCACAACTTCTTCACGACTTCTTCACGACACTTCACAACTAATCACAACCTATGTACACTTCTACTTCTTCACACCTTCACTACTTACACACCTTAATAACAGAACTTCTCTACTTACACACTAACCTATCCCAAACAATTATTCACATAACTATCTAACAACAATACACAACCTATATACAAATGTATGATGACACAAACAACTTAGATATCTAAGTTGCAATACTTCTTCTCTAGTTGTTGAAGGAGTATTCTTCTCTTGCACTTGAATGGAGGAAGCTTGGATCACTTAGAAACCAAAGCTTAAGATTATATGATCAAAGGGTTTTTGAAGATATGAAATGTGATTTAAAACAGAAAGTTTCAGTGTGCAAAAGGTAAGTAAAAATCCAGGGGAAGGCTAGTATTTATAGGCAGAAAAACTGGACAGCTGGAACCTACAGCAGCGTGGACGGCCCCCTTAAATAGGGGGGCGGTCCCCTTAATTTTAAGGGGGCAGCCTAGTAAAATTAAGGGGGCCGCCTGTTAGACCCGTATCCCGGTTATGAGTAGACCCCACCTTAGATGGAATATGTTAAGGACTTATGTGATTAGTTGGTCAACAAGGTTATGTGGAAGTCAAACCCGATAGTCAAACTAATAGTCAAAGTATGACTAATGTGGCTATATAAGTTATGATGTATGAACTAAAGTGACCTAGTATGCCAAGTGTTAATTATATGTTATAAGTTAGTTGTGACTAAAATAGGATAAAAAGGGACTTGAGGGACTAATTATGTCAAAAGGCCAAAGTCTACACCTAACCAATATATCTAGGATAATCTAGAGATATCCACAATTATTGAGAAGGTGTGAAGACCGAATTTTAGAGAGAAGATAGAGAGGGAAAAAGTGAGATGGTGATCTAGAGAAGATGAAGATCTTATGTCCATAGCCTTCCTTAGCTATGATCTTATGCAAGTAAGTACCTATGTTCTTGATATTAGTGGAGTTAAAGATTATGAGTAAAGTGGGTTTTTATCATATGATCAAGATATGATCATATGATGATATGATTGGGAAAATGAGTGTATTTAATGGGTTTTGTTAACCCTTGTTATATTATTAATTGTTATGTTGTTAGGTTTTGGTTATGGTAGAGGATGATGATGATGATGGAAGATGATGATGATGATGATGATGTTCTTGGTATTGTTTAGCTTGGACTAAGGTAAGTAAAATGATGATGGCATGTATTATATGGATATCTAACATGTATGTGTTATGTATGTTTTGTGGTTAGTGATAAGAGATTTGATATGTGCTTATATGCTAGGATGAATATGATCTAAGTGGTGAGTTTGGTTGTGATGGTAAGTTGATGGTAGGTGTTTATGCAAGAATTAGAGAGTGGAGTAGCTAAGTAAGTGTTTGGAGATATGTGATGCTTATGTGTTTGATTGAAGTATGATGGTATGTGATTATCGTTTTACTTACTAAGCGTAAGCTTATTCTTTTAGTTGTCAATGTTTTGTAGGTTAATGACGATGATGATAACTTGGCTTGGATTATAGCTTAAGGATATGGAAGCAGTTGGAAGGTAGTGAACGATAGGAGCTAGGTAGAATACCGAGCTCGAGTCAAAGTTGTACCCCCGAGAGTCTCTTTTATGAGTCGTTTATTGTGTGTCAAAGTCGTGAAATAGTTTGGTGGTCTAACGATGTGTCAAAGTGTTTATTATGTGTTTGTAGTCAATGTTTAAAGGGGCGTTTGGTAAAGGTGAGAATGTACCTATTTTGGGGTGGTAGACGGGTCAAGTAATGTTGGAACATGTTGGATATGTTAAATAAATGAAGTTGGTCAAGTTTGGTGTTAAACGGAAGTCGTATAAATGGTTTGTTGTGAAAATGGGTCAAATGAGGGTTATGCATAACCCGTCAGTTCTGGGATCTACTTTTAGGTCCCAAAGTCTGAACCTTAGTGTGGATCCTCCTAGGATCTACTTTTAGGTTCAAAATGGTGATCCTTGATGTGGATCAAGCCTTAAGTCTAGTATCTACTTTGAGGTTCCAAAGTATGGACCTTAGTGTAGATCCTTGGTTTCAGTTTGGGATCTACCTTTAGGTTCCAAAGTATGGACCTTAGTGTGGATCCTTGGTTTCAGTTTGGGATCTACCTTTAGGTTCCAAAGTATGGACCTTAGTGTGGATCCTTGGTTTCAGTTTGGGATCTACTTTTAGGTTCCAAGATATGAATCTAAATGTGGATCCAGTTTTTACTCATCTTGGTTATAAAGTTTCCTCATCTTGGTTATGAATTAAATGTTTATCTTGGTTATGAATGTATATTCTTATAAAGGGTCAATAGAGTAGCGGAATGTCAAGTAAAGTCAAGCGTTTCCCGTCAAATCCTAAAGTATAATTTCAGTCCTGGACCTTAGTGTAGATCTTCCAGGATCTACTTTTAGGTCCCATAAATCTGGACCTTAATGTGGATCTTCCAGGATCTACTTTTAGGTTCCATAATCTAGTCCTTAGTGTGGGTCAGTTTCAGAATGTTACTTTTTGCGAAAAAATTTCACGTTTTTGGTCAAAGTGGTCAAGGGGCGTTACAACTTGGTATCAGAGCTTCGGTTTAAGTGAATTAGGTTTCCATTATAGGTTGCCTAGACTTAAACCACTCGTAGACGCGTTAAGTTAAGTTTGAGATAGGCGGGCTAATAGTTTGTAAGTTATAGGATGTGAATGTTGAGTTTGAAACGAATAATGTGATTGCTATATGGGTATAATGATGGGGACTTAGGGATGTGTCTTAGGTAATATATGTTGTGGGAGACTTGACGTGTGAGAGATAGGATTACCGTGCACCTCGGGTTGTATCGGTAATTATTACATGATTATGTGATTGTGTGCCATGGTAGTTTAGCGAGGGCGAATGGAGGTAATAAGTTGTGTGGTGGGTTATAGGAAATGTGACTAATAATGAAAGTACGTGACTTGTGTGATAGTGATGACCAAAGCATGATCTTACGAGTAGTTATACTTAGTGTGATAATCACTAATGAGGTATTAGAGATGGATTAGTGGAAAGTCAAATTATTAGGAGCGTGATTATGAACGTGTGGTAACGTTGAATGTGTGTGGTGAAGAAATGATATAAATTTTTACATAATAAGTCCGTGATGAACTTAGTAAAGTTACAAAATGAGAAAAGGCATAGGGATTGAGTAAATAATGAAATAGAGCGAAATTTCTTAAGAACTAATAGCTATAATGAGATGGGCACGTACAAGGTTAAGGTATTACCATGAAAATAATTATATTACGGCTAAGGCGATTAGCTGTAATTATTAATAAATAATGAACGTGTTGTAGTTGACGATCTATGTAAGGTCTACAAGTAAAGGAAGTGAGTGAGATTAAAAGAGTAATAGTTGGGATGCGGAATTAGTTAACGCGGATTAAAAATGTGATAAAGAATGAGAGGAGTGTGTATGAGATAAAGGCGTTGTCTTGAAATTATCCTATTACGGCTAAGGCGATTAGCTGTAATCACTATAATGAATGCATGAGTTACGGTGGGTAAAATGTGCAAAGTCTAGATGTGAATGAGTTGAGTGGAGTAAAATGTAATTTAAGAATGTGAAGATGATTAATGAAGGCTAAGAATGCAAGAGTTAAAGTAAAGATGTGAAAATAACTCACGCGGATTAAGAATGTAGGATGGTAAAACACGTAGGAGTGTGTATTTATAATAAGCAAGTTCATATGCACTATGAGCTTACGCTCACTAAATAAAATGGATAGGATAAGGGGTGTGTGTGTTAAACTGTTAATAGCTTGGATCCAATGCTATAATGTGAAGGTGATGAAGTGTGAATGTTAATGATCCTTCGGGATGAAAGTTAAAGGTGGTATCCTTCGGGATGACCAAGTCAATGAATGATAAAGAATCCTTGGGGATGTGTTAAAGATCCTTCGGGATAAAATGTATTGCCTTCACCGGCAAAGATTGCCTACATCCTTGGCATGTGTGAAAGTCCTTTCGGGGAAATGTTAAAGTAAAGTGGATCCAAGCTAAATGAAAATGAAATAATAAAAGCTAGATTGGGAAATAGGAGTAGTAGTGTTATGTCGGGAGTACATAACCATGAGTTTATATTTCTTGATTTACATCGATTGGGACGCCTCTCCATGTAAATGAGGAATTATAAACGAGTGGGCTATGTGTTGCCGACACAGCACGAGTAGGGTCAGAGAAGTAGAAAGCGGGAGTTTAGAGTTAGTTAGGAATTGTAAGGACTAAGATAGGAGGATTAGAATTAGAGCATGGTTTTTAATGGAGACTTAGGAGAACCTTGATGAGATGAAGAATTGTAGTGATGATATAATGTGCCTTGCGGCGTGGTACAAAATATGATGAATGAAAATAATGGAACGTGAACGTATTAGTCGAGTGTGATTATGTAAAGTCAAATAGTACGAGTTTCTTAAGTATCAAGTAGTCAAAGGATGAGGGTAGGAGGTAAAGCGAGTGAGATGGTGATGTGACGGTAATAGGGCGGATTAGAATGATGATTGGCGATAATAAGTAAGTCTTGTATTATGCAAAATCTAAGCAAGGGTTGTGTGGTATAGAAGTAAGCGGGGGTAATGTGGATTAGGGTGATTGCGTGGTTTTGTAACCTTACAACAGGTTTTACCTCTCGAGGGATCTCAAGAGGCTTACAACCCCACCAGGCAGTGTACCTGACCGATGTAGTATAGTGTAGTGGTAAGTACGGGGGATTGATCGTTCTCCACAGGGAATAGTGTTCGTTAGGTATGAAAGGCTACTCTAATTAGGTCTAAGGGTTGAGGAAGATTCTTTTTATGTTTTTATAATTTTATGAAAGCAAGTAAAATCTCGGGTTTGAAGGAGTGGGCGGAATTAGTTGCTAGTCAACTAACCCAAAATTACTACAAATGCAATAAAATAAAATAACAAAAATGAAATGTGGTGAGAAACTTATGTGTAGAGAAATGTGTTTACTTAGATTTCCTTACTCCCTAACTATCTTTTACCGGTTAATTAGTGTGTATTAGTTGCGTGGATGACGGGTGTATTCCTTAATACCATTCGTGGGGTGGCGTACTTACTTCCCCAACTCTACAAGCTCCTACTTCACTCCTATGTCGAGCCGGCTAGGAAGCTCCTAACATGGGATCACTAGAATTCGCTTGTGCATTAAATACAACCATAAAAACCTTTAGTACGCATTTGGTTCATGTTTCTTAAGACGTTCAAGCAAGTTACCGAATAGGAAGTTAGCCAGTTTTCTTAAGCCTAACATAGATAAACAATCATCCAATACAACTAACAACACACTAACAACCAATAATCAATAGCTAAGTTTCATTAGATCTAAGCAAACACAAGATAAAATTAGCCTAACATGTTAAACAAAAGACAAGCATAAGATAGAATCAAACAACACATAGACATATTGAATGATTAATTGATAACTTATCTTTCAATGAAACATGGAAGATCTCAAGGCAAAAAGCCCTGAAAAAGTAGCTAAAATCGTCTTAGGGTTTTATCCCAAAATTCCACACACTAAGCTCTCTCTTATGACAAAAGATTAGAAAACTATATATAGATTTTTGGATCTGACGGCGTCACCTTATGGAGTGTGACGCCGTCACCTCGCCGCTTTTAGGGTTCCCGGGTGACCTTCTTGACGCCGTCCCTCTTTAGCTCTTCAAAAATCCATTCTGGCTTATCAAGGCTTGACGCCGTCTAACCCTGAACGTGACGCCGTCCCCTTATGATTTAAGCCGTGACGCCCTTGATTTAGTTAAAGCGTGACGCCGTCAGAATTCTCATGCTAACTCACTGGCCCGTCATGAGTAAATTTCACATCCCACTTTTCTTGCCAAGGCATGACGCCGTCCCATGTTAATTGTGACGCCGTCAAGAGTAACTTTTAGCCGATTCTTGAGACTTTGCCGTTTTCTTCACTTTAATGCTCCAAAAACGTCCAAAATGCCTCCTTTTCCAGATTTCTCCTCAAAAGTACCTAAAATGACAAAAGGAACGATTTAGGGCAATATTTGATCAAATAAATACGATTTCGGGCTTAAATGACCCCTTAAAAGCGGTACACTTTTCGCCTCATCAAATACCCTTACACTTGAGATTTGCTTGTCCTCAAGCAAATGCGCTTTTATTCTAATCAAAATACAAGTTAGGGGTCATTTAATGCTAACATAAAAGTAATTACAACAAATAATCGTTCCACTTCAATCATAATAAGCACGGAGATTACATACTAGCACCTCACAAGTAGTGTTTAGATACTCACATCTCTCAAGTGTCATCAAAATAAATCTCATAAATGAAAACGGAAAATATCTCTCACTACCTGTCATAGCAAATAGATTACCATAGGCTTGGGAAAGGATCGAAAACCTCCTCCACTAGGCGTAAGCACCTAAGATAAACTATCAAAGAGGGCTTTTAAATGGGTTATAACGTTAGGTGTAGGGAAAAGGAAAACACGGTTTTGTTGGATAAAGGATATTTTACTGGTGGCTAGTTAAAGATCTTGATCAATTACATGTACTATACAATGTTGCTAAGCCAAGACTAGACTCAATTTTAAGCTAGAAACAAAATAACAAAATAACAAAAACATAAAGATAAACATAAAATGAAACGGGATGGTAGTCCGTATGTTTTTTCTATTTTTTCTATTTTTTCTCATTTTTTTGTGTTTTTCTTGATTTTTTTTTTTTTTTTTTTTTTTTTTTTTTTTTTTTTGCATATACTTTTACCCTACCATCCAAAATAATACATCATAGGGGCGTTGCATTCCCCTTACACTTGAATTTTTACATAACTTTACAAATACTAATCTAATGACTCGAATTAAGATAATTGAAACACTTGGAGTACTTTTAAAACATTTAGCACATATGGGGGTAATAAATGATGTTCTTCCCCATTACTCCATTATACTAGTACTTTACCCATGAGTCCCAATCGTCCCAAAACAATATGTACAAGGATATGACTCGACTTAGCAACCATGTAATCAATTAGATAATTAACTTGGGTTTTAAACAAATGTTGTAACAATAATGCACTAAAGATGAGTGCATACAAGGTAGGCTAAGGCGATTTGGGTGTACATTTTAGTGGGGTGTAACAAATTCTTCCTTTAAGTAAAATGCTTAAAGGTCGAAACGAAAAGATAGGCTCTGAGGGGTGTACTAGGGGTATCGTGTACCAAAAATGAGTACAACGCAAAGGGTGTGGGAGAATTACTTGACCAATGTAGCCGAAGTAATTATAACAAAAACACAGGTGTAAAACAATGGGTTAATCCTAATGCCTCTTATCATGTAGTAAATCTAACTACACGAATGTAGTCTCACTTGTGGCCTCGGAATGGTCCTAACGCAAGTTCTAGAATCTAAGTGCTACCGGTACACACATCATAGCATAAATGCTTTTCCTACCAATTCTAGGGGCGAACCTCACATATTTGGGGTGGAAAATTTTTTAGTGGTACGGTTTTTGTGCTAGTCATATAACTCTGTTGGGAATAAAATGATCAAAGTCAAAGAGCCTGCCAATGATGAGAAGAGCCTGCTAGTTGATTTTGTAGTGTACGAAGATGTTCTACCAGTACCTTCTGGGTAGAAGGTACTGCTAGCTAATGAAGAGCCTGCCAAGCTTCTGTTTTGTCGATTAGATATTTTGTAATAGATATTTAGTTGAATTATTAGTCTTTGTACATTGTTATACGTTATGTAGAAGTAGAATAGTCTTCTGTGGTGACAGAAGAATATATCAGAGTGTACATGGGTAGTTGTATTTAATTGTAGGCGCCATAATAGTCAAAGTATAGTATTATATTCATCTACTTGACAACATGTAATAAGATATCCTTATCTTATAAAAGGATATCTTAGTCACTTCTTCATGCATGCATCTTTCACAACTAATAACTACGAACCAAACTATCTCTCAAGTAACTTAGTTACTTCGAATCACAAATCCTTTTTACAATCTTAGATTCAAGATTACTTTGTAATCCTGGTGATACTTAGATCATCCGTATTATTTCATCAATAATATTGAATCGTTTTGTTCTAACCAAAGTTGTGTTCTTTGTTCATTGCATTCTCTCATTTACTCAAACTCACCATCTTGTGTTCTTTTAAAGTGTGTTGTAGTAGATTCCGCATGCTAAACACATTCAATACATAAATATCTCAATTAAGAACAAACAAAACGTTCCACAAGTGGTATCAGAGCTAGGCTTGATATTTACTAATTTAAAAGAAAAATGGATGTTGAACATATTCAGACAAATGTTGCAGCTAAACTTCCATTACTGAAACAAAATGAGTTTGAAATGTGGCGACTCAGGGTTGAACAATACTTTCAAGTGCAGGATTATGCACTTTGGGAGATTATTGAACAAGGCAATTCATTTAAACCCCAAACCACCACAACAACAGTAAATGATGCTCTTGTAACAACAATACAAACCCAACCATCGAATGCAGATGAAAGAATTCAGAAGAAAAATGATCTCAAGGCAAGGAGTATGCTACTGATGACTATTCCAAATGATCAACTTCTGATTTTTAACAAATACAAAGATGCCAAAACCCTCTTTGAAGCTATTGTGGCTAGGTTTGGTGGTAATGATGCTACCAAGAAAACACAGAAAACCCTTCTCAAACAACAATTTGAGAACTTCACAGCCACAACCAATGAGTCTTTGGACAGTATGTTCAATAGACTTCAGAAGCTTGCAAGTCAGTTAGCCATCCATGAAGTGATGATAACTCAAGAAGACCTAAACTCTAAATTTCTTAGGAGTTTACCTTCAGAATGGTCTATGCATGTCATTGTATGGAAGAACAAGTCAGATATTGACCAGATGAGTCTCAATGATCTCTACAACAATTTCAAGATTGTAGAACATGAAGTTAAGAAGACTACTGGGTCAAGCTCAGGAAATATGGCATTTGTTTCATCCCCAAACATTTCAAAGGTTGATCATGAAGACAAAGGAGGCAGAGAAGAAAGTACTGCTAACACAACCTTTGGTACTGCTAATACTTCTAGTAGCACCAAGTCCATTTTGGATGAAACAATTGGGTGTGCTTTTCTTACATCTCAACACAATGGGTCTGTATTAACATTTGAAGACCTTCAAGAGATTCATCCTGATGATCTTGAAGTAATGGACCTAAAGTGGCAACTTTCACTTTTAAGCATTAGAGCTAAGCAGTTGATGATGAGGACTGGCAAGAAGATACTGATAGATGGAAGTGAGCCTGCTGGCTATGATAAGTCAAAGGTGGAGTGTTACAACTGCCACATGAAAGGTCACTACTCTAGAGAGTGTAGAAGACCTAAGAGGCAGGATGACAGAGGTAAAGGGTTTGACAATAGAAACCAAGGAAGCTTTGAGAAGAAAGGAAGCTTTGAAAGCAAGAGTAAGGTTGTTGAAGTTGCTGAGCCAAAAGCAATGGTTGCTATAGATGGCATGGGTTTTGACTGGAGTTTCATGGGTAAAGATGAGTCAACTTCTGATGAATTGGCTTTGATGGCATTCTCCACCCCTGAGGTACAAATTATCAAATGTCCTAATGATTGTGAATCTTTTAAAGAATTAAAAATCATAAGTAAAGCTTATGATACAGAAGTATTAGAACATAGAAAAACCATTCAAACCTTATTTGACCATAAGTGTGGTATGTCCAAGCTAGAAAAACAAATCACTCACTATAGAGAAAATGAACTTACCTTTACTGATGCTAAAAATGCTCTTCAAAGACAAATATTTTTGAAAGATAGAGAAATAGAAATGGTAAGGACAGAGTGCACTAAAGTGACATTAGCTAGAGACAATATTCAACTGACTGTTACTAAATTGGAAAATGCTTCTGAGTGTACTAAGAGCATAGTTGAGACTCAGTTGAATAAGAGAATAAAATCAGGGATAGGATATAATAATTGTCCTCCACCTTATAGAGGAATTCCTTGTCCACAAGGTAGTGATCTTGCTGCATCAGGTTTACATGAATTTGTTGCAAAACCATTAGCTAAACCTGTAGTGATAGGTGAACCTTCTGAGAGTGCTAAGAATGTCTCACTCTCCAAGGTGCTCACTGAGAAGAGACCAGATGTCCTAATTATTGAGGATTGGGTATCTGATGATGATGAAGATGAGACTATTCCTATTAAAGGAATCAAAGTAGGACCATCCAGTCCTAAGAAAGTAGAAGTTAAAGCTAAAGCCAAAACTGTTTTGAAGACAGTTGAAAGTTGTAAAAAATGTAATAACAAACCTAGGGGAAGCCAAAGAAATTGGAACAACCTTAAATCACAACAATTAGGTGATGACTTTGTTATGTTTAATAAAGCTTGTTATTATTGTGGTAGCTTTAATCATCTTCATGCTTATTGTAATAAATGGGTTTCTGGGAGTAAATCAAAAGCTAAAACAAATGTTACTCAACCCAGAAAAAGTTTTGTTAAGTCTAACACTACAAAAGATAATCATACTGTTAGACAACATAAGCCTGTTATTACAAAATCAACTGAAAAGGGTACAAGAAACACTTTCAAAAGTGTACCAAAAGTTGAGAAGAATCCTATTCAAAAGATAAATGTGGTCAAAACAAAAGTTTGGAGTCCAAAAACCAAAGGTCCTGCTAGACTAAATGGTACTGCCAAAATTGGTACTGATAGACCAAAGACCACACAATGGATTAAAAGGGAAAGTGCTGTTAAGTCCTCAGCATGTTGGATTTGGAAACCAATCCAATCAAAAGGTGCATCAACAATCCTGAAAAGGTTTGACTTCATTGATGCAAGAGGCAAACCCAAGTCTGTCATGGCTTGGGTACCCCAAGGAAACTAATGTGTTTATTCATGTGCAGGAACATTCAACTGATAGTGAAGATCAAGGGTATGTTGATAGTGGGTGTTCCAGGCACATGACAGGCAACATGTCATTCCTCTCAGATTTCAAAACATTTGATGGAGGATATGTTACCTTTGGGGGAGGAATTAAAGGGAAGATTACTGGTAAAGGTACTATTAAAACCAGTAAAATAGATTTTGAAAATGTGTATTTTGTGAAAGAACTTCAGTTTAATCTTCTTAGTGTCTCACAAATGTGTGACAAAAAGAACAATGTTCTATTTACTGACAATGGATGTATGGTTCTTTCTTCTGATTTTAAGATGCCTGATGAAAGTCAGATCCTTCTTAAAATTCCAAAAAGGAACAATATGTATAGTGTCAATTTAAAGAACATTGATCCCAAAGAAGGTTTAACCTGTTTGATAGCAAAGGCCTCATTGGATGAATCTATGCTTTGGCATAGAAGGCTTGGTCATGTAAACTTTAAAACAATCAACACTATTGCAAAATATGATTTAGTAAGAGGTTTACCCAAAAAGATTTTCCAAAACGACCAAACTTGTGTTGACTGTCTAAAAGGCAAACAACATAGAGCTTCTTGTAAGCCCAAGACCCAAAACTCTATTACTCAGGCTTTACATATGCTTCATATGGATCTCTTTGGTCCTACTAATGTGTGCAGCTTGAATGGAAAGAAATATTGTCTGGTTGTTACTGATGACTATAGTAGATTTTCATGGGTTTTCTTCTTAAGATCCAAACATGAAACTAGTGAGACACTTAAAACCTATATCACTGAGGTAGAAAACCAATCTGATAAGAAGGTTAAGGTCATCAGATGTGACAATGGGACAGAGTTCAAGAATAGAGTTATGGATGACTTTTGCAAGGAAAAAGGCATAAAAAGAGAGTTTAGTGTAGCTAGAACACCTCAGCAAAATGGAGTAGCAGAAAGAAAGAATAGAACACTTATAGAGGCTGCTAGAACTATGTTAGTAGACTCTAAGTTGCCTATTTCATTTTGGGCTGAAGCAGTTGGTACTGCTTGTTATGTACAAAACAGGGTTCTTGTGACAAAACCACATAGAAAAACACCTTATGAACTTTTCTTTGGTAGAAAACCATCTTTAAGTTTTATGAGACCTTTTGGTTGTCAGGTTACTATTCTCAATACCAAAGATCATTTAGGCAAATTTGATGGAAAAGCAGATGTTGGCTTTTTGATAGGGTATTCCTTGCAAAGTAAGGCCTATAGAGTGTTTAACACATGCACTAGGCTAGTTGAAGAGAATCTTCACATAGAGTTTCAAGAGAAACTAGCAAATGTGAAAGGAGTTGGACCAGATTGGATGTTTGATGTTGATAGGCTTTCAGAATCTATGAATTATGTGCCTGTTACAGGTACAAATGCTAATGAAAATGCAGGTTCTGAAGAAAATGTTGAAATTCCTAAAAATCAAGATTTCATCTGGATGCCAATTTGGAAAAGTATGGATCTATCTTCAAATGAAGAAGGACCTTCAAACACAACAAAAGAAGGCAATGAAGAAGATCAAGGAACTCAGAATCAAGAGAATCAAGAGAGTGGTGCTAATGACAATGGTACTGCCAGTTCTTCAGATGGTCCTGCTAGTACAAGTATTGGTACTGCTGAGCCATTGAATGTTCAAATAGATGATTCTTTTCAAGAAGAAGTTGGGATTAGCAATCTTCCAACTACATATGAAGTTCCTAAAACACCAAACACTAGAATTCTCAAAGATCACTCAACTGATGATGTGATTGGAAGCATAACTTCTGGTGTTAGAACAAGATCTCAAGTTGGTTTATCTCAAGTCTTATCCTCAAATGAAGAAGGGTTAATCTCCTCTCTTTATGAAGAAAAGAATAATGATAATTCCAATATATGCCTGTTTTCATGTTTTCTATCTCAGGCTGAACCCAAAAACATAAACAAAGCTTTAGATGATGCAAGTTGGGTGGAAGCTATGCAAGAAGAGCTTCTCCAATTCAAGATTCAGAAGGTTTGGATATTGGTTGATTTACCCAGAGGTCATAGGGCAATTGGAACCAAATGGGTGTTCAGAAACAAGAAGGATGAAAGGGGTATAGTGATCAGGAACAAGGCTAGATTGGTAGCACAAGGATATACTCAAGAGGAAGGGGTAGATTATGAAGAAGTGTTTGCTCCAGTTGCAAGACTTGAAGCAATTAGGCTTTTCTTAGCCTATGCTTCATTCATAGGCTTCACTGTCTATCAAATGGATGTTAAGAGTGCATTTTTGTATGGTGAAATTGAAGAACCAGTATATGTATCTCAACCTCCAGGCTTCATTGATGCTGAGTATCCAGATAAAGTTTACAAAGTTACCAAGGCTTTGTATGGTCTACATCAAGCTCCAAGGGCATGGTATGAAACATTGGCTTGTTTTCTACTAGAAAGTGGATTCCAAAGAGGCAGGATTGATCCAACTTTGTTCATCAAAAGGACAAAGAAAGACATCTTGTTAGTTCAGATTTATGTTGATGACATAATCTTTGGATCAACAAACCAAGGCTTGTGTGTAGAATTTGAAAAACTTATGCACAGTAAGTTTGAGATGAGTTCCATGGGGGAACTTACTTTCTTTTTAGGTCTCCAAGTGAAACAATCAAAAGAAGGCATATTTATCAGCCAAGATAAGTATGTAGCAGAGATCCTAAGAAAATTCAATTTTGCTGATTCTAAGGTTGCAAGTACACCAATGGATCCAGACAAAGGGCTAATCAAAGATGCTGATGGAGAAGATATGGATTTGCACAATTATAGATCAATGATTGGGTCTTTGATGTATCTTACATCATCAAGACCAGATATCATGTTCTCAGTATGTGTATGTGCAAGGTTTCAAATACATCCCAAGATCTCTCATCTCACAGCAGTCAAAAGAATCTTTAGATATCTTAAGGGTCAACCTAGGTTGGGTCTTTGGTATCCAAGGGAATCATCTTTTGAATTGGTGGCTTATTCGGATAGTGACTATGCTGGTGCAACACTAGACAGAAAATCCACAACTGGTGGATGTCAATTTCTTGGTTGCAGACTAATCTCCTGGCAATGCAAGAAACAAACAATGGTGGCCAACTCTACAACTGAAGCAGAATATGTTGCTGGTGCAAGTTGTTGTGGGCAAGTTCTTTGGATCCAAAATCAAATGCTTGACTATGGGTACAATTTTCTTAACACCATTATTTATATTGACAATAGCAGTACTATTTGTATCATTAAAAACCCAGTTCAACACTCAAAAACAAAACATATTGAAATCAGACACCATTTCATAAGGGATTGCAATGAGAAAAGGTTAATTCAAGTTGTTAAAATTGATTCTGAAAAGAATTATGCAGACCTTCTCACCAAAGCTTTTGATTTAGGTAGATTCAAATATCTTGTAGGAGGTATTGGAATGATAAATCTTTGAAAATCATATGTTTTTGTTCATAATATTAACTGGTATTGGATTTTAAACATGGTACTGCTAGTTAGTCAAAAGGTCCTGTTAGTTCATAATTGGTCCTGCTGATACAAAATTGCTATGTTTTGTTCATTTAAAGGCTTGAATACTTAAAATGTTATAGATCAAGTGTTCTACACTTTGTTCTTTTGGTTTGCAACTAACACATTTCAGGTTGATAACAAAACAAGAGTTCTTTCAAACAAAAGGGGCAACAAAAGTTTTATTCATTTCAGGAGAAATAACAATCTCAGGGGAGGAATTAATAGCCCAGAATGGAAGAAAGACCAATTTATGAAAAGACAAGAGCATACAAGATGATGCAGAGTTGAAAAAGAGATAGTTAGATCACATATCTAGAAGGGATGAAGCATTTCTCAAGGAGAAAGTTCTATCTAGATCAAACTAAGAAATGTTTTCAACTCAAAGGCATGTTATTAGATGATTTCACTTGTTGAGCAAATCATCCAAGATACACAGCATCAATGCCTGATTCAAATTTCCTCCATCCAAGGAAATTGCACCATCTTTTGGGCCATCATGGCTTTTGGTATTCATCTCACCAAGTTTTCACAAACTTAAGAGTTGACTAGTCCTTAAGCAAACGGCTTTTGGTAAAGACAAATCAAATCCGTTAATGGTTGATAGTTTACCAAAAACTATATGGTTGTTAACTGACCATACTTAATTGTAAATAGTTAGCTAGTCCTTAAGCAAACGGCTTTTGGTAAAGACAACTCAAATCCGTTGATAGCTGGTAGTTTGCTAAAAACTATAAGGGATTTTTAAAAACTTTCAAAGGTACTGCTAGTACAAAAATGGTACTGCTAGAGTACAAAGGTACTGCTAGATAGCCGTTGAGCCTGTCAGAAAAAGTTTTAGCCTTTAGGCCTGGTAGTTAAAATTAGCCGTTGGGATAGTTATGTAATTCACTGATGAATATATTATATTATATTTTACATATAAAAGATCTTTTTAACCGCCTTTTCACTTACTTATTTTAATCTTTATTATTGTCGGTTAAAAGTAATTCTCTCATATCTTCTTTCATCAGTCATTATCATAATTCACATACATCTTTCATCTTCTACCAGTACTACCAACAAATCCCACCATCATATTCAAAATTTTCATTATGACTTCCACAATTGATCTAAACTTTGTTCAACGTCACAATCAGTTAGCATTTTTGGAGAAGTCAGAGGATAATGCCTCATTTCATCAAGTAGTGGACTTTTTAAACAACTCCTACATCAGGTTTGCTTTGCTAGTCAATCCCACTATTTATGAAAATCAAATTTTACAATTTTGGGAATCTGCTAAAATTAAAACTTCTGAAAATGGGGAACAAAGAATAAAAGCCAAAGTGGATGGTAAACATTTGACTCTTACTGAGTCATCCATAAGAAGACATCTTCATTTGGATGATTCTGATGGTATTAGTCAGTTACCAGATACTGAAATTTTTGAAAATTTAACAAGAATGGGGTATCATGCTGAGTTCAACAAACTCACTTTTCTGAAAAAGCATCTTACTCCACAATGGAGATTTTTGATTCACACAATCCTTCACTGTTTGAGCCAGAAGAAAACCTCTTGGGAGCAATTTAGTGGCAACATGGCTTCTGCTCTCATTTGCTTAGCTACAAACAGAAAATACAATTTTTCTAAATATATTTTTGAAGGATTGATAAACAATGTGGATATTAAAACAAAATTTTTGATGTATCCAAGATTCATTGGATGCATCATTGGAAAATTACAACATGTGTTACTTCCCACAGACTCAGTTTATGAAACACCAAAACTTTCTCAAAAAGTATTTTCAAATATGAGAATTGGTTTTAGAGGGGAGGAAGTTCCACTTTTTGATGAAATGGTACCACAACATCCAGAAGAACCAACACCATCTGCTGATACACCATCATCCAGTTCTTCACATGGTTTCATTTCACAAACACATCAAAAATCACCAACACCATCTCCAGTACCATCAGCAACACCACCACCATCCCCACATCATACATCACAAACCCAATCACCTCAGACAATGCAAGAGTTGAAAGACAAGGTGAAGTTCTTAGAGAAAGCTCTTAAACGTCAAAATGAAAGGTTTTCTAAGATCAACATCAAATTGGTTAAGAGGGTTAAGAGATTGGAGGGTGAAGTGAAGAAGTTAAAAGGTAAAAAGTCTGCAAAGGTTGTTTTATCTAGTTCTTCACAGACAGATGCTGATAGGATAGATCACTCTTCCAAAAAGGGGAGGAAGGATATGTCTGAAGATGAGGAAGAAGAGGAGGAACAGGCTCAATTTGAATTCCATGATGGAACTCAAGTTTATGATGAAGAGCCTGTTGGAGCAGGGCAAGAGCCTGCTAGGGCAGAAGAAGAGTCTGCCAGGAGAGAAAGGCTATTGGCTATGGGATATAAAGGGTCTGCTGAGAGAGTGTACAAGAGAAAGAGGGTTTTAATTGCTGATGAGCAATCTTCTGCTCCATCACAAGATTCACCTCCAAAGGATAAGGGCAAAGGTATTCTAATTGAAGATGAGCCAAAGTCCAAGAAGTTGAAAAGAACTCAGCAAATTCAGATGGCTTTAGGAGAAGAAGAGGCCAAAAGAGTTCAAGAAGAAGAGCTAAAAGCTAGAGAAGCTTCAAGAATGCTTGAAGAAATGAAAGAGCAGAAAGAAGCTGAAGAAGCTGCTCAAGCTCTTCTTGATACTCAAATTGCTCAAGAGACCTTTGATGCACAGATGTTATGGATTATTAACAATGATCCAATTGTGAAAGGTCATGCAGCAAATATAGTAAATGACAAGACACTCAATTCTGATGAGAAGACTGAAGCACTTGAATCTTTCATCAACAAGAAATACAAAGAAGCAGCTTTGGCTGACATTTTTGAGAAGATGAAGGAAAGTCAGAAGAGAGGTTTTAAAGTGGGCAAAACTAACAAAGATCAAACAATCTTTATGAAGAAATTTTTGAAGAATCAGGCAAATTGGACTGATTATCAACTTAAGAAGAAATCTGCTGATGAAATCTTCTTTTTATATCTTCAAGCCTACAAGAATCTTTACTATAATGTTCCATCTGATGTACATCCATTTAAGAAGAAGGAAGATGCTCAGAAGAAAGAAGTAGCAAAATTGGATCAAGGGCAAGTAAGTAAAATGTTGATTACTTTACCTACTATCATTCATGCTGATCCAATTAGGTCTAGACACCCTATAATTGATTGGGAAATACACCATGATAGATTTGGTAAGTCATGGAAAATATTAAGGGTTGGGGGACAGTCTGCTATCTTCAAGAATTTTGAAAATTTAGTTAGAGCATCTGATAGAGCAGATTTGGAAGAATTGTGGAATCTAGTGCAGATTAGGTTAGCTACAAATTCTAGTACAGATGCTAAGGAACAAGAGCTTTGGGTGGAATTCAATAGAATGTTTGATCCTGATCCCAAGGATGTTCATTGGAAATTTCCCTATTATGATCCTACAACAACTTGGGAATTTCTAAGTCATAGCCATACTCATCATCTTTTCACACAGAGTGGGATAGAACTTTTTATGTTAGCTGAGAAAGAGTATCCTCTTAGCTATGAAGTGATTAAAGCTATGATCTCCAAGAGATTAAGGTGTGACAAGGATGAAGAAAACTCAGAGATTGTTCAGAGTTTGCTGAGGAGCATATCTGAGCAATATGAAAGAAAAAGGAAGGATAGAAAGTAAGGTTTTTGGAAGAGTTCTCAAATCCTCAAGGTATGTATTTTATTCATCAGAAACTTGTGTATTTTAATGGAAATAACAAGTTTAGGGGAGGATTGTTGGGAATAAAATGATCAAAGTCAAAGAGCCTGCCAATGATGAGAAGAGCCTGCTAGTTGATTTTGTAGTGTACGAAGATGTTCTACCAGTACCTTCTGGGTAGAAGGTACTGCTAGCTAATGAAGAGCCTGCCAAGCTTCTGTTTTGTCGATTAGATATTTTGTAATAGATATTTAGTTGAATTATTAGTCTTTGTACATTGTTATACGTTATGTAGAAGTAGAATAGTCTTCTGTGGTGACAGAAGAATATATCAGAGTGTACATGGGTAGTTGTATTTAATTGTAGGCGCCATAATAGTCAAAGTATAGTATTATATTCATCTACTTGACAACATGTAATAAGATATCCTTATCTTATAAAAGGATATCTTAGTCACTTCTTCATGCATGCATCTTTCACAACTAATAACTACGAACCAAACTATCTCTCAAGTAACTTAGTTACTTCGAATCACAAATCCTTTTTACAATCTTAGATTCAAGATTACTTTGTAATCCTGGTGATACTTAGATCATCCGTATTATTTCATCAATAATATTGAATCGTTTTGTTCTAACCAAAGTTGTGTTCTTTGTTCATTGCATTCTCTCATTTACTCAAACTCACCATCTTGTGTTCTTTTAAAGTGTGTTGTAGTAGATTCCGCATGCTAAACACATTCAATACATAAATATCTCAATTAAGAACAAACAAAACGTTCCACAAACTCCTATCCATGAGACGCTCATTAAGATCAAAGTTTCACTCCTATATGTTGTAAAAAATTTTAAATTTGGCACTAAAATTACCCTAATCAAGTATTTCTCTCAGTTTTATTACACATCTATTATTAAACAAACAAAAATCAAGCGCAATTGTATTCTCTAAAATCGTACTTTTATCCTCCCCTTACACTTAAGATGAACATTGTCCCCAATGTTCAAATAACAAGATGTAAAAGCATAAAGTAAAAGAATGAAATCAAATACTCCCCTGATTCGCTCGTTGGATAGTGAAATCACACGGTTAAATCTTCCTCCAAAGAGAATGTTGAAGCTCCATGACTAATGCATCGCCATAAGCTTGATTCCATGAACATCTCCTTGTCCAAAATAACCTGTTAAACCTGAGAAAACAAACACGAAAACCTGCATAACATCGGCGGGATAAAATCTATATATAAGGATATAATGCTTGTGGAATGATAATTTTGCAGATTCCTGGAGATTATAAGTTGGAGATTTAATAAAAACTTTTTATGAAAACAAAACTTTCAAAAATTTCTGGAAATTAAATCTGACGCCGTCAGGTTATAATCCCTGACGCCATCAGAAATGACCTGACAAAAATTTTCATTTTAAGTTTCCGGAAAATTTCTGGAAAAACCTTTACCTTACTTCCTGGAAATCCTGCAAAACATCACTATGACTCGATACAAGCATTTGACTCAAACAAATACTAATATGTATGCTAATTTATTATTATTACGATTCATGTTCATATGTGTTCTAATAAACCGATTTAGATTTCCCTTACACTTATCTTTTGCAAAATACCTTTATATATAGTTAAGACGAAGTTAAAAACAAAATAAAGCATTTTCACAATTTAGTTTTGAACATGAATCAATAAGAATAAAAATTAAACATACATACGGAAACAAATAAAATCAAACAAACAAATAAATAAACACATAAAGCAAATAAAACAAATAAAGCTTGGGTTGCCTCCCAAGAAGCGCTTGTTTTTGTTCGAGTCATGAGCCTGACTCTACCCTTATTTAATGGATAAAGGAGAGGTTTTCCCTACACTTAGGATTAAGTGCGGGTGATAGTAGCGATACACACCAGCTCGGTAGGAGTATGCCACGTGAGGAAAGAGTGGTGGATGAATTATATGCTCAAAGGGGTGTGCTCCTTTCATTATAACCTTGCCTAGTTCACTTTGGTCAATGGGTGATTTTGAGTTTCCTCCTAAAAAGGGATCATCTTCTATCAACTTCGAGAGACTCCTAGTTGGGAATCCATCTTGACCTAATAAACCCGGTTTAAACCCATAATGTTTCTTGTGATCAATCATGAATGGGTGATGTAAGTATGTAAGGTCATGTTTCACTCCTATATTGGCTTCCTCTCTACAAGGCTTAGAGTCTACTACCTCCAACGTAAAACTACCCGGACTATATGGTTTGATGGGTGGATCAGGACCTTTTTCATTTCCTAAATTCACATCTAAAGATGGAAGATGAGGTAACGGTTTTGGTTGTGGCTCTGGTTCATCAAAACTAGGAACTTCCATTGGACTAAAAGAAAGGTTGTGATCACTAAAAGCATTCAAACCTATTTCTTCTAGTTGTGTTTGGTCCAAGGGCTCTACCTCTATTGGGGTTCCTATAGTCTCCTCAACTTCTTCCGGGTAAGTCACGGGCGGTGTGTGTGCCTCAAATGATGGTAGGACTTGTGAGGTACTTAGTGGGCTTATGTTACTTACCTCATCATTCCTTGTGTCAAGATCACCTATATCCTCATCATGTGTTTTAGTAGGATCTAACCCTAACATTTTACCAAGTATCTCAAGTGCTTCTCTAGGCATCTCAACTTCAATGTCCGAATCATAAGGATCATCCTCAATATTCTGACTGCTATATTCAAATTGCCCAAAAGATTCATCATGTGTTTCTTGAGATTCATCGTCATTGATCATAAAACCTAGGTCTTTTTGATCAATGTGATCATGCTCGGCTAGATCCTCCATCACATCAAGATAACCTATGTGTTTGTTTTGTACTATGGCATTACATGACAACCACTTAGGTATCTCAACACTAATGTATTCATCCCCAAACAAACTTGTTTCATGATCCAGGAAATTTATATTCAATTGACTTGTACTAACGTCTGTTGGGTTGTCTACCCTATAATAATATTGGGCACAATCTTCTATGGCATCCCATGCTTCTTCAGCACTTAATTCCCTAAAGTCCCCATTGGCAAAATCCTCAATGCGCATTTGGTCATATTGGCCAACACGATAGTAAAAGGTTCGGGTTAGGGATGCTAAAGCGAAACTATGATGAGGGAATTTTCGGAGTAAATTTCTAAAACGAGTCCATGCATCATATATGGGTTCATCTCGATATTGTTTGAAATTCGAGATGTCAATAGGGTAGAATGGCCTTTGTGGTTGGTGGTATGGTGGATTCGCGTACTCCATAATGGTGAACGGAAGAGTCAATGGAAATTACGAACAAACACACAAAGAAAAAGATAGACTAAAGAAAATCTAGAAAAATAAAATAAAAATCTCACTAGAAAGGAACCTAGTGAGTAGACCTAATAGAAATAAAAATTCAACCTAAACAATAACTATTCCCCGGCAGCGGCGCCAAAAACTTGATTGCGTGGTTTTGTAACCTTACAACAGGTTTTACCTCTCGAGGGATCTCAAGAGGCTTACAACCCCACCAGGCAGTGTACCTGACCGATGTAGTATAGTGTAGTGGTAAGTACGGGGGATTGATCGTTCTCCACAGGGAATAGTGTTCGTTAGGTATGAAAGGCTACTCTAATTAGGTCTAAGGGTTGAGGAAGATTCTTTTTATGTTTTTATAATTTTATGAAAGCAAGTAAAATCTCGGGTTTGAAGGAGTGGGCGGAATTAGTTGCTAGTCAACTAACCCAAAATTACTACAAATGCAATAAAATAAAATAACAAAAATGAAATGTGGTGAGAAACTTATGTGTAGAGAAATGTGTTTACTTAGATTTCCTTACTCCCTAACTATCTTTTACCGGTTAATTAGTGTGTATTAGTTGCGTGGATGACGGGTGTATTCCTTAATACCATTCGTGGGGTGGCGTACTTACTTCCCCAACTCTACAAGCTCCTACTTCACTCCTATGTCGAGCCGGCTAGGAAGCTCCTAACATGGGATCACTAGAATTCGCTTGTGCATTAAATACAACCATAAAAACCTTTAGTACGCATTTGGTTCATGTTTCTTAAGACGTTCAAGCAAGTTACCGAATAGGAAGTTAGCCAGTTTTCTTAAGCCTAACATAGATAAACAATCATCCAATACAACTAACAACACACTAACAACCAATAATCAATAGCTAAGTTTCATTAGATCTAAGCAAACACAAGATAAAATTAGCCTAACATGTTAAACAAAAGACAAGCATAAGATAGAATCAAACAACACATAGACATATTGAATGATTAATTGATAACTTATCTTTCAATGAAACATGGAAGATCTCAAGGCAAAAAGCCCTGAAAAAGTAGCTAAAATCGTCTTAGGGTTTTATCCCAAAATTCCACACACTAAGCTCTCTCTTATGACAAAAGATTAGAAAACTATATATAGATTTTTGGATCTGACGGCGTCACCTTATGGAGTGTGACGCCGTCACACCTCGCCGCTTTTAGGGTTCCCGGGTGACCTTCTTGACGCCGTCCCTCTTTAGCTCTTCAAAAATCCATTCTGGCTTATCAAGGCTTGACGCCGTCTAACCCTGAACGTGACGCCGTCCTCTTATGATTTAAGCCGTGACGCCCTTGATTTAGTTAAAGCGTGACGCCGTCAGAATTCTCATGCTAACTCACTGGCCCGTCATGAGTAAATTTCACATCCCACTTTTCTTGCCAAGGCATGACGCCGTCCCATGTTAATTGTGACGCCGTCAAGAGTAACTTTTAGCCGATTCTTGAGACTTTGCCGTTTTCTTCACTTTAATGCTCCAAAAACGTCCAAAATGCCTCCTTTTCCAGATTTCTCCTCAAAAGTACCTAAAATGACAAAAGGAACGATTTAGGGCAATATTTGATCAAATAAATACGATTTCGGGCTTAAATGACCCCTTAAAAGCGGTACACTTTTCGCCTCATCATAGGGCATGTGATATACTATAGTGTGCATAGAGTTGCAAGATTTCTTAGATCGTTGCACTAGATAAACTAGGAGTTAAGGTGCTAGGAATGAGATGAGTTATGTGACTAAGTGCAGGATAGTAAAGAATGATAGATTTCGGGGACGAAATCTAAATAAGGGGGGTAGAATTGTTAGACCCGTATCCCGGTTATGAGTAGACCCCACCTTAGATGGAATATGTTAAGGACTTATGTGATTAGTTGGTCAACAAGGTTATGTGGAAGTCAAACCCGATAGTCAAACTAATAGTCAAAGTATGACTAATGTGGCTATATAAGTTATGATGTATGAACTAAAGGGACCTAGTTTGCCAAGTGTTAATTATATGTTATAAGTTAGTTGTGACTAAAATAGGATAAAAAGGGACTTGAGGGACTAATTATGTCAAAAGGCCAAAGTCTACACCTAACCATTATATCTAGGATAATCTAGAGATATCCACAATTATTGAGAAGGTGTGAAGACCGGATTTTAGAGAGAAGATAGAGTGGGAAAAAAGTGAGATGGTGCTCTAGAGAAGATGAAGATCTTATGTCCATAGCCTTCCTTAGCTATGATCTTATGCAAGTAAGTACCTATGTTCTTGATATTAGTGGAGTTAAAGATTATGAGTAAAGTGGGTTTTTATCATATGATCAAGATATGATCATATGATGATATGATTGGGAAAATGAGTGTATTTAATGGGTTTTGTTAACCCTTGTTATATTATTAATTGTTATGTTGTTAGGTTTTGGTTATGGTAGAGGATGATGATGATGATGGAAGATTATGATGATGATGATGTTCTTGGTATTGTTTAGCTTGGACTAAGGTAAGTAAAATGATGATGGCATGTATTATATGGATGTCTAACATGTATGTGTTATGTATGTTTTGTGGTTAGTGATAAGAGATTTGATATGTGCTTATATGCTAGGATGAATATGATCTAAGTGGTGAGTTTGGTTGTGATGGTAAGTTGATGGTAGGTGTTTATGCAAGAATTAGAGAGTGGAGTAGCTAAGTAAGTGTTTGGAGATATGTGATGCTTATGTGTTTGATTGAAGTATGATGGTATGTGATTATCGTTTTACTTACTAAGCGTAAGCTTATTCTTTTAGTTGTCAATATTTTGTAGGTTAATGACGATGATGATAACTTGGCTTGGATTATAGCTTAAGGATATGGAAGCGGTTGGAAGGTAGTGAACGATAGGAGCTAGGTAGAATACCGAGCTCGAGTCAAAGTTGTACCCCCGAGAGTCTCTTTTATGAGTCGTTTATTGTGTGTCAAAGTCGTGAAATAGTTTGGTGGTCTAACGATGTGTCAAAGTGTTTATTATGTGTTTGTAGTCAATGTTTAAAGGGGCGTTTGGTAAAGGTGAGAATGTACCCATTTTGGGGTGGTAGACGGGTCAAGTAATGTTGGAACATGTTGGATATGTTAAATAAATGAAGTTGGTCAAGTTTGGTGTTAAACGGAAGTCGTATAAATGGTTTGTTGTGAAAATGGGTCAAATGAGGGTTATGCATAACCCGTCAGTTCTGGGATCTACTTTTAGGTCCCAAAGTCTGAACCTTAGTGTGGATCCTCCTAGGATCTACTTTTAGGTTCAAAATGGTGATCCTTGATGTGGATCAAGCCTTAAGTCTAGGATCTAGTTTGAGGTTCCAAAGTATGGACCTTAGTGTGGATCCTTGGTTTCAGTTTGGGATCTACCTTTAGGTTCCAAAGTATGGACCTTAGTGTGGATCCTTGGTTTCAGTTTGGGATCTACCTTTAGGTTCCAAAGTATGGACCTTAGTGTGGATCCTTGGTTTCAGTTTGGGATCTACTTTTAGGTTCCAAGATATGAATCTAAATGTGGATCCAGTTTTTACTCGTCTTGGTTATAAAGTTTCCTCATCTTGGTTATGAGTTAAATGTTTATCTTGGTTATGAATGTAGATTCTTATAAAGGGTCAATAGAGTAGCGGAATGTCAAGTAAAGTCAAGCGTTTCCCGTCAAATCCTAAAGTATAATTTCAGTCCTGGACCTTAGTGTAGATCTTCCAGGATCTACTTTTAGGTCCCATAAATCTGGACCTTAATGTGGATCTTCCAGGATCTACTTTTAGGTTCCATAATCTAGTCTTTAGTGTGGGTCAGTTTCGGAATGTTACTTTTTGCGAAAAATTTTCACGTTTTTGGTCAAAGTGTTCAAGGGGCATTACACTGCCCTTGCTGAACGTTGGCCAGTTTTGTCCTTTTGTGGGGGAGGTTTTTCTGGAACATTTTAACTGATTTTGGTTAAAAATTTGAATTCATATTTTTATAAAAGATTAAACATTTTTATTTAATACCAAAAATGTTTTTCAAAAATATATAAAATGTTTTTGATGTTTTATAAAAAATCTAGTTATTAAGAAAATGTTCCTTTGATCATATAATGCATTAAGCACTTGTTTATTTATACCTTAAGTGATTAAGTTGTAGAAGTGAATATTTACAACTAAATACTTGTTTATTTGATAAGTTTATGTTTAATGAGTTTATATTTTGTGATCATTAAAACATAGAGATATGAATAATGTTTTTAGGCATTATTTATGTCAACAATCTCCCCCTTTTTGATGATTACAAAATTTAAACTTATTAAATCCAAAAATTTATTTTTGGACAAGTATTTAGTGAGTTTATAATCACTTCTCCCCCTTTTTGTAGAATCAAAAAGGTTATGCCGACAAGTTTTAGAAACTAAATTTGTCGGGACGAGAACTCCCCCTTGATGTTTACTCCCCCTCGTTCGAGGGCACCAAGGAGACGAGCTATGGAAATCTTGGCTGCAAAAACAAGTTAGGAGACACAAGATACATATACATAGCAAAAATATTTAGAACAACCAACTAATTTATTTATGCATTCAAGATGATCATATATATCATCATTACATTACATAAAATACTTGAAACATAATGATTACAACATAACTAGAAATACTAATGGTTCTCATATTGCCAAAGAGAGCGATTGGACTTGCTTGCGACACAAAAGGGTGAGGGATTTTATTTTGAGGCGGAAAGCATGTGGATGGGTTTTAGTTATGTGATGGTGAGGGAAATGGAGCGGATCCATTGATGTTATATCGTTGTAGTGGAGGAATGGGATGAGGACGAGTGAGTAGATATTCGATCCAAGAAATATCTTCACTTAAGTGGAGGATTTGTTTTTGAAGGAAGATGCAACAAGGGCAATAGTGGGTGTGGTTTGTAACTTGATCCAAGTTAAGAGAGTGGGGTAGGCAATTTGAGTAAGGTGAGGATGGAGGTTGTCCCTTGTTGCGTTGTGTGAGTTGCATAGCAAGGAGATCACTAAGATCATGGATTTGGTTAATCTCTTCATGAAGCTTTTGCCTTTCATGAATAAGGATTTGGTTATTTGGTGGAAATGGATGGTATTGGGGTGAAAAGTTTGATGTTTGACCAAGGTGATGAGGGTTTTCAAGGATTCCATTGAAGTTGGTTTGATGTTTAGGGGAGTAGTTTGGAATGAATGTGGATGTTTGGCCAAAATGGTAGGGTTTGTGAAATGGTTCAATGGAATGAGGTTGTGATCTTGGAGAGTAGTTGGGGATGAATGATGATGGAGGTGTTGGTTGTCTAGTTGTGATGGGCTTGTGGTGAGGGCGAGGTTTTCTTTTCCACCTGGGTTTTAAGGTCATCCTTGCTAGCTTTGAGGTTTTTGGTTTTTGGTTGATAGGAGAAGGCATGATGGGATGATTGAATGTGGTGAGATATGAGGTTATTTATAGTGGAGGATTTGTGTGGTTTAGGAATGGATAGGCTTGTTGGGTGATTAGGACAAAATGTGTTTGTGAATTTGGGGAAGTATAGGATCAAATGGGTTAAAAAGCAGAAAAAGATTCTGTGAACCCGTCCAGCAGATGGCCGGTCCCATTAATTATGGGCGGTCCCCTTATTAATTAAGGGGGCTGCCTTATGAATTAAGGGGGCCGCCCATCTGGTACTTTTCTGGGTTCCAAAAATGGGTTTTTCTGCAGAAATAGGTGAGGATGGCTATGTTTTGAGCTTCTGGTTTTAGGCAAGTCCCACTCTTTGAGGCAATAGAGAAACATATTAAGCATGCATGGCATATAAGATAAGCAAGCAATAAGTTATATCTAGCAATTTAGAGAATTAAGGCAATTAATTATCTAAGGCAAGGGTAATAGAGCAAATGCACTAGAAACTAATGGGGAATAGGTGATGGAACAATCGTGAGGATGTGATTAATAAGCTTGTTCTAGTGTGTGCCTATATGCAACAAATGTGGAGATGTGATTGTTTTGACTCCTAAATGCAAAAAATTCCTAAGAAACAATCCAAGGTCTCCTTGATTTGATTTTGCTCAATATATGAATATCAACGATATATATTAGATTATATATTTTGACAATTCATGTGAGATCTTATGCATGAAAGAAAAAAAATGTTTTTAGCATTATTCAACAATGTGAGAAAAATAGTTTTCATGTGTTTTCCTAGATGTGAGAATGATTTGTAGAAAATAGATTGGGTTTTGTTTATAAATATGTTTATGCAAGAAAAATATTTCCCAATCTTTTGTTTTGTGCAAAACAGATTCCTAGACTCAGATGAGAAAAAAAATAAAAATAATTTTACAAACAGATGGCCGGTCCCCTTAATAATTAAGGGGACCGCCTTTATAACATTAAGGGGTCCGCCCATCTAAAAAAAAATTGTACCAAAAGTGCAGAAAATTCAGTCAATTTGTTCCATCATCCCTAGGCCTAAACGTAAGTGGTTAAAGAGTTCACGCTTAAGGGGCTTAGTGAATATGTCTGCTAAGTTATCTTCCGATGCAACCTTTTCTATAGATATATTTCCTTTTTGAACGTTATCGCGGAGGAAGTGGTGGCGTATTTCTATATGTTTAGTCCTAGAGTGTTGAACGGGATTCTTACTTAGATCTATAGCACCTTTGTTATCACACATAATTGGGACATCATCTAACCTAATGCCATAATCTACGAGAGCTTGTTTCATCCACAGTGCTTGTTGACATGCCTTTCCAGCGCTTACATATTCGGCTTCTGTAGTAGAAATAGCAAGAGTGGTTTGCTTCTTCGAGAACCAAGATGTTAAACAACATCCCATTAACGTGCAAATTCCGCTAGTGCTTTTTCTATCCACGTAGTCTCCCGCATGATCCGAATCCGCATAGACGATGGTTTCTATGCACGATCCCTTAGGATACCATAATCCTAAGTGTATAGTGCCTTTAATGTATCGAAAGATACGCTTAACCGCTTCTAGGTAAGAGGTTTTGGGATCCTCTTGGAAGCGAGAACAAAGGCAGACACTAAACATGATATCCGGTCTACTTGCCGTTAAGTATAGTAAACTACCTATCATTCCTCTATACTTAGTGTTTTCTACGGACTCACCCTCTTCATCTCTTGTGAGTTTTACTTCCGTAGACATCGGTGTCTTCATGGGCTTAGCGTCTTCTAATCCAAATTTCTTAAGCATTTACTTAATGTACTTAGATTGATTAAAAAATATTCCATCTTCTAATTGTTTTATTTGTAATCCTAGGAAGAAATTAAGTTCACCCATCATACTCATCTCAAACTCATCATGCATGATTTTGGCGAATTCATCACACATATCCTGACAAGTCGATCCGAATATAATGTCATCGACATATATTTGGACAATGATGAGATTTGGGCTTTTCTTTTTCGTGAAAAGAGTGTTATCTACCATTCCCATAGAATAATTATGTTTAATAAGAAATGCTTTTAATCGATCATACCAAGCCTTGGGAGCTTGTTTGAGTCCATATAAAGCTTTCTTGAGTTTATAAACATAATCAGGTTTTGCGAAGTCAATGAATCCTGGAGGTTGTGCCACGTATACCTCCTCATTGATAAAACCATTAAGGAATGCACTTTTCACGTCCATTTGAAATAACTTAAAATCTAGGGCGCATGCATAGGAAAGTAGTATTCTTATAGATTCTAATCTAGCTACGGGGGCATAAGTTTCATCATAATCTATTCCTTCTTGTTGATTATATCCTTGGGCAACTAACCTAGCTTTGTTCCTAGTAACTATTCCATTTTTGTCTAACTTATTTCTATAAACCCACTTAGTTCCTATTATGGTCATGTTCATAGGGTTTGGGACTAGTTCCCAAACGTCATTAGTCTTAAATTGATTTAGTTCTTCTTGCATAGCCATAACCCAACTTTCATCTTTTAATGCCTCATTTATATTTTTAGGTTCTATAGTTGATAGGAAACAAAAGAAGTTATTTTTATCTTGAGCTTGTGATCTAAGGGTTCTTTGATTTAGGTTTCCTATTATATTATCTAACGGGTGTGATTTAGATTCCTTAACATTTACTATTTCATTTTCACCTAATATTATATCTTCATTATCATCGCCTAAGGGTTTAATTTTACTAACCTCAATAGCTTCTTCTTCAACTAGGTCATCATCTTCTAGGGGCAATGTCTTAGGTGGTGGTGGAGTTTCATCGAATGTTACATTTAAGGAATCTTTTACTTTTATAGTGTGTTTATTAAGTATTATGTATGCTTTACTATTTTGCGAATACCCTAGAAAGATTCCTTCGTACGACTTAGGATCAAACTTAGTAAGGTAATATTTTGTATTGAGAACAAAACATTTGCTCCCGAATACCCTAAAGTAATTTAGATTAGGTTTTCTACCTCTTAATAACTCATATGGGGTTTTTCCTAAAATTAACCTAATTGAGACTTTATTTATTATATATGTCGATGTATCTACAGCGTGACACCAAAATTTTTGTGGGATAGATTGTTCATTTAGCATTGTTCTACTCATTTCTTGTAAGGTTCGATTCTTTCTTTCTACTACCCCATTTGATTGTGGAGTGTGAGGAGCGGAGAAATTGTGAGATATCCCATTTAAATCACAATATTTTCCGAATTGCACTTCGTTATCAAATTCCCGACCATGGTCCGTCCTTATTGATACTATAGAACATCCTAATTTATTTTGAATCATTTTACTAAATATTTCAAACTTATTAAAGGCTTCGGTTTTATCACTTAAAAATCTAGTCCACGTGTATCGTGAATAGTCATCTACAATTACTAAGGTATAACGATTACCTCCGTAACTCCACACAGCGGTTGGACCAAAAAGGTCCATGTGTAATAATTCTAGGCATCTAGTAGTGGAGACTATATTCTTAGCTTTGTGACTAGCATGTGCTTGTTTTCCTATTTTACATGCATCGCAAAAGTGTTGGTCATATCTTAGGTTAGGCAAGTTTCTAACTAATTCTTTAGAGGCTAGGGATTGTATTTGTTGCATATTTGCGTGACCTAATCTTCTATGCCACAATGTAGAGTTTTCATCTAAGGTTGCTAGACATATTTTATCTTCCGGTTTATTTCCTAGTTTCATAACATATACGCCACCTTTCCTAACTCCTCTACCTATGACCTTTCCGTCCTTAACTATTTCGCTATCTTTACTTGTAAAAGTAACCCTACACTTATTATCGCATATTTGTCCTATACTAAGCAAGTTATATGTTAAGTTATCTACATGCTCAACATTTTCAATAGTTAGGGAGTCTTGAGAGATCGTACCTTTGCCAATGATTTTTCCACGAAAATCACTACTGAAAATAACATTACCTCCGTTGTATGCCTTGTAGGAGGAGAATAGCTTCCGGTTTCCCGTCATGTGCTTCGAGCATCCACTATCCTTAATCCATTCGTCGGGCTCCAAATTTATCCCAAGACATATTTCATCGGTGGCTTAAGCTACAAGGCACTTTTCGTCTTTTGCTTTGTCCGCTTCATCTTTGTCGCTATCGCTCCATGTTCCACTAACAAATGCGCTTTCGTAATCATAACCCGGTGGCTTTGGACATTCGCCAATGAGATGGTTTTGGCTTCCACATCTAAAGCACTTTCTTTTCCCGTAGTTATCATTTCTATTTCTTTGTAGCGATCTTCTTTCATCTCGCGGTTGTCTCGTGAATCTTCCTCGTCTCTTGAAGAATTTCTTGAATTCTCTTACGGCCATTGCATATTCTTCGTCTTCACTATCGTCACTTGAATCATCGTCATCACTAAGTTCCTTTTTGGCTTTTAGCGCGAGAGACTTGATTTGATCTTTCTTGCTCTTGACCGTTTCCGAGTCCCTCTTTATAATTTCTTCATGAACCTTCAAGTTGCCAATAAGCTCATCAAGTGATAACGTCATCAAGTTCTTTGACTCTTCAATCGCCGTGACCTTCGCGCGCCATTTCGGATGTAATGCCCTAAGAAATTTCCTTACACAATTTTTGCTAGAAAAAGTCTCATCAAGTGCTTTTAAACTTGTGATGATTGTGTTAAATTTAGCAAATGCATTATCAATAGATTCCTCTTCAGGAATTGTAAATTGTTCATATTGTTGCACAAGAAGATCTATTTTATTATCTTTGACTTGACTATTACCTTGGTGAGTGATTAGTAAAGAATCCCAAATCTCTTTTGCGGTTTGACACATAAAAATTCTTTCATATTCTTTACGTGGTAACGCGTTATAAATTACCATTTTAGCTTCATTATTTTTTGCTAGTTTCTTTTTTAAATCATTATTTTGTTTTTCAAAAGGTACAATTTCATCTATTTTAGTTAGGATATTATATTGAATAGGGGGAAAATCACCATAGGTAATAACATGCCAAAGATCAAGATCCTTTGATTTCACATAAGTTTCGAATCTATTTTTCCAATAAAGAAAACCATCACTTTCAAATAGTGGTGGTCTTTGCATAGATTGCCCTTCTAAATATTTTAAAGATTCCATAGACCGTTTCAAGTTTTAAAATACAGTTAATTTTAAAAATCTTGTTTGACGTGGCTCTTGATACCAATTGTGGAAAACTAGAAGGGGGGTTGAATAGTTTTATGTCCTTTTAAATTTTATTGTGAAAACTTTGTTTACGTTTTAAAACTTAGATTCGAGTTTATGTGATCTCAACTCTTTGAACAATATGAACAATATGTATATAAGTAAATATAAATAAGTAATGCAAGTAAGGTAATAAAATGAAATGAAAGTTAGAGATGGAAAGATCTAACCGAGAGACAAGAGATTTATAGTGGTTCGGCTACAAGGACACCTTCCTTGCCCTACTCCACTCCCCGAGCACCTAACTCGAGAGTTTTCTTCACTATGTCAACAAGATCCCTTATGGCGGAGAAAACCTTACACAACTTTAGCTTACACCGGCTTAACGACACAAAGCTAGATGTCGAGTTCTAATCGTAGCTAGAACCAATCTCACAACTTGAACACGACTTAATCACACCTTCTTCTTCACGACTTCTTCACGACTTCTTCACAACTTCTTCACGACTTCTTCACGACTTCTTCACGACTTCTTCACGACACTTCACAACTAATCACAACCTATGTACACTTCTACTTCTTCACACCTTCACTACTTACACACCTTAATAACACAACTTCTCTACTTACACACTAACCTATCCCAAACAATTATTCACACAACTATCTAACAACAATACACAACTTATATACAAAATGTATGATGACTCAAACAACTTAGATATCTAAGTTGCAATACTTCTTCTCTAGTTGTTGAAGGAGTATTCTTCTCTTGCACTTGAATGGAGGAAGCTTGGATCACTTAGAAACCAAAGCTTAAGATTATATGATCAAAGGGTTTTTGAAGATATGAAATGTGATTTAAAACAGAAAGTTTCAGTGTGCAAAAGGTGAGTAAAAATCCAGGGGAAGGCTGGTATTTATAGGCAGAAAAACTGGACAGCTGGAACCTACAGGAGCGTGGCCGGCCCCCTTAAATAGGGGGCGGTCCCCTTAATTTTAAGGGGGCCACCTAGTAAAATTAAGGGGGCCGCCCTTGCTGAACGTTGGCCAGTTTTGTCCTTTTGTGGGGAAGGTTTTTCTAAAACATTTTAACTGATTTTGGTTAAAAATTTAAATTTATATTTTTATAAAAGATTAAACATTTTTATTTAATACCAAAAATGTTTTTCAAAAATATATAAAATGTTTTTGATGTTTTATAAAAAATCTAGTTATTAAGAAAATGTTCCTTTGATCATATAATGCTTTAAGCACTTGTTTAATCATACCTTAAGTGATTAAGTTGTAGAAATGAATATTTACAACTAAATACTTGTTTATTTGATAAGTTTATGTTTAATGAGTTTATATTTTGTGATCATTAAAATATGGAGATATGAATAATGTTTTTAGGCATTATTTATGTCAACAGATTCGCACGTCCGCATATTCGCACATGACCTTTTTAGGAAAAGGCATTATATTCCTACTGGATTTTGAAAAGGGGTAATTCTATAAGTAGCTCGGTCTATTGAAGGGTTGGCCTTTTATAGCCCCAAATTAGGCGCTTTCTCAAAATAGCCCAGGCAAAAAAGCGAGTAAATGTGGGTGCGACACGTGTCACAGTATTTTTTAATCGACTTTTCGAAAGCGACTTTTGTATTAATAAGCGACTTTCTATTTTGTCCTTTTCTAGCCAAAAAGTCAAACCTCGAAAATTATTATTTTATTCTTTTTGCTTCTTCCACACCTTCAACGACTTTGTTTTATTTTAAGCGCCTAACGCATGCACTTTGAGCAACTTTTTCACCTGACAAGTTTTTTTACTTTTGCCAGTTAACTTTGTGCTATCCAAGTTTTATACTTTTTATATTATTTATACCTTTTATAGTTTTATACTTTTATTTTCAAAAAGAAATACAAACAATAATACAAAGATATGTATCAAACACTCTTCGTTTAAAACTTTTTTATCTTGATCTGGCAATCAGAGCCACACGAATAAATTCAGCCGACGTCGGTGAACAACAAATCGAACGCCCAAGTCTAGCAATTAGACACACACAGGCCTGAAGCACACGACAACAACCTTTTGTGTATATTGTGGTTGTTAGATACTTAGATGGCTTCTATACTGTGTTTTAGTGTTACAGATAATGTTGGAAACTTTAGTTTACCTTGAATACCAATAAGGAAAATAGGTAGAGCATGGCGAATAAATTTCATCAGAAAAGGTTGAATCATTTGTAAAGACTTTAGATTTTTACACAGACGTTTGATAGCCAAAATTAACATGATAATTAATAGGGAGGATCATTAACTTCGTTCCTTCTCATATTTTCACAGAGATACGAGTGGTTACATAACCCAAGGTGAATTGGAACACAGCTCAAACAGAGGAAAATACTCCATATTATTTCCAGCGTAAGGTTTTGTTTTGTCTGGAGATGCTGCTGCTCAAAATATATACAACTGCTCATGGCGTACCAACGAAAATACTCCATGCGTCATACTACTGCTAGTGTATTGTATAGTTACTTATCGTGTTGGAGATTCTGCTGTTGTAGAGTTCTATTGCTCGATTAAAAGATACTGCTCTTGTTGTAGAATACTACTGCTCGAGTTTGATATTCTGCTAGTGTATTCTATACTACTGCTCGTGTTGGAGAATACTACTGCTCGATTAAAAGATACTGCGGTTAAAGTAATTGATACTACTGATTTAAGTGTAACCATATATACATCTCATTATACAATCTAAATACTAAACATACTAGATACATAAAAACAACGTCATCCTAAACTGCTTTAATGCATTTCACCCAAACTTGTTAGAACCGGAGCTCTCTTCCTTGCTTTCCCTAATATTCTTACTGTCCTTGAGTCGTTTAAACACAATTTCAAGATCGCTAATCCGTAGGTATAAATAGGTCGGATAGGTTGATGAATGGTCCTCAAGACTTTAGGCGGGAAAATGGACCAAAGTCGCCCGCCAAAAGTAAACTGTCAATTGTAGCTGTACGAAATAGTTTTCCAACTAGTCGTGCCTTTTACCAATTTTTTACTATTCTTGTACAATGACTTGATGCAACAACCAGTTGTATCTTATGCTTTGTGGATAAATGTTTGCCCCTTATTAACTCGAAAGGAAATATTAACTCATTTTTTTCGGCTTTAGATTGTCTCGACTTGTACCAAAAATAAAATAACCAAATAAAAAGATTTGTCAAACTAAAACTTGTTCACATATTAATATGGTGAGATTTTATTCAAATCCTACGGCTCGAAAGGATCTCCTAATTTTTTTCATAAAGGGTTAAATTGGGGTTCACAAACCTTCCTTCGTTAAATGATCGTGACTGAACATTTTCAAAGATATAAATGACTTGTAGGGTTGTGTAAGATTCCGTTGAAATGTTCGGAAGATAGACATAGGTTAGATGATGATAAATGTCATATTTATCTGGCATTATTGAAACCTATACAAGACTAAACAAAATAATTTTTTTATGAGGGAACTTTTATTTTATGGCCCCTTTATTTTTTTGACTTAGACGAATGAAAACACCTGATTTTAATAATTTTTTGGTTATCAATCTGCAGGAACAATTAAAAAAATTGTTTTTGAGGAAAAATGAAGCCTAATTACGAGAGGTTTTTGTTTTAGACTGATATGTATGTATCGTCAGGTAAAGATTGTTTCTTGTTTTTTATTTCAACCACTTTTGCGACTTAGTATACAATTTAATCGACTATATTTTCTTTAAGCGGGATTTTTTTTAAAAACACCCTCCCAGTAAGAGATACACTCAAATTCCACCAAGACACATATACTCAGTGGAACTATGGAACAACTTCTTCATTTACCTTTACACCTGCTGTGAATCAAACACATAAATAAAATCAAAATTATAGTATTGCAAACATTACATGTATCTTCTATACTCGAGCTCCTAACTTTAATAATGTTTCGCATACGGGTATTTATACTCTTATTTTTTAACTCTTATAGTTTTATTTTTATTCCAATCATCATGCCTTTTGCAGCCTAGTTAATTGATGAATGTGTTTTTATTTTTCTTTATTACTGTATTTTACACCAACTATATTTGGTTATTTGATGTCTCTTTGTCTGGCCCCAAAAATATAATCATTTATGTCTATTGGAGTACTATGCAACATAGATCTGCTTAATGATATGAATGTTACCTTAAACTGTCCAAAAAAATATAAAAAAATATGAGCATTTATAACACAACCCGTTTGTTGTTATTCATTTACACCACACCTTGTTTCCATATTAGCATTAAGAGTATTGAAGTGTTTTTTTTTTTTTTTTTTTTTTTTTTTCTTTTTCTCCAGAATATGAGCATTTATAGCACATCATGTTTCACTATAACACCTTTTAGAGCTGCTTATTTTTTTCTTTTCTTGTAGGAATATGAAGCCAAAGCCATCATCAGAAGTAAACCAAATTATTTTCTTTAATTAAATCCAAATTGGATTCGAAATGAAGGAAGTTGTTTCGTGCAACTTGTTTTGGTAAATGGCTGGACCTTTCTTATTTTGACCATGAACCACATATGATAGATTATATCTTACAGAAACAATGTTTGCCGAGTAATGCTCATTATGATATGCCGATTATATATTATGTTGAAGAACGGCCTATACATTTCGGCCGACCGGAATTTTGTCTTATCACTGGTTTTCGTTTTGGCAAGGTAAGTTTTACCTCATATAACTCGGGACACTTAAATTTTAGGAAGCGGGTTTTCCACTCCGTGTAGGTAAGAAAGTAACCAATCTAGATATTCTTGGTCTAATTGAAGATGAGCAGGCATTTGGTATTATATTCGATGAAGATGCAGTACGTCTTTGTCTATTGTTAGCATTGGAGGTCATCTTTATGGGCAGATTACTAATCGAAGAAGATGATGATACACTCTTCCGATTGATTGAAAACCTTGATGACTGGGATGCTTTTCCATGGGGGGAGCATATTTGGAGGCACTTATATGATCAAATTTTGGACGTGGCGGATAAACATAGATATAAATTTCTTGAAGGCATTAACAAAGACCGCAAGTTTGTTCCAACATATACGCCTTCAGGATTTGTTTGGGCTTTCAAAGTTAGTATATTTTTTATTTTATTTTATTTTATTATAGACAGAGTATGCTATTGAGGTTATGTTTCTTGCACTGAATTCTAAGAAGTCATTCACATTTTATAGATATGGATAATGGAATCTTTTGAAAGAAGCATTCTTTGGTGGAATAAAGCGCCAGAAATGATACCAAGAGGAGTATCGTGGTCAAAGAACACTACATTTAAAAGATCAGATTATAAGTGTTAGTACAAATATTACGATATTTAAACTAAACGGTTTCTTCGGTTTTAATAATGACAAACATGTAACTTGTAATACATAATGTAAAATGTGCAAGTTACTTGTAAACACAAAACATCAATGCATACTTACATCAACACCTCCCGAAGTCTCAAGTATGCTTCAACGAAGTCGTAGATTTCCATCCCGACATAAATCACTCAAGGTATGGACAAACAAATCTACTACTTGACAAATGATCAAAGGATTTTATTTTTCTAAACTTCACATTTTTAATGTGACCAAACATTTTTTTCAAAAATATATTTCACAAATTATTTTTGAATTAAAAAGAAATGTTTTATTTTAAAAAATATGTTTGAAAATCCCAACAGTCAAATTTCCCCCCAAAACAGCTCCTATCTTCCCCAAATAAACCTTCCCCACAAAAGACAAAAAAGGAGCGTCCACGGCACCGTTAAGTATGGACGGCTCCACTAAATTTAGTGGAGCCGTCGGGTATTTAGTGGAGCCATAGGTCTGTAACGGTCAGATTTTCCCTTGCCTATAAATAGTGGACCATTCCACACTTCCAACTTGATTTTTCCAGTCCTTTTTCTCTGGTCTAATCCCTCCTCACTTAGATGACTTTCTTTGATCATTTGGAGAGTCTTAGGTTGTTTAAGAGTGATCCAATCATCCACTCAAGTGATCCTCTTCATTCCTCTTGATTAGCAAGAGAAGAACACAAAGTATCCAAGTAGATACAAAGTGTTGTCATCCCTCTTGATTAGCAAGAGAAGAACACAAAGTATCCAAGTAGATACAAAATGTTGTCATCCCTCTTGATTAGCAAGAGAAGAACACAAAGTATCCAAGTAGATACAAAGTGTTATCATTCCTCTTCATTTACAAGAGAAGAACTCAAGGTATCCAAGAAGATACAAGAGTTGGAGTTGTCAGGTCTTGTAACATTTGTTAGACTCTTGATTGTATCATAGCATACATCAAGATTATTTTTCTTTTGTGAGAGAGTGAGTCAAGATTATTGTGATCTTAAGAGATAGTGAAGATCTCTTGAAGCCATTGGGCTTGTGTGATTGATCATGTGGATCAAGGGTAGATCGGGTAGATCGTGGTAGATTGGTGCTAGCTAAGATTAGCACTCGACATCTAGCTTAGTGTCGGAAATAGGGTAAGCGACGTGTATGGTGTAGATCGGGTAGATCGTGGTAGATTGGTGCTAGCTAAGATTAGCACTCGACATCTAGCTTAGTGTCGAAAAATAAGTTAAGCGACGTGTACGGTTTTCTCCGCCTGAAGGGAGTTTGTTGATTAGTGAAGTAACTCTCGAGTTGGGTACTCGGGGAGTGGAGTAGGGCGAAGAGGAGCTTCGTGACCGAACCACTATAAATCACCGTGTCCGGTTTGCGCCTTCTTACTTATCTCTTTACTTTCATTTCATTCTTTATTGCATCATATTCATATTTGCATTGCATTTATGTTTGTGTGGCTAGTTGCTTATGTTATGTTGATTAAGTATGTGTCATGGTTTGATTGTGCTTGTGTCGTAGCTTACTATATTCATCTCTAGATGTTATATGACCATAGTTGACACTTTTCATATTGCGTCACACTTGATCGGGTGTTTGATACAAAAAGATTTTAAGTTTTTAATGGAAACGTATTCAACCCCCCCCCCCCTCTACGGTTTCCACAATTGGTACTAGAGCCACGTCGCTCAAATTTTTAAAACAAATGGTTTTCAAAATTGAGTACGATCCATGTATCAAATTACCTATGAAGGTGATAAAATATGAAAAGTATTTAGTTGTTTAATACTTACAAGTTTTGTTGTCAAGTATACTTTGTCATACTAGCTTGAAGGTTTTCTTAAACCGCTAAAAGAATAGTGTTTTTAAGTGTCTGGTCATGTTTTCAGAACGAGTCATTAAGTCATGCAGTTCTGAATCAGAAAACAGACCACGGTACCACTAAATATGGTACGGTACCGTTATATTTAATGGTACCGTGAGTCATTTAATGGTGCCGTGCATCTGTTTGTCTGTTTTTCACTTTTGGTTCATTTTCAGAAATCCATATAAAATCAACCATAAGTCTGTACGAGTCGTGTCGCCCATTATTTTAAACAATGTTGAGTCTACTTTCATTTGAGAAATAATTTTATGAATTAGTTCTAAATGAAAGAATATTAAAGTCTTTGATTTTTGACTAAAGGTCTTCTGGTCACACAGTTTGCGTAAATTTTTGGTCAAACTGAAAAAGGGCGATTCAACTTTTAAACCTTGACGTGTTTTCAAAGTGACTCAGCAAAAATCTTTGAAATGGGGAGGAAACCAATTCATTGTCAAATAAAATCAAGCTTAGTATACATTGTTATACCTAATACACAAAATGACGATAAGTATTTTTTTTGTGTGTTAAGCTAAATTGCTATTTGCTTATTATAGTTTTCAGGTTTATGCATTTATAAGGCTCATGCTAAATGACTTGCACTATATTAAGTAATTAGTTTGCATTGCATATAGGCATCAACCATTTTTCTTGCATTTGTTGCAAGTTTTCAAAATGGTTCAGTAACCTTCTTAGGAATAGAAACTAAGTTGGTAGATCATGTGTGTCGAAAGATATTGTCTTACACAATTATTTTTCCAAAGGTTTAAGTGTAAAAAGTATATCACCCCAAAATACTTAACACTTTCATAAAATCCGTAACATGATCTTTAAAACATTACATTATTTTGTCTTGTTTGACCATGGGTTGTCTAAACAAGATAAAAAGTCATTTTAATACATTAGTATTTATGTAAAAGAAAATGTATTAAACTTGCATCGATTTAACACACATACAAAATGTTTTAAACATTTAGTATTTTATGTATGTTGTATAAAAATAGTTAAGATAATTATTTTTATACTAATGAGGTGTCGAAAAACTAAAAGTATTATACTTAATAATATAAATAGTTTTTCTCAAATAAAAATAAATGACAATATCGAAGTAGTAACTTAATATGTCATTAACCTCACACATACAAGTAGTATTAGAATAAATGGAACACACTCCTTAAATTTTTATTTTCTTTTTAAAAGGAGTGATCGTGAGGGTCAAGAAAGATTTCGAGTACATATCAATTCATTATTCAAACTATGATTGATATCATCATCGAATCTAATTGACAAGTTTTCGAGTGTGGACATGAAATTGGAGTCATTATTTGTTTAGCTTCAAGATAACATCAAAACATGATGAAACATATTATCTTGAATCTACATACTCAATCACACTCGATTGTTATGAAAATAATGACGTCCTCTCAAGACGAAAATAATATGCATCGGATCATAACTCACACTTGTGTTGAAGATGCCATGTTAAGTCTTCTTGTCCAATGGTTGTGTTCCAAACTTTAAACTAACATGTTTAAAAGATGCATAAAATACACAACCAAGTAGGATTGACAACTTGGATGTTTCATCCGAAATATACAAGTAATTTACATTGCAATGCAATTGGTAAATGTGTCATTTCCGAAAAACCAAACACGAGCAAACAAACAACATATGTAAACTTTGCTCATGAACAAATCAACACTCAAAGCTACATGTCTAGTAAAAGTGTCACACATAATATGTTATTAACTATTATGTAAGTCATCAATCTTTGAGAATATCACATGTATGTCTCTTATCAAAAGATTGACAAAAGATAATCTATATCTCATGCATCTTATTTTCTTTGTAACATGAATGGTTATGTTACAAGAGAATACATTGCATCCTGTTAACAAATATAGGATATTAGAGTTGAATAATAACCCAATACAACATGTGTCATTGCATAAACAAGTAAAATTGGTCATACACTAAAATACTTGTTTCACAAAGCATTCGTAAGAGTGATAAGTTTCCTCTTAGAAAAGCATATTTGTTGAAATATACAATATGTCTCATTTTTAATATAATGCTCACAAGATCTATTGAGGTATGTAACCTTCACTAGATTCTTTCTCAAGATATGTAATGGAGCATTCTTGAAACACACACGATGTAGTAGGTTCTACATTGTATCACATTAGAGTGTCTCTTCGTTCTAGGAAACCAAATCATGTTAAAATAACATGTAACAACTCAACAAACAATGATAATGTCCAAGAGATCATAAAATACACCATCTTCATCAAATAACCTCTAAATCTCAAATACGAAATTAAAAACATTTCGCTTGCCTTTGTTAGGAGTTGTGTAAGACATGTCATTCTCTTAACCAAATTTGAATGTGTGGTTAGTTGAGTCATATTAGGCCATATATTAGCAAAACAAGCTAATATCATCTTTGATATACTTCGATAAACAAATATGGGAATTTGAATTTTTCTAACATGAGAATGACTACTGGAGAACCTATCGCACTAGAAATTCAATTTGACCTAACGGTTGAATTGCTTCCAGGAGAGAAGCTGGGTTCGTGTATAACCCATAAAAATGGTCGTGTTTAGCCTTAATTGAGCACCACTAGTGATAGTCTCATACTCATTCTCTAACTTAAAAAATTTTCATTCCTACATCTGACTAGAGATAGTTTACATCGGTGAACTTTATCTCCCATTAGGATTTCATTTTGAACAAGTAGTAATTAGGATCTGCCTTAGCAAACCTAGATTGCTTGCATCCCACATACGTGTTTCAAAATGATAACATGTTCTCATAAGACATGATTAAATGTCTTCATGATCTTAAATGCTAAATGATGATCATGTTTTGCATGATGGTTGCATTTATTTCTTATGTGCATTTTACATGATCTGCTTGTAAAGTTTGCACTCACGCTATGCTCTTTTGACACATTAGGAATTAGGTATGCCCATCACTATGAACCCTTAGAAGTCATAGAGTCATACACTAGTGTCAAAACCTATAAGTTAGAGTAGTCGCGAAGTTGTCCTAATTCCCCAATCATCACTTCGCCTTCTTCCAAGTAATACACCCGTTTGTCATGGTAAGGTTAGATACAAACCTAGTAGAACTCGGAGTAGGATTGACAACTTAAATATTTCGTCTGAAATATTCAAGTCAGTTTAACTTGCGATCATAATTGTTAAATGTCATATCCGAAACATCATACTCAAGCCTTTTAACAACGTATGTTAAAACGCTCATCCCAAAGCTAAAAGCTAACATCAACCCTCGGGTGACAAAGGACTCACGAGTTGCTATTTAAGTGATTAGTAGTTCCTTTCATCCTCGTGTGAATATACACATCTTAAGATCCCAAACCCTGCTGCGAACCAGCACCATAGGCCTAGCTTTACATCTTTCAAAACCCCGCGAAACACTCACGTGCGAAGCACATCGAAATCCGTAAATCAACCAAACCTCTCAACCGAGAATCCCTTAACCATCTCCGTCTAGGTCTAGGAATGATGGAACATATTCCATAAATCTTATGACTATTTAAATATTTCACTGGAAATATTAAAGTCATCCCTCGTATCCCTCTTATGACTACTTGAATATTTCACTGGAAATATTGTAGTCATCTCGTGTGTCTCGTCTCATGACTCTTTAAGTATTTCACTGGAAATATTGAGTCATTCTTTAAATCCCTCTCATGACTATCTAAATATTTCACTGGAAATATTAAGTCATCCTTCACATCGCTCTAATGGCTACCTATGTATTTCCTTGGAAATATAATAGTCATTTCTTCTCGTCTAGTACCGTTTGAAGAATTTATTAGGTATAAATTCTCGCCTCGTGTCAAAAAGTCTCACTACGCAAATATGAATAGGGGTTTTTCTGGGGCACATTGGCCACTTTTGCCTGCTATGCTTTCTGGTACAACTAAAATTGCAGGTACATCTACTGCTGAGCAAGTGGAGCCATCCCATGAGGAGCAAACTCTGGAACAACCCAGATTCCTCACACCACAACCAAGTTCATCATCATCTCCACCCAGAGCTCCTACACCACAACCACCATCTCCTACACCCTCTCCACACCACACCCAGGTTCCAAGTCCTATTCAGGAGGAGGAATCTACCACAATGACTTTGGAAGGACTTCTACAGCTGGTGCCTTCTTTGGTTCAAAGGATTTCAGCTTTGGAGAAGGCCAAACAGACTTTGAGTAATGCTGTGGTGACTTTGGTGAAGAAGGTTAAGAAGATGGAGAAGGTAATGCAAGCTAAGGGGATTGCTTTTGATGAATAAGACGGTGAAGATGAAAATTCTTCCAAACAGGGGAGGAGTTTGGACAAGGAAAAAGGATTTAAGACACCTTCTCAAAAGAAAGCTGCTGGTGATAAAGACATAAGTCCAGAAGCCATGGAAGCAGCAGAAACCTTGGCTCAATCTCTCAGTAGAATTAAGAGAAAGAGGAAGTTGGTACTTCATGATTCTGATAATGAAGATGTTAAGCAGGATAAGACTGGTGATGCAGTTAATGCTGGTGAGGTCATTAAGTCTGGTGGTCAAGAAAAGTCTGGTAAGCTTGTTAGTTCTGCTCATGAGGATAAGTCTGGTGATGAGGAGCAGCCTAAATCTCAAAGGGAAGGAAAACAAATTCTAGTGGAAACTCCTAAGCCTAAGAGGACAAAGAGACAAGAAAGAGAAGAGCAAGCTTCTCTAGCTGAGCTTGCAAGATTACAAGCAGAAGAACAGGCTGAGATAGAAAAGGTGGAAGAACAGAAAAGGCAAGATGAGCTATATGCAAAAAGGTTATCAGAAGAGTCTGAAGATCCTGTTATGTCTTTGATTGAAGGAGATGATGAGCTGAGGGAAAAGTTTGAGGAACTTAGATCAATTCCAGGTTTGACTGCAGAGGAGAGAGCCAAACAACTAGCAGAGTTCATAAATACTAGAAGAAATGAAGAAACTTTGGGGGATTTTATGTCTATGATAAGACAGACTCAAAAGAAAACCAAGGTTCTCAAGAAGATGTCTAAGGGAGAAAAGATGCATAGTATGAAGATGTATCTAAAGAACATGATGTACTCAACCTTTGCTGAGATGAAAGGCAAATCATATGAAGATGTTCTGCAAAGGTATCAAAGGGCATTTGAAAGGGATCAAGGTTACAAACCCATTGATTATGAAGATTCTTTGAGATGGTGTTTTAAAAGACAAAAGGTGTCTGAAGGTGAAAAGATAGAGAAAGTGACTGAGACTGAGAAAGTAACTGAAGCTGAAAAAGTATCTGAAGAGAAAAAGGTAAAAGAAGAAGTGGAAAAGCCCATTATTGTGTGTACAAGGAGGAAAAGTATAGCAAGAAGGAGAAAATCCAAGATAGTAGTACAGGAAGAGGAAGAAGAAGAAGAAGAACCTTCATCTGAGGGTTGTACTATGGGAACAATTCCTGAAAGCTCTAAGGAGCCAGCTAAAGTTGTCAAATATCAAATAATTAAGACTGGTCCAAGAGCAGCTTATCAAATCATAAGGGAGGACAACACTGATGTTGTATACCTTAACTTTCCAGCAATTCTAAATGATGTGAGTAGAGAAGATCTCCAAGAGCTCTACAAGTTGGTAAACATCAAACATGGAGACAATGTACATGAAGAAGAATTTGAGAGGTATTTTGGGGCGATTTAAAAGTGATGTTTGAGCCACCTTCAAGAGCAGATGAAATTTGGAAGTTGCCTTATCAGCAAGAAGTTGTGAGATGGAGGTATTTTCATAGATGTAGGGTGCATTGTTTAACTCTACAGATGGCTCACATTTATATGCTTGCAGAAGTGGAATATCCTTTACCACCTAGGGTCTGCAAAGCAATGTTGGAAAAGAAGTTATATGCTGATGAGAAGGATGAAGGGTATGAGCAACTTTTGGATTTGGTTATGGTACAATCTTTGAAAGAACCATATTGGGGTGTTTAAGAATGTTTGAAAGAATTTTCATAAGTTGATAAGTGAGACTAAAGGAACTTCTCACTTGGTGAAGGTGCATAAGTCCACCATGTCTAACCCACATAAGGACTGGCTAATCCAGAGCAAACGGCTCTGGTAAAGATATCTCAAATCCGTTTATGGCTGACAATTTGCCAAAAATTGTATGGTAATCAACTCACCATATCTGAGATAGTGAAGAGTTGGCTAGCCCACAAGATTATGGCTTGTGGTAAAGGCTGTGGAAAACCATAACATGGTAATCAATTCACCAAGGTGAGGTGCATTCCACCAAAGAATTGGCTAGTCCAAAAGCAAACGGCTTTTGGTAAAGACAAAACAAATCTATTGATAGCTGATGGTTTGCTAAAAATCATATGGTTATCAATGTACCATGGTCTTACATACCAAAACATTGGCTACTCCAGTAGTTAATGGCTATCTGGTAAAGAGACAGCAAATCCATTAATTTTCAATGATTCACCTCTCACAGGAGTTAACACACTTGGAAGTGATGAGAATAGTATGAAACTTAAAAAGAATTGATGTACAAGTAGTCATGGTTGCTGAAAAGATCAAGTGGATTGAAGATCAGATGGTGAAAAGTTTATTCAAGTCAAAGTTGTTGATAAAGATCAGATATGATATTTTGAAGAGATTAGAGATAATTCCAAGGGTTAAAGATTCAATCCTTAGAAAGCTTATTTGGAAGGAACTTGAAGTTCATGGAGCATGAAGATCAAGTTAGGGTAGGATTGTTGGGAATTATCACAAGACAAGAGAAGACTTAATGTGATGAACAGACTTAAGTCTGCTGAGCTACGTAGTTAAGTCTGTTAGTTATAATTATAGTTAAGTCTTCCAGTTCAGTTGTTAAGTCTGGTAGAGTAATTTATAGTTAAGTCTTGTTGACTTTAGTCATTAAGTCTGTTTATGTATTATAGAAGGTTGTTAGCTATAAGTTAGGAAAGGATACGTAATTATCTTTAGAGAAGATACATATATCCTTATACACGTTTTGTATCTAGGGTTTCCTTGGTGTATAAAAGGAACCCTATAGAGTTAGTTTTGAGGACGAGTTTTATGCAAGTTAGTCGTGATTAAAAGTTAATAGAATACGAAGTTAGTTATTATTGTGTTCTTCATTGTTCATTGTTAAGATTCCGCATTAGCAATAAACAGTTTGTTAGAGTTTCTTACTTAGATCAATTTGGATTTATTCAAGTTGTCTACTAAGTAATCAAGGCTACTTAGAGATCCATAATTCGTGTGGACCTACATAACTCGGTTGAAGGAAATGAAATTTTTGATGATTGAAACTGCTGTGAAGGACCCAGACGTGGTGTATTGGATAACAAAGAAAAAGATCGAATCAAGAAAAAATACAACCTCCAACCTCCTCAGTAGAGTTAGGATTGTGTTTATTTTTATGTTGTAGTTTTTACTCATTTTTTTTTTTTTTTTTTTTTTTTTTTTTTTTTTTTTTTTAATTTCGTTGTTATTTTTTTTTTCGTTGTATTTTTTTTATTAAGTATGTAATGTTATGTTATTTTAATTAATGTTATGTTTTTAAAAATGAAGTATTTATAAGTTTAGGGGTTGAAATTGAAAATATTTGATATAAAGGTGAGTTATGGTTGGGAGTGTTAAAGTTGAGTTAAAGGTGAGTGTGTTAAAGCTGACGTGGCAGTGTGTTAAAGGTTAACCCTGTGTTACGGTTGGGAGTGCCCTAAGCATTTCACGGTTCAAAGTAAAATGAAGCTAACATAGATCAATTTGTTAATCACTTTTAGTTTATTTTATTATATCTATATATTTTGGATTGATATCACAAAATTTGTGTGTGTTTGTTTTGTTTTGTATGCAAAAGTATTACTTTACTATGATACTGGTAGTGTATCAATATTAATGGTTCAAGACCATTAAATACACGCTCGGATCAAGCCCATCACCAAGGCCTAATCAACATTTGATAAATGTCCGGCTTAAATCCCAGGCCACGTAGGGCCTGGAAAGATCTCTCAGGCCTGACTGAGTAATGATGTAACATCCCTAAAATTTGGTACAGCCGAAGACTAATCAAAGCATCGGGGTGTTACGGGGATTGGTATACAACACAAGCACAAGAAAACGGAATAGCATCATCCGTTTAAATAGAACATTTTTGTAACACCCCCGAAATCTGGTTTAACGGAAGCATACATGTTTGGGTGCTACTAAATTGGTATCACAACACAAGGAACAAAGAACGGTTTACCTCAACCGTTTAAAATAGATTTCATATTCAAAAGTGATTTGCTTACAACATTTCAAAAATGGTGCGGAAATATAAGCCCATAAAAGATTTCAAGTGGTCCCACATATATCAGAGTCTTCACTGACCATGCCATGTCATGCCAAAAGCCTTCACAAATAAATTATCGCCTTAAACATGAAAATACATACTAAAAAGGGTCAACACGAGGTTGGTGAGTTCATAGATTTAATAAGAGTTTTGTGGGCATTGTATTGCTCAAAAGTTATAATAATGAAGTTTAATGTAAGTTTTGTGAGCATTGTATTGCTCAAAATGATATTAAAAGTTTTGTGCTCAAAATGTTATGATAATGGTGTTTACCTTAAAGACAAATTTGAGATGTAGACCATGGGTAGGGTATGTTTCCCAAAATAAAATATTCTATTACGCTAGCTCTAAGTTCATGCAACCGAAGCTCGACCGTTCATTGCACTAAATCCTAGCACATAAATAATAATAATGGGGGCCCTTAGCGAGTGCTTAACTATAATAATAGAAAACGATCTCTAATTGAGTCGTTTTAAAAGATTTTCATTCGAACTTTACAAATATCAGAGTTTACAAAATGAGGTCCCAGTAGTTTTATAGTTTATTAAATAAGTTTTCAAATGATAATTAGATTTTAGCCTTCTATCAGTATCCGTGCCCCTCCGTGCCATCCTTGTTCATTATGGACCTGAGATAAACATGCTAAAAGTGTCTACACAAAGGTTGATGAGTTCATAGAGTTTATAAGTAAACAGTTGATTTCGATAGTCAAAATTTGAGTGAAATCTATAGTGTTTGCATAATAATCAGTTGAACACAAGTTTCAAGTTTAAGAAGATAATTGCAACGAATACAATTATGGGTAAATAATAATTATTGCTCTAAGCTCATGACACACAAACGTTAACAGTAGGACATCATAGTAATGAACTAGTGATGTAAGTTACTGACATAATTAAATGAAAGTAACAAGGCCCTCGGGTAGGAGTTTGCCAACTCTTTCTTTGTTCTCAAATAAAGTGCATTTGGTTACCTATCCGGCTAACACAAATGGGTCGTCAATTTCAATAGATCTATTCACTATATTCGCGTTCACTCGCAAGTGATTAATGGCTCATGATATGAGGGACTTTTAATGGCAACAGTGGTTAACTTAGGCAATATTAATCAAGATATCATACAGAAAGTACTTGTGTTCAGCATGTAATAAGTTTTAATAAGTATATAGAGTGTTTCATCAATCGAGTAAAACGAGTAAGATTTGTAAATAAAACGAGCATGTATCTCCCCCAAAGAGTTCAAAATAAGAAAAGAGGGGCTATGACTCACGGTAATCCGTAAAAGTTTAGAGTACTTGTGAAAGTAAATGAAAGTAGTTGAGCATGTATCTCCCCCAAAAGTAATTCAAAACGTATAAAAGTAGGGGCTATGAAACTCACCTTAGTAGTCTGGATGGAAAACAAATCAAATATAGCGAATAAAATGCTCCGACATGCAACCTAGGTGAATATGTCAAGTTTCAGTATTCGTATTCAAATATACGTGATTTTTAATATTTATATCGTAACGTTTTTGTTAACGGGTAAATGTTAATTGAGACAACATGAAGTCTCTTCAAAAGTTGGTGGATGATAATATTTATCATTTTTCCTTTTTATGTTTCGTTTGATCGTTTATCGATATTTCATATATATAAGTTTTATAAATAATCCTGAGTTGTTAAATATATTTCTTATATAAGTTTTATAGCAAATCCCGAATAATTAAGTAGTGAAATATATTATTGAAGTATATATAAAAATATTGCACTTTATACCCTTGAACTTTCATAAAATGACAACTTTTACCCCTCAACTTTGATGAAATGACTGTTTTTACCCTATAGTTTCAAAAATGACATTTTATACCCACTAATATGGATCGTTGACAAAATCAGCCCTTGTATTACTAACTTTGTAAAATTTACACTTTCGGCCCAAGAAAACTCCATCTTTCAAAATCTACACGTTTTACCCCTAAAGCTTTTATTATGTTTCGTTCGTAGTCCTTACTTCGTTTTTAAAGTGTTTTAAGTTTAAAAAGAGGCGGGGCTTGCTACGGCTTATTGAAATAAGTTTGAAAATAAGTTGTATAGGGCTTATTGGCTTAATTTCTAGCTTATTGCTTAAAATCAAATTAAAAAGAATGTAAAAGGGCACGTTTGTTTTGTTACAACTCGCCCAAAAGAAAAATTAATAAGAGCGAGACCGTGCGATATTTTTACAACTTTCTTGATCCTTTTAAGAGTTTGCTAGGTGGTCTTTCTAATGGTTCATATTCGAAGTTGTAAGCTTTTGTGGTTTGCTCGAAATAATTTATTGAAAAGGGGTGTTGGGGCGTTTTTATTAAAGGGGTGTTTGTTTTGATGCGCGACCAACCTAAACAATGCTCAATTAGAGAAGGGGCGAGACAATGTTTTTATAACCCTTTTGTTCCTTTATTATCTATGCTGTGAGGTCTTTTAAATGGCCAAGTTTCAGATTTTATGGACATTATTTTATGGTCGAAATAAATGGACAAAGAGGGGCGTTTAAGAAAAGATTTTGGAAAGTTTAAGTTTCGGGTTTAAAACAGGCCCTACTACCCAGCCCTTGTCGTACGTTTTTAGGACTAGTGCTCCTGTGATTTTGAAGAAAACGTCATTCCGGACAACTTTTGTGTTTTAACTTTTTGATTAAACGGACTAGAAATACCTCGTTTCGCGTTTTTAATGGATCTGTCACAGAAACTTGACAGTTTCATGACAAAGTTGTCGGAAATTTCATTTGGCCGTATCTTTTGACTCGTGTACTCGTTTTAGGTGATTCAAATTGCTACGTCTTCGCTTTAATTTTGTCTACAACAATACGTAAATTACCAAGTCTATATGTAGTTGGTTTTGTAGAAAAATTGTACAAAAGTCCATCATTTTTACACCAATTAACCGAAATTAACATATAAGTTCTTTAACTTGTTTTTAATGATTTTGTACATCATGAATTCAATATAAGGAACATATATAGCATGAATTAAGGATAAGAAACATGTAAATGATGTTGAACAAGAGTGGGAGTTAGTTTTCTTACATCTTTTGGCTTTCAATTAAGAAAGAAAATCAAGATTCAAGGACTAGGACAAGGACTTAGAGCTCTTCTCTCTTGGATTCCTTCACTACTCATGTATGATCAAGGTTGTGCTAGGGCTTGTGAAAGACTTTGAGAAGGGATTTTGGTGACTTTAGTGGATTCAAACTCAAGGAAATCACCAAGGAGTGCAAAGGACTTGATTGGAAGTACTTGTATCTTCAAACTTGTAGTAATACTTGAAGTTGGAAATCAAATGAAGAGTGTATGTGTCTTTTGTTATGTTGAACGACTACAAGATACCAAGAGGAGGTTTATATAGCCTTGTAATAGTCAAAGGAGGTGCAAGGTGTAGAAGACCAAAAGATAATATGGAAACTTTCATAGGAAGTTAGCATACTTGGTTAATTTTAGGCCATATGACTTTCCAATGCTCATCACCAAGCCACCAATGCTTGGTGTGGTGCTTAAATTTCGTCCATATGGTTATATGGATGACTTGATTGGTCATTTTGATATTATCTTGATATACGGAGTGAGTTTTGGTCCCGGTAATCGCTAACTGTAAGCCGTTAAGTCACGAAACTTAAAACCGGGTATCCTAAAAATATGAAACTTCTAAGAAATGTTAAAACATATCAATATACTCTAAAAAGTATATTAAATGAGTGATAAGTTTTATCGGGGTGCTTAATTGTCGTAAAAACCTAAAACCGTAGGCTTAAAACGCGTAAAACGCAAAACCGAAAAATGTAAATTTCCAAAACTCTTGATTAGGTTTAGAGTATAGATTTTAGTTCCATGCTTTAAGCACTTGTACTACAAGCATTAGGGACTTGTACTTTAAGTTTGTAAATTATAAGAAAATCCAATTTAAGGCTTGTGCATTAAGGAATTGTATTATGTGATTTACAATAGGTACACTAAGGTTTATAATAAGATTTATACTAATATTAAGTTTCTATGCATTAAGGACTTGTACATGTGCAAGAAAGACTTGTACATTTCTATTTTTTTTATAAAAATCAAGTACATATTAATTAAGGTTTGTGATTTTATTTACATAAAATCATAGAATTGTAAATTTAGGGCTTGTAATGGGAAGTAAAGTAAAGTTAGGTTTTCGTGCTTTAAAGACTTGTACTATAGGTATAAAATGTTGTACTTTAGTATTTGTGATTTAGTTGTGTAAAATCATAGTTTATAATAAATTAGGGTTTCGTAAAAACTCTAATAGAAGTAAATGTTTAGTTCATATGTTTAATAATCGTACGTTAACAAAATAACGTAAAGTGGTAAGTAAAAGTTGAAAATTTTTATTACTTGACATATGAGGAATGTTTATTTGAATTGAACTTAAGACATGTGGTGCTGGTGAGCATTTTTATTAGGAATGTGAGTTACGTCGCATTAGTTTGTTGTTGTGATAAGATAAACTTGTAACGTTTAATATTTAAAAAAAAAACATGGAAAATGGATAAGTATTCTCTCGTTAGAATATTAATACAAGTGAAAATTTACCGGTGGTTACATTAACCCAATACACTCGTAATTCGACTTAATATACGCACGCATTGACTCGTCTGGCCAACCGGACGGGGGAGTCACCCCAATAGATCTATTCATATTAATCGCGCTCTCTACCCGGAATTAACGGTGCATGAAGGTGGGCATAATTGTGGGTTCTAGAGGCTTAGACTAACTACGCAATAGTTTGATAAAAATAATGTTGGTCCATAAAATAGTTTTGTATGTTTCTCACCCCAAGTTTTATAAAACAAGTATAGGTTAAATTGAGCTATAATTCACATGCGTATTGGTCAATTACATAACACCTTCAAACAATCAAATAATTCATGTCTTTAGATAAAACAAGTTATTTGTTTATGTATATGCATGCATTTAGTTTAAAAACGAGCATGTATTCTCCCCCAAATATTTATAAAACAAGTTAAAGGTAGGGGCCATGAACTCACCTTGTCTTGGAGCAATGCAAAAACATCACAACCGTCACAACTGGCATAAAGGGCAACGATATCGAGGGTATGGGCACGATGGTGCCGGATCGGCATAACCCAACATATATATTTATCTCAGAATACGCCTCGAAGAATAAAGAGTTTTGAAAGGACGAGTGTTTTAGTTTTCGTGGATTACTCGTATTAAAGTTTGTAAAAAGTTTAGTGTTTAAGTTTCGTGTGGTGGTAAGAATACATATACTCAAGAATACTCACGCCAAAAGGAATAGGAATTCGACACAGTCGAGAAAAGTACGAACAGGAGTTTGAGTCGAGAAAGGAATGACAAGCGAAGACAAAGAGAATAGTGACAAAGGAAAATGTCAAATAAGTTTATTAATATGTTTCGGTGTTTATCCAATAACCCCAAATAGTTTGGAAATAATTAATATAGTTTTGGAAAAGTAATTTAAGTTCTAAAAGAAAACTTAAATTTAGTATATTAAATAGTAAATGCTTTTCATGTTAATAAAACTACAAGTTCCGATTATTGTCGGGTTTTATAGGATAAAAGGTTTTGAAATATAAAGTATAAGTTGAGGAAATTAAAAAATCATGTCGCGTCCATTTATAAAATTTTCAAAAGTTGTCGTGATTTTAATAAAACTTAGTTTCCTCAAAGCAATATTTCCCGAAAAGTTTATAATGAGAACAATTGGTGGTAATAATTAATCCTACATTTTAGAATATTTATTAGTCGTCTAGTCTAAAATGTCTAATTAGTCCGATATAGATAATTTGTCCAATGATGTTATCCAATATTCAAATATCCGGTTAGTTAAGTTTAATTAATAACTAGTTTTAGATGTGTTAAATGTGTTTATTAGTTGTCGGGTTTTATGACTCGTTAGTAGTACATTTTAGTCGCTTGGAGTCCATTTCCCAAATATTAGTATTTACACTTACTGTCAAACCCAATATACCTTATCCCAAGTCTTTTAAGATTTGGACTAACTCTTTTACTTGTACTTGGGTTCATAACCCTTTTTCAATAACAGATTTATTTTAAATGACACCATGGGCTTGAGGCCCATGGATTTGACAATCCAAATGCAAGATATGATAACCCAACACAAACCCAAATTATAACTTACTCAAATTTAGTCCAACCCAACATATTATTTTAACCCAATGTGACACAACGCACCGAATATATTGTTAATCCCAATCGCACCACAGGTTGAATAAAACTCAAACAGGTTCGACTCTGATTCATATGTTTATACTCCACACATTCATGAAGACAAGTTTCTAACTTAAGCTTGTCAAATTTTTGTTTAACCAACCATTAAATTAAGCTAATCAAAACCATACGCACCCTATATATGACATAAACAACCCATCGCAACCAAAAAGGCTAGCATTTTAGGTGACACCATTTCAAATCTAAATTCAAACCGGGATCAAAACTGACCCGACTCTTATTTACTGCTTCAAACGAACACCTCTTAGCTACTGCTATCCTAACGCACACTTTGTAATGTTAAAATAATGCAAGTGAATACACTCTACCAAAATGGATTTAAATCATCACCCCTCAGCTACTGATAACTAAACTCGAACAACACAAGATTTTGTAACTCATGACGCCTACTCGCATAACACGACCAATCAAACCAAAACCATAAAATGGTGATGTCGACTAAGAAAGGCCAACAACACACCCTCTTGGGGTTTATCGAGCCGGGAACAACAAAAACCCGAATAATAATTCTAACCAAGACTAAGAATAAGCCACAACTCTAAAAATGAGTTAATAACAAACATCCAAGAACACCAAGAATTCAACAAAGATGAACACTGATGAACTCAAATAAGTACATTTTATTATCATCATTTATCCTATGTATTTGACTTGTTTTATTATATTATATATGAGAATTGATACTTAATTGCTTACTTTTGTAATTCTCAGGTAAAAACAAGCATTTGGTGAAACTTAGCGATTATGGACTAAAAACGGAGTAAAAGAATCAAGTTGGAAAAGTCTGCTGAATTGAAGAGATTAAAGGCCATTGCCTGACTTTGAAGCATGCGCCGCATCTGATTTTATCATGCGTCGCATATGAAACTTTGGTCAACGAAGAAGAACCAACTTATTCTACTCCAGATACGCCGCATCGGACCAATCCGATGCGCCGTATCGGCCATACACAATCCTTACCAAAGAAATCAAGTGAAGATTAGAAGCTTAATGAAGAAGTCAAGATTACAAGTCGACACTTGAAGATGCTTTCGTATTTTGGCCATAAAATCTTCATCCGGACTCCGATTTAGTTGATTCAAGCGGCCACGCGAAGAGAAAAAGAAAATCTATCTGAATCTGAAGGAGATGCGGCGCATCTGGTCTTTAGATGCGCCGTATTGGGAGATGAGGCGCATCTGTTCTTTAGATGCGCCGTATTGGGTCAGTTTAAGACTTGGAGGCTACGTTTACTTATAGATGCGGCGCATCTAACTCTCTAGATGCGCCGTATCGACCCAGATTTCAGAATCTATAAATACCGAGCTCATTAACGAATTAGGGTATCTTTGGGAACCCTTAGGGCCATTCCCAGACGATCAAGGCCTCTCAAAATAGCAGAAGATCACCCTTGAAGACCCAATCATCCTTGAAGAACATCTCTAATCATTGTTATATTACTTAATCATTCGGTTAGCGTATCGTATTCACTATGTTTCATACTCTATTCATTATGATTATGTTTATGTACTTTGTTACAGAGATTATGGGCTAACACCCTTTGGTGTTAGCCAAGTTTATGATTATTTGATGGTTTAATTAGTTTCTAATTCGATTGGTTGCTTAGTCTTCGTTTTGATTACTTTATTAGTTTATACTTCATTAATATCGTTTGCGTGATTAATGTAAGCTCCTTAAGGGCTAAATAATATATAAACATGGTAATCATTAAGCAGCTTTATGCGGGTTCTGATTAATTGTGACAGGATTAGTCAGTCAAAAAGACTTAAAATGGAATCTAGAATAGGATAGACATAAGTAATCATTAAGGGTTTACTCGCCGATAAGATTAGAGCCAACGCTTTGGTGACTTTTATTAGTGCATTGATAACCTATGTGTCTAGCTGAGCATTGCTTGGGTCGCCATGCCCCTTCCTCGCCTATTTAGGATAGACCGCGCCTAGTCGTGAGCACCGTCACTACATGTCTTAGAAACTTATCAAAACTTAATCTTATATGACTAAACTTGGTTAACATGTTCTTCCTATCTTTGGTGTCTTCATACTTGTATTGTTTGTTTTACTTAATTAGTTCATTAGAAAACCAAACTCGTGCCAGTCTCTCAGGCTGAACCCCCTTTTGCTTTAGTTTAGGATTAATTTAGTAGAGTCGAATACCTTTAGAATTAGTATATTAGAAATCTCACTCTTAGTGATCGACACCCTACTTACCAACTAGGCTACATTGATCGGGTACACTGCCCGTTAGTGTTTGTTATAGGTTAAGTCGGCAAAATATAAATGTAAAACTTGATAAGGAATAATCACCTATACAACGACACATCAAGTTTTTGGCGCCGCTGCCGGGGAGTGAATTTATCTATTTGCTAGTTTTATTGGTATTTTCTGTTTTTAGTTTGTTTTTGTGTGTTTGGTTTGTTTGTCTGTTAGTTTGTTTATATTCTGTGTGTCTGTCTCAGAAGGGAGATACGGCGTATTATTGTCTGTGAATACGGCGCATCTTTCTGTTTCAATACGGCGTATTCTTGTCTGTGAATACGGCGTATTGACGTTCTGTGGGCAAAATTTTTTTTTTTAGTTTGTGTGATTTAGTGTTTAAATTTAAATAAAAAAAAAAAAAAAAAAAAAAAAAAAAAAAAAAAAAAAAAAAAAAAAAAATTACAGGAAGCTAATACGGCGTATCCATTGTCAGTTGGATACGGCGTATTAACTTGTATCGCATACGGCGTATCTATTGTCTGTTAGATACGGCGTATCGACCTTCTGTGACCCAAAAATATTTTTAGTTTTTATTTTATTTTATTTTTAGTGGTTAATTAGTTTTTAGTATTTTTATTTTTTGTTTGGTCTACTGTTGTTCTTCTTGGTTGTTTTGTTTTTCAGGAAATCATGGTGATCGAGAAAAACATTAATGAACTGACCATGGAAGAATATTTCCAATATGCAAGATACGATGAAGAAAAGTGGTACACAAGATTCAAGAGAGAAACCAGGTTTGAATTGAAAGGGCACTTTCTAAAGGAGCTACGCGATAATGCTTTCAGTGGTGCAGAAAATGAGGATGCTAATGAGCATGTTGAAAAAGTGGTCGAGATCGTTGATTTGTTTCATACACCTCATGTAGGGAAAGACCATATAATGTTACAAGTATTCCCGATTTCACTCACTGGACAAGCATATCGATGGATTAAAACTATTCCTACTAGAAGCATCACTACATGGGCCGATCTGAAGGCTAAATTTTTGAACAAGTATCATCCTCCATTAATGACTGCAAAGAAGGTTCAAGAAATCAACAACTTTAAGCAAAGACCGGAAGAAACGCTTTATTTGGCGTGGGACAGGTTTAAAGAATTACTTTTTAAATGTCCTCAACATTATTTAACTGACATGCAGGTTGTGATTGCCTTCTATATGGGTTTGGATGTGGCTACTCGGATGATTTTAGATTCTCAGAGTTTTATACCTAAAATGAATGCTAAAGACGCCTTAACCGCTATACATGAAAGAGCTGACCACTGTTTAAGGTGGTATAATGGGGCATTCAAAAGACATACAGGTAATGATGATTCTGAAATTTTAGCTACAATTACTGTTCAAATAGATAACCTTGGCAGGGAAATAAATAAGATGAATGAAAGGATATATACCATCGATAATCGCTACAAGGGATGCAATGGACCTCACTCACCTTACCCACCAACTCCACCACCACAAAAAGAGATCTATGACTTCAAAGAAGCCGTTTCTAAACTTATAAAAGATGGTGAACTATCAAGAAAAGAGTTGGTAGACACAAGTTATCATGAAGCACTTAAAGAGCACAATAAAAATACTACGGATTCAATACATCGTATTGAAGAACATTGCCGTAATATTATAAGCATACTTAGTGTCACAACAAAAGAAAAGAGTATGGTGGAAGGATGTAATGAGATTGATGCTATTAAACGTGATAATGTACAACCACAACATGATGAGATAAGTAATTCCGGAGTTAAGCATGATGACAAGGAAACAATAGATAACCTTCTTGTGGATTCTCAGGAAGAAAATAGGAATTCAGATCTCACGGACTCAGAAAGGCTAAACAGGTTTCGGGCTAACCAACATAAACCTGCCCCTTTCCCTAGGCCAAAACCGGAGGTACAATATCAATGGGAAAAAAATGGAAGAACTTACTTTAGCAATATTCCACCATCCGTCCCTTTTCCTGAACGCTTTAAGGTAAGTGAACCGTATATCCCACCCGGCCCTTTCCCTGGACGAATAAAGAGTGGATGCATACCCATTCCTTTCACTGGACGACCGAAGGTGGAAAACAAAAAGAAGCCATACAAGAAGAAAATAAAGAAGATGAAAGCTAGGAATCAACGGATAAAAGAATCAAAAACCCAAGCTCATGTGGAATCTATGACACAAATAGGTAACACCCTTGATTCTCCTTTTATTTTTACTAATGACATTGTTAGTGTTTCTAAACAGGTTGCAAAGCCAAATGATGATGTGGTGGAATCTGTTACCTTACAACCTATCATAGACATCACACCACACGCTGACACACAACTAGCACCTGTTAATGTTATCCACCAAATTTTGGTTGAACCTACAAAAGAATTAGATGATGAGCTCTTGGATAACACCATGGTTGAAGAGCAAGAAACTTTCGAATCTACATGGAAAGAAGAGGAGCTCGAAACGATACTCGCCATAGACTCTTTCACATCTTGTATAGAAGCTGAGGGACGCCTAACTACTGACAAGATTAATGAAGAACAATTCATGCACCCTCAATATATTAGTCTCTCCCGTGGAATGTTCAAGACATCTAATTTATCAACCAAATCCGGAAAGGTCATGAGTGGAGATCACTACCCACTAAGGTACCATTTTTACTTGACATATCTTTCTACTATAGCAAATTTACACTCTTATAGTGTTTATTGCTATTTTCACCCGCACGTGATTCCAAGTGGGGGGACGTACACCCTATTACCTAGTAAATAAGGGTGGAGTCAGGCTCGTGACTCGAACAAAAACAAGCGCTTCGTGGGAGGCAACCCATGCTTGTCTTTTATTTTATTTTATTTTCTGATTGTGTGTCGAGTCAGTCAGGCCGCAGAGGATACGGCGCATCTCAATTCTGAGATGCGACGCATCTCCTGCAATGGTCATATCTTATTTTATTTTTCTGCATTTTTATTTTCGACTTTAAAACTCTTTATCAGTTTATTTTTAATGCGGCGCATCCCTGGTTAAGGATGCGGCGCATCTTTATTCTGATCCGTATTTATTCCAGGCTCGATACGGCGTATCTTCTTCAATAAGATACGGCGCATCGACTGACCTGATGATTTTCAGTTTTAATTTTTAAGTTTTATTTTTCCTAACTACTAATGTATTATGCAAGTTGAACCTTTCTTATCTTAGGTGTGTTTTAAAGTGTTGGTGGTATTATAGTTTCCTGGATTTCCTGTGGATACATCAAGTATGAAGCTTTAACGTTCTAATCCACAAGAAGTTGATTTTTGCTCTTATACAAATGGAGGATCATACCGAGCAAATCTCAGGGGAGTTTTTCTGTTCTAATTCTTTTATTTTCCAGTTTTTAACCTTTTATACAAACAACGAGGACGTTGTTTAACTTAAGTGGGGGGATTGGAGAATTAGAACACTTAACACTTACTTGTCCTAAACTTTTTCAAAAATTATGCTTAAAATGTGCTTAATATATCAAACTTAAAAAAATTTTAGCATGTTTTTGTTTAAGATCTAAGTTGCATAGCTGCACACACAACGTTATTTTCAAAAATTGTGATTTTTCAAAATTCACAAATCTATGAGTGTGCCGGTGACTTGTAAACTTTAGAACTTGGCTTGTGTACTATTCGAGACCACCATAATGAGTATTATTTTATATAATTGGAATGACTTGTCTAAATTGGTAAAATTCTAGGATTACACCCAAATAGCCTATTATATGTTATGTGATATTAGCTAACTACACTGGTTAGTTAACCCCCGTATAAAACCTTTTGTTACTCTCATTTTTAGAGTAAGATACCCCTAGAAAAACACTCAGAGCCATTCCTTTCGTTTCTTACACCTATGTTTAAAATGTTTCGTTACACCCTTACACCTTAGCCTACCCTGTAGATTAAAGTCCGTGGTTGGTTAATTGCTATAGGCAAAGTGTGTTTCCTTACATTACCTGTGTTCGTGTGCGTAATTCATTATCTATGGTTAGGTCGGGAAATTGCACAATGCAATTGGAGTGAAAGTAAATATTGTATATCTTTGAGTTTATTTTTCGTGTGTTTACTACTTTCACTATTACCGTTATTTCTGAAGTATGAAAAGAATGGAAAAATTATCCAGAATTAAAGTTATAGTGATGTGGTGAAATTTTACACATCTATGTTTATATTTCAATTAAAAAAAAAAAAAAAAAAAAAAAAAAAAAAAAAAAAAAAAAAGGAAGAAAGAAAAGTTGGAAGTTAGTTTTAACCAACTTATGTAAAGTTATGTAAGTGGTTCATATGGCCACTATTTGTTGTACTATATCTATGGATTGAATGGGAATTGGCAGTTATGGGAACGCCAATTAAGGTTTATTCTTTGATTAAGATCTTGTTGAGTATAATTCGTGTCTACCTAAAGCGTGTGTTTCAAGTGTTAAAGCGTGAGTTATTCGATGATATGAGTCTTATTCATGGGATGGTTGGGATAGTGATTAACCACACTTAGGATTTTAATTTATTTGTTTTGTTTATTTTTATTTTTACACCAATTTATATCCCAAATGTTACCATACCCTTCATTATTCTTTATCCAACCAAACCTTTGATTTATTGAGATTAGGGATTTGAGCAATCTTAAGTATCGTAGTCGTGGATTCGGCTATGTATTTATGATTTTGTCGCCCTTTTTGATATATTATTATTGGTGAAGTTTGGACCTATCTTTAGCCTATTCGAGTTAAGGATTTGAGCAATTGCAAGTATCGTGTTCGTGGATTCGATCATGTATTTGTGATTTTGTCGCCTTTTCTGGAATTTGAGATCGATAGTGAAAAGAGAATAATTAACCCTTAAGCCTGAAAACCCTTTTTACCGCTTTAGACTTGTTATTCCTTGGCTTTAGTGGGGGAGATGTGTATACTTGCCAAGCTTATGATAGAATATTCGTCGCGACTGGACAGTTAAACGATTAGATTTGCTTTTATCAAAATATTTTATTATACTTCTAATTCGTTAAGTGTTTAGTTGTGTGATTATGATAAAACGAATACATGCTTAGATATAAAAATAAATCCTAACATCTTTTAGGATACATTTTCATAAGATTAATTCTAAGGTTTACTTGGGGACAAGTAAAGTTCAAGTGGGGGGATATTTGATGAACTCAAATAAGTACATTTTATTACTATCATTTATCCTATTTATTTGACTTGTTTTATTATATTATGTATGAGAATTGATACTTAATTGTTTACTTTTGTAATTCTCAGGTAAAAACAAGCATTTGGTGAAACTTAGCGATTTTGGACTAAAAACGGAGTAAAAGAATCAAGTTGGAAAAGTCTGCTGAATTGAAGAGATTAAAGGCCATTGCCTGACTTTGAAGCATGCGCCGCATCTGATTTTATCATGCGTCGCATATGAAACTTTGGTCAACGAAGAAGAACCAACTTATTCTACTCCAGATACGCCGCATCGGACCAATCCGATGCGCCGTATCGGCCATACACAATCCTTACCAAAGAAATCAAGTGGAGATTAGAAGCTTAATGAAGAAGTCAAGATTACAAGTCGACACTTGAAGATGCTTTCGTATTTTGGCCATAAAATCTTCATCCGGACTCCGATTTAGTTGATTCAAGCGGCCACGCGAAGAGAAAAAGAAAATCTATCTGAATCTGAAGGAGATGCAGCGCATCTGGTCTTTAGATGCGCCATATTGGGAGATGAGGCGCATCTGGTCTTTAGATGCGCCGTATTGGGTCAGTTTCAGACTTGGAGGCTACGTTTACTTATAGATGCGGCGCATCTAACTCTCTAGATGCGCCGTATCGACCCAGATTTCAGAATCTATAAATACCGAGCTCATTAACGAATTAGGGTATCTTTGGGAACCCTTAGGGCCATTCCCAGACGATCAAAGCCTCTCAAAACAGCAGAAGATCACCCTTGAAGACCCAATCATCCTTGAAGAACATCTCTAATCATTGTTATATTACTTAATCATTCGGTTAGCGTATCGTATTCACTATGTTTCATACTCTATTCATTATGATTATGTTTATGTACTTTGTTACAGAGATTATGGGCTAACACCCTTTGGTGTTAGCCAAGTTTATGATTATTTGATGGTTTAATTAGTTTCTAATTCGATTGGTTGCTTAGTCTTCGTTTTGATTACTTTATTAGTTTATACTTCATTAATATCGTTTGCGTGATTAATGTAAGCTCCTTAAGGGCTAAATAATATATAAACATGGTAATCATTAAGCAGCTTTATGCGGGTTCTGATTAATTGTGACAGGATTAGTCAGTCAAAAAGACTTAAAATGGAATCTAGAATAGGATAGACATAAGTAATCATTAAGGGTTTACTCGCCGATAAGATTAGAGCCAACGCTTTGGTGACTTTTATTAGTGCATTGATAACCTATGTGTCTAGCTGAGCATTGCTTGGGTCGCCATGCCCCTTCCTCGCCTATTTAGGATAGACCGCGCCTAGTCGTGAGCACCGTCACTACATGTCTTAGAAACTTATCAAAACTTAATCTTATATGACTAAACTTGGTTAACATGTTCTTCCTATCTTTGGTGTCTTCATACTTGTATTGTTTGTTTTACTTAATTAGTTCATTAGAAAACCAAACTCGTGCCAGTCTCTCAGGCTGAACCCCCTTTTGCTTTAGTTTAGGATTAATTTAGTAGAGTCGAATACCTTTAGAATTAGTATATTAGAAATCTCACTCTTAGTGATCGACACCCTACTTACCAACTAGGCTACATTGATCGGGTACACTGCCCGTTAGTGTTGTTATAGGTTAAGTCGGCAAAATATAAATGTAAAACTTGATAAGGAATAATCACCTATACAACGACACATCAAACACAAATAAGAACTGGTTCGAGGCCGGGTTGGTTGACCCGATCCGAATCCAAAACAATCACACAAACATCACTTCCATTCAAGATTACCACACGAATTAGTTTTAAATTTTTTTAAGTATCCATCATTAATCACAATCTTTTCAATACTATGTTTTTAATCTGGATTTTTGTTACACCCCGTGCCCGATTAGACCAAAAATTAAAACTTTTTGAGTGGAAACGACTCAACTTTACGAACATCTTGACACTCTTTTGACCATTGACAAAAATCTATAAACATTCAGACCTTGAGACTATTTTTAAATGAAACTAGACTCAATTACCTTCGAAATGCCGGGTGGCGCGACCCGTAACGACTTACGCTTAAAAAGATATGATTTTTCGAAAACTGACAAAATCTATCCAAATTTCGGTACAAACCGAAATTTGGGAGTTTTGGTTCCATACCGAAATTTGGTGTACCCCATACCGAAATTTCACCCATTTTCACAATAAACAACCCATACTACCTTATTTCCACACCAAACTCACTCAAAGCCATTAACATCTCATACTAAATCATTTACATAACCAATCAACCCGTTTGCTACCCAAAATGGGTAAAAACACACTTAACCCAAACACCCCTTTAACTGCATAACCCTTTTATGCATCTTTTTGACCCATTTTTCAGAAAGACAACTTCTATGACCCGTCAATTAACAAAACTTTCCAGTTTTACCTCTTATATCATTGAGCTCATTTTCATACAAAAACATTTACCATTTGACCCTCGGAAAAGTACTTTACAAGTTCACGGGTTTTGCACCAAAACCCGTTTTGACCCATTTCATGACATAAGACACATACGACTTCCACATCACCTCAAACTTAACCAAAATCATTAACTTAACATATTAAACTTGTTCCATAGACACATGACCCATTTACATCCCAAAATAGGTATTTTCACGCTTATGCCAAACACCCCTTTAACTTTGACTATAACACACTAAACACACTTTGACACACCGTTTGACCACCAAAGCATTACCACGACATTGACACAAACTATACAACTCATAAAAAGACTCTTGGGGGTACAACCTTGACTCGAGCTCGGTATTCTACCTAGCTCCTAACGCTTACTATCTTCCAATCCGTTTCCAAATCCTTAAGCTATAATCCAAGTACTTTCTTCCCGTCGCACATAAACCTACAAGGACATTGAAACACTAAAATGTAAGCTTTCGCTTAGTAAGTAACTAGATTAATACATGTTTAGTACTTCCTTTCACACATATATGCATCAAGATATCTTTCACCATTCAACTCATAATCTTCCAATCTCATATTCATTACCTTGACAATATCATAACTATAACACATAAACATAATAACATTAAACACATAAAAATCATAGACATACCTTAATCCTTTCAACACTATGTCCTATCTCTTGATCCTTACTCACTAGTCATACCTCTTACTAACCCAACTTACTAATCCAAGGCTTAATCCTATCAACCCATTCATTAACACATAACATGAGAACATTCATATTAACATATAGTAATCATAGTTACTTACCTTGATCATCCAAGCTAACTATCATATCATCATCATCATCTTATCACCACCATCATCCTCCATCATCATCTTTGCTAAACCTTAATTATCCATCTTGATTCTTGCTTAGGGACTTAATTGAGGCTTATCTTCATGAAAGGATAACATAATCTTCTTCCTTGGATCACTAGCACCAAAATAGGTTTTCCCTCCTTTTTCTCTCTTCCTCTCATAACCGGACCAAACACACCCATCCTTCTATATTTGTGATGAAATGCCTAGAAATTTCTAGGCTAAATTATTGTTGGTTGCAAGTTTTCCCAAATGGCAAGAATGGTCCTTAAAGTCTCTTTTCTTTTATTTTGGCCCCAATACTTACTAATACACATTTAGCATATGACAACTTAAGCCCTTGAAGTATATTTCTTTCTGTTTTGCCACATGATATTTTCCATAACCTAATAACACATTCTTTGACCATAAGGTTGACTATCGGGTTTGACTTCCATGTAACTTTGTTGACTAACCAATCACATTAAACCTTAGTCAACTCTTCTAGGATGGGGCCTAGTTGTATATGGGAAACGGGTCTAACAATTCTACCCCCTTATTTAGATTTCGTCCCCGAAATCTATCATTTATTACTAACCAAAACTTTGTCACATAATCCATCCCATTCATAATACCTTCGATTCTTGGTCCGTTTAGTTGCAACGATCTAAGTGATCTTGTAACTCTATGCATACTATAACATATCACATGTCCTTAATCCACATTACTTCCCGCTTACTTCTATAACCATACAACTCTTACTTAGATTATTACATAATACGAGACATACTCACTATAACTAGTTATCATTCTAATCCATTCTATTACCGTTACATCACATTCTCACTTGCTTTATCCTATATTCTCATTCTTTGACAACATTTTACTTGAGAAAATCATACTAAATTGACTTTACATAAGTCAAACTCGGCCAATACCTTAACATTATAACATAACTACTTAACCATTCTCTTAACGTTCTCACCAAAGCACCTCGTTTCTTCTACTTCTTTCTATTTATTTCTCGTTAACTATTATAAGTCTTATAGAAATATTACATGAATTGACTTTATAACATCATACTTTAACATTTGCCGTCACATTACACATGACACTTATCATCAATTATTTCCATTACTCACATTTTGTACCACGCCACAAATGCGTATTATAACATTTTTAAGCATCATTACGATTCTTTAATTCCTTCAACTTATACTTAACACTCAAAACATAGGTTTCTCATAAGTCTCACTAAAAGACGTACTCTAATTTTAACTCTCCTATCTTAGTCCTTATAATTTCTAATTAATTCTAGACTTCCGCTTTCTACTTCTCTAACCCTACTCGTGTCATGTCGGAAACACATAATCCCACTCATTCATACTTCCTCATTTACATGGAGAGGCGTCCCAATCGATGTAAATCAAGAAACATAAACTCATGGTTATATACTTCCGACATAACACTACTACTCTTATTACTCACTTAACTTTCAACCTCTCATTCATTTTATTACATTACCTTTTACCCTTCTTAGACTTGGATCCATAACATTATCACATTCATTATGGGGATATTTTTATGTGCCATGGATGTAGGCAACCCCTTGCCGGTGAAGGCAATACTTTTCATCCCGAAGGATCTTTAACATTCATCCCGAAGGATTCCTTAACATTCATTTACTTGGTCATCCCGAAGGGTACCACCTTTAACATTCATCCTGAAGGATCATTAACATTCATCCCGAAGGATCTTTAACATTCACACTTTATCACTTTAACAATGGATCCAAGTCATAAGCAATTTACACACATTGTTACATCCATTTATTTTAGTGAAAACAAGTACATCACATTTTCTATGTGTTCACCATTTTATATTCTTAATCCGCATTAATCATTTTCACATTCTTTCTTTACCCTTTAGTCTGCCCGACTCTTTCTACATTTAAGCCTTCATAAATTAACTTACATTCATTCATTAGCATCATTCATTCTTCTTACACCTTTTAAGTTATTTACACATTCTTATCTCGTTTAATTTTCAGAACACATCATTACACTTAACTCATCATGTTTTCATTCTTACACCTTAACTCATCTCTTTAATTATCTTTGCATCTCAAGCAACATCGTTCTATCTCATCTTTTACATATCATCTTACTTTAATCCCATTCTATAACTTTTATATTATTAGATACTTAGCAACAAATACGTCAAGTCATTCTCACTTTCATTACCACACACCATAACATCGTTATCATTATTACACATTCATGTACATACTCAATCCTCCTACATACTCATCTCATTCTCATTTACATTCTTAACTTATCGCATTTAACTTTTAGCAGTCAAACTTTTTCGTTTAATTTCTATCCTTTATATACCAACGCACTTTATCACAACTTCACGTTCACACTTAGACCTCAAGTACTTTACCTTACCGTTACCCCGTCTCTATACCACTTTAACATTAGTCTTTAGTCACTAAATATAATGAGACCATATGTTGGTCACATTTCATGCCATCATTCCCTAACCTCATTCTTTAACCTTCAAGTCATTAAACACTTAATCATTAATTCGTTAGTTTCATCTTGTCTTTTCACGCTATACCTTAGTACGCTTAACATCATTACGATCCACACTTAAAGCGTCATTACTTAATTCACTTGCTAGCCCATCTCTAATACCACTTATCATTCCTACTCATATTCCATTACCGTTACTTTAACATACATTCATATAATCACAATATAATCACCGACACTAACCGAAGTGCACGGTAAACAATTCACTACGTGTTATCACCAATCAGTCGCTTCTAGTTTCAAGCATTTCTTAGACTAACACTTTTCCGTTTTCTTTTCTGCTTGCCTTACATATTTTTTTTTAATTACTCACCTATCACCTTTCATTACTTTGACACCATCTTAGTAATACTTCTCTTTTTCATACTTTCGTACATATGAATATACACATTATAGCAGTTTTAACTACAATTAACTAAGGCAAAATTTGAAATCTTAAAAACTAATTTAAGCTACTATTAAGCGAAACTAAGGGTGAATATGCTAAGGAAACCTAAAAGCAATCTATTTAAGCTAACCTATGAATAATAAGCAGTCTAGAGTAAGCTAATAAGCAATAAAGAAAGGCAAAAGCAAAAAGGCTTAACTGATGCAAGAACATCCTAAGAGCCATACTTTAAGCCCTAAATTAAGTTAGTAGATGATAAGCTAAACCACAAAACAGTTCAATATAAGCAAGAAAGGAAGTCAGATAAGCAATTTGGAATATTATGGATTGGATTTACACTCTGATTAAAAAGCCATCTAACGTCTGTCAAATAAGCAAGTTTTTGAACTTTTTAAGAACTTATGAAAACAACCTAATGTGGTGATTTCTAGCTAAGATTAAGAATAGGAAATGAATAAGCTATAGCATAAAAGTTTGAAACACGTGTATATAAGCAAGAATATAATACATAGAAAAAATTTTCAAGGATTTTGAACAACTAATGAAGCTAGGATTGTGATTTGAAAACGCAATGTTGAGAAGGTTTAATGCAGATGTAGTTTTGAAAATAGGTAGAAAAGTGATATTGTGACTAACAAAGCTATGGTACCAGATGTTGCACAACTACTGTAGACTATATTAAACAAGTTTGAAGCATAAACAACAACTATAAAAAGTCCTAATCTAAATCTAACATATGCTATTGATTTAGGCAGTTTTAACTTAAAATATTTTAGAAACTATTTAAAAAGCTTTAAAACTAACTGAAAATGTTTAAATCAACTTATAAACTACTATTAATACTATTTGAGAGCCGATCTAAATTCAATTTTTGGCAAAAAAAAACAACTTTAAGCTAAAAATGGTCCTTGTGCCAAACACCCCTTAAGGTGCTGGCTGTTTTGCTATTTTCAAAGATTTGGACCAAATTAAGTTGAGATTATGAATGACATATGATAATCAATGTTTAAAAAGACATAAACAGCAACTTTCACTTAAAATTAAGCACTACAAGTAAGCTAAGCTTAATAAGCAATATTTTGGTATTATATGAGATTTTAAGCAAAACCAAATTCTAATGATCTAAAAGCTAAGTATAAGCAATAAACTGGAACAAGGAATGAAAATAAGCAAATTTAAGCACAAAAGGAACAAATAAGCAATGAGAATAAGCAAATAAGCAATTTTATACTGAATGAGCAATTAAAATTGAAAACTTACAAAGCCCTTGCACAAACAGGGCAAATTATGCTCGAGGAGCTTCTCAACTAGCTCTAGCTTGTCAAAAGACAAGCTAGTAACAACAATAAGCCCTTCCCTTATTGGCTTATCTTCCAGAATTGCTTATTTTAACTTTATTTGACTTTTCTTGACTTTTTTGAATTATTTGGAATTAAAACAGAATTAAACACTAAAAAGCTCACAATAAGCTATGAGGAGCTTATATAAGCTTATTTAAACAGAAAAAGAGCTTATGGAAGCTTTAATTAACCATTGAAGCTTTTTTTTTTTTTTTTTTTTTTTTTGATAATTTTTCTTATTTTTTTGAGTTTTTGTATTTAAAACAGGAATAACAATTATAAGTACACAAAAAGCTATAAAGAGATTATATTAGACTAATGAAACAGTAAAAGAGCTTTTGAGAGCTTAATCAACCATAATTGAGAATTATAAAAAAAAAAGTTAAAAGTAAATTGAAAACTCATTAAAATGAAAAGGAAACTTTATTTATAACTGAAACTTGATTACAATGTTGAGAGAGATTACAATTAAGCTAAAAACAATAAGCTAAAGCTAATTTTACACTATGACTTAACCTAAAAATTACACTAAAAAAACTAGACTCCTAGATGATCCTGTGTGAGTGAGGAGAGATGGTATATATAGGCCTCAAGCTAGGGTTTCAGAAGCTTCTTGATCACCAATCCTCAACCCTTTGATCATTTGCCTTGTCATCCGTACTAATTGTTGGGAATTATGATATGATTCAAGAGAAAACAAACTTAGGTCTGGTAATATATCAGAGTTAGGTCTGTTTGTGTATTAGGTCTGGTAATACAAAGTTAAGTCTGGTAGTCTGTATTAAGTCTGGTTGACTTATTATGTTAAGTCTGGTCGTGAAGTAAGGAAAGTCTGTTAGAGATAAGTTAGGAAAAGATACAAAACGTGTAAGTATATTTATAGAAGATTCGTGAATATCTTCTTAGTCGGTTAGCATTAGGGTTTCCTTGTTTTATAAAAGGATCCCTAAGATTGTTAGTTTTAGGAGAGAGTTGTACGAGTTTCACTATTGTGATTAAAAGTAATATACGAAGTTAGTGTTATCTCAGTGTGTGTTCTTCATTGTTCTTGTTAAGTTTCCGCATTAACATTAACAATTGTTAAGGGTTTCTCACTTAGACTGGTTTGGATTTATCCCAACCATCTACTAAGTATTCAAGACTACTTAAAGATCCACATACAATTCGTTGACCAACAAGTGGTATCAGAGCAAGGCGAGAGACTCTGAGTTCGAAGAACACTAAACCTCAAAAACCTACTCTCACTCAATTCACCCTACAAAATGTCTGAGACCGATAAGCCTATCAACATTGAAACTTTTTCAATCCATAACAGTGAGGATGAGAGGTCACACCATGAAGATGAAGGAAAAACTGAAACCAGTAACTCCCAAACACAACAACAACCCATCCCTTCCACAACCACAATCTCAAACATAAAACTTACATTACTAAAAAGAGAAGAATATGATATATGGGCCATGGAGATGGAACATTATCTGGAGTATATTGACAGTGATGTATGGAAGGTTATTCAAAGGGGAAATTCTAAGAAAAGAATTTCACAAGGGACTAATGGGCAGCTGAGAATAATGCCACCAGTATCTGCTGAGGAGATTAGGGCTGTGGAGAAGGAAAAGAAGGCCAGAACCTTGCTTCTTATGGCTATTCCTAAGGAGCATCTACAAAGGTTCCATGGCATGGTTGATGCTAAGGAGATGTGGGAAGCTATCAAGAAACGATTTGGAGGGAATGCAAACTGCAAGAAGATGCAAAAGGCTGTTCTTAAACTGCAATTTGAGACATTCAGTGTTTCAAAAACTGAAGGATTGGAGAAGGGCTATGACAGATTTCAACATCTGTTAACACAGCTAGAAGTTCATGGTGCAGCAGTTTCGAATGAGGATGCAAACCACAAGTTCCTTAGATCTTTACCATCAGAGTGGGGTAATGTATCTGTGGCGATGAGGATAAAGGAGGAGGTAGATTCAATGACACCTGATGACCTATACAATAATCTTAGGATGTTTGAAAGGGACATCAGTAACAACACTCAGGCATCTACTAGTTCATCAAATGTTGCTTTTGTGTCACAGAACAAAAGCAGTACTTACAAGGTTAAATCTGGTAATGTTAGGTCTGGTATCTACGAAACTCCTTCAAATGAAAGATCTGCTTCAAACTTTACTGATGAGGTGATCCATTCTTTCTTTGCCAACCAAACGGAAGATGAAAGCTTTATTAGTGAAGATTTAGAACAGATTAATGATGCTGAAGTTGAGGAGATGGACATAAAGTGGCACATTGCCATGGTTGCTTTAAGGGTCAAACGATTTCAGAAGCAATATGGAAGGACCATCAACTTCAACAACAAATCACCAGTGGGATACACAAAGAGGACAGTTGAATGCTACAACTGTCACAAGCATGGACATTTTTCAAGAGATTGTCCAGAGAAGAAGCCTGCTGATGGGAAAAGAGATGAAGATGGGAAGATGGAAAAGAATCAGATGAGCTTGCTGACAATGGAAGCTGGAGGTATCAACTGGGGTGAGCATCCAAGAGTGAATGAGGAGTCTGATCATGCTCTCATGGCCATTGGTAATGAGGTATCATTATGCTCTAAATTATGCACTGATTCATATAATCATATTAAGGCTTTGTGTGATCAGCAGTTAGAACAAATAGGTGACCTAGAAGTAAATCTTTTAGCACATAAAAATGCTGTAAAAACACTAGAGGCACAAAAGGTCACCCTTCAAAACCAACATGCTGCTTTAAATGAAAAACTATACTTTCAAGCTAATAAAATATATGAACAAGATGAAAAGCTTAAAAGGTATAGACAAATGGGCCTTAGAATTCAAAATGAGAGGGATGAGTTGAGAAAAAGGGTAGATCAGTGGAACAATTCAAATAATAACCTGTTCAAATGTTGGGATTCTCAAATAAAGTCAAATAAAAAATGTGGCTTAGGATATGAGGAAGATGAGAAAAAGGCAATCCTTAAGTCTAGAGAAGATGATTATGCAGGCAAACCATTGTATAATAGGTTTGTTAAAACTGGTGACTTTAAGGGAGTACCACCACCATTGAGTGATGACTATACTCCTCTTGAAAAAGAAGAGTTGGATGATTCACTTTTTGTGTATGGTAAGAAAGGTCCTCAAACACCTGAGTCAATCACCTCAGAGGACAAAACCAGTAAGTATTCTTCTTGTCAATCCAATGACTCTGAAGGATCTATTGATGGTTCCTCTGATCACTCTAAGTCTGAGTCAAAAAGTGAGGTAAAAGAGAATCCTGAACCTAAGGTTGTTAAGAAGTGTGAACCTGTTGTAACTGAACCTGTAGTGACTAAACCAAAGCCTGAGATAGTCAAACCTAGTTGTGCCCAGCACATAAAAACTCCTAGGGAATCTGTTAAAATGAATGAGTCACCTAGAAGCAATAGTGTTCACAGAGAATCTAGGAGTAGTTACACTTATGCTCCTAAAAGATGTTTTGTGTGTGGAAGTTTAAGTCATTTGATTAGAGATTGTGACTTCCATGAAAAGAGAATGAAGAGAGAGGCTGAGCAAAAGAGAATGAATGCTAATATTGGTCATGGTTCAAATAAACCAGTTTGGAATAATGCTAGTAGAATTAATCATGCCAACCAGTTTGTTCCCAGACCTGTCCAACTTAATAACTCTACCCGACCTAACTCTTATGTTAATATTGGTAGACAAAATTTTAGGTCTGGTTTCAGGAACTTTAATGTGAATAGGAAAAATGGTAATTTTATGAGGCCTAATGTAAATGCTGGTTATGTTAATTCTGTGAGATCTAATGTGAACACTGGTTATGTGAGACCCAAACAACCATTTCAAAAGCCACAGGTGAATGCAAAGTTTCAAAGAAATAATTTTTACAAACCTCATTCACCTGTGAGGAGACAAACAAATTCAAATGGGGGTTCTGCTGATAACCTCTCAGATTGCTGGGCTTGGAATCCATTTAAAAATGAATTTACCTATAAGTCCAAACATAGTTTCACTGGAGCAAGTTCATACAAAACCTTTAAGTATGTTGCTCCACAGAAAGAACTCAAGCCCACTCAGGCCTGGGTTGTTAAGAAAAACTGATTTCTCTTTCTTAACTTTGTATAGTTTGTATACTTGTTTGTTTTTAATCTTGCTATTCTACATGGTTATTCTTATTTTCAGTAGTTAATTTGTTTTCAACTTTCCATAGTACATTTGTTTTTGGTATATTGTGCATAACTTTGTTTTGCAGTTTTTGATTTAAAGACTAAAGAACCTTGAAAGTTTTATTCATTATAAACAAAGTTTCATACAAGGCAACCACCATCATAGCATATCAAAAGACAAAATCCTAAACCCAAGCAAGCTAAACACCAACACCTACATCTTCTTTTTCCCTTTGCCTTTATCCTTCACATCAGGCATGGTCTTCTTGGTCCCCTTCTCACCCATAAGGTCTCTGACCTTTGGACTGAGGAGTCCTAGAACCTGCTTGTTTGGTGTTGGACGAGGCACAACCTTGGTGCTCTTGGATGTCACAGTCTTGGTGGTCTCTGCTTCATAATCAATAGAAGAATCCTCTGAAGAAGTTATATCTTCTGAAGTCTCCTCTGTTTCATCCTCTAAAGAAGAGTCCTCTGGCTCTTTCTCAGTGTGATCATATGCTGCTAACCAATGTTTCAGCATTGTCTCCCTTGCTGTTTTGTTCTTTGTTATTGAGGAGAAACCTGGTGGAAAATATCCACCCCATCCTCCTGATGATGAATCAGAAGATGAGTCGTTTGGATCCCAAGAAGAATCGGATGAAATCTCTATGATTTCTGAGTGGGAAGGATCCATTATACTAATAAGGTTTTTCTTTTGGTTTGTGATGGTTTTGATGATAATACAATGGGTGGTTTTATAGGGAAAATCAAGGTTTAATGCTATTAAATGCTTGGTTGGTGTATGGGTTAATTCTTGCAGGCAAAGAGTTATTAATTATAATTTATGGAAAGTTGTCCGTGTTTATTATTTAATTTACATTTGTTAGCTTAAGTTTTATGTTAAAAAAAAATGTTTACACTTAAGGGGAGGTAATGTACATTTAAGGGGAGGCAAATGTACAAGTTTTTAATCGGGTAATCTTAAGTGTTAAATCTGGTAGCTTATGTGCTGACCTTTTCATGCAAATATTGGTTTCTGTCTCCCTTTCTTGTTGTTGAACTAATTTTTGCAGAAAAGATTGGAATGATGATGATGTAAAGCCTTGCATTCGCTAAAATCAGAGTGTAAGTCCACTCTTTTGGTTAGGTCTGGTAAGTTTATGATTCGGCCTGGTTGACTAATTTAAGTCGGGTAGTGTTAAATTTATGACCGTTAGATCTGGTCAGAGTAATAAAGATTTATCTAAAATATTACCGTTGCACTATTTTCGGTAAAAAGAGATATTTATGAAGTATATAAGACTAAAATTTGATATATTTTATCTCCTTTTATTCTTTATTTGCTTCCTATTTTAAATCATCTTTGACTCACGACTCTGTTTATACGCAAATATTTTCAAACCCTACCCTTCCAATCAACCAGACCTAACTCATTGACTCATCCATGGCTAACCTCAAGTTTGTTGACAAGCATAATCAAGTTGGTTTCTTGAAGAAACCAGATCAAAGTGCAGGTTTCGAGGAGATTGTGGATTTTCTCAAAGGTTCTCACATTTGTTATTCATTACTTCATAATCCTACTATTTATCAGTCCCTTGTTAAGCAGTTCTGGGGGTCGGTTACCTCTGAGACTCTTGATGATGGGACACCATGTTTAAGGGCAATTATTGATAAAAATGGTTTTACCATTACTGAAGCCTCCATTAGGGGAAGTCTCCAATTGGATGATGCTTCAGGGACTTTGATTTGCCTGGTGATGATATTTTGGAGGGATTGAATAACATTGGATACCCCACTGATGGAAGTTTTACCTTTTGGAAAAGTCATTTTACACCACAGTGGAGGTTTTTAATACATCATTTACTTCAAAGCCTAAGTCCCAAGAGTGGTGGATGGGATCAATTTGGAAGCAGAATTGCTTCTGCATTGGTCTGTTTATCACTTGGAAGGAAATTTAATTTTTCAAAACTAATTTTTGAAGGAATGGTGAAAAATGCTAAGGACCCTAAATTTTTAATGTATCCACGATTTTTGCAAATGGTCTTGAACTATGAAACTAAGGATAAAGTGCCTTACATCAGTGTGGCCTTTACTCCAAAACTTTTTGCAAATATAAAAAGGGGTTTTCAAGGGGCACATAGACCTTTGCTTGCTGCTATGCTTGGTACTAACAATGCAGGTACATCTGGAGCTACACACATGCAACCTAATGAGGAAGAAGCACAAACATCATCTAGGTCTGTTACACCTACAGCTACCCCAACTCCATCATCTCAACCAGGTCCCTCACCATTTGCTGAAAGAATACCTACACCTTCCCCACAATCTTCATCTTTTCAACCAAATGTTCCAAGTCCTGCAAGGGAGGAGGAACATGCACCAACTACTGTGGAGCATCTTCTCATCTTAGTTCCTCAACTGCAAAAGAAGATAGCTATTTTGGAGAAGTCTAATGAGGCACTCAGAAGAGCTTATGTGACTTTGGTGCAAAAAGTAAAGAAAATGGGAATGGCAATGAAGAAAAAGGGTGTTCCTTTTGATGATGAGGAGGGAGAAGCTGAAAATTCTTCCAAACAGGGGAGGAATTTGGAACAAGAACAAGAAAACATTCTTCAAACACCAGTTCAAGAACCTCCAGTTCAAGAACCTGTCACCACCATCAGTCCAGAGACACTGGAAGTAGCAGAAACTTTGGCTCAATCCATGGGCAAGATTAAACAGGATAGGAAGAAAAGAAGGTTAATTTTGTCTGCTGAGGAAGAGACTGCAAAGTATGGCACAGTGTCTGATGAAAAGTCTGGTAATGAACTTAATTCTGGTAATGAAGAGCAACATTCTGCACAAAGAGAAGGAAAGCAGGTTGTGGATGAAACTTCAAAGCCAAAGAAGTCTAAAAGAAAAACAAGAGAAGAACTAGCATCTGAGGCTGAAATTGAGAGGATTAAGGCACAAGATATTGCTGAAGAAGAAAGACAAAAGAGGCAAGATGCAGTTTATGCAAGACAATTGGCTGAAGAATCTGATGAATTTACAAAGCTGCTCAATGTTGATGATGAAGTGAGAGCAAAATATGAGGAGCTTCTAGCTGTTGAAGGTTTAACTGCTGATGAACAAGCCAAACAGTTAGCTGACTTCATAAATGCAAGAGACAATGATGATACATTGGGTGGATTCTTAGAAAAGTTCAAGCTTCAGAAGAAATCAATGATTCCCAAGAAGATGACTATTGCAGAAAAGAAACATGATATGAAGATGTATCTAAAGAATCAAATGCATCTATCTTTGGAACAGATGAAAGGGAAGTCATATGAGGAGATTCAAATTGTATATCTCAAAGCATTTGAGAGAGATCAAGGTTATAAAGCTGTTGATTATGATGATGTGCAGAAATATTGTTTTCAGGGTAGGAAGGATAAAGAGACTAAACTTGTTATTGAACCTGATAAAATGGTTGAAATACAACCTGAAGTTGAGAAGTCATCAGGAGAAGTGCAAGCTGAAGTAGTAAAGCCAATTGTGTTTCAAAGAAGAAAAGGTTTGGAAAGAAAAAGTAAATACAAGAAAGTGATTGAAGAAGAGGAATCTGAGGAAGAACCTTCATCTGAAGGAGCCACTATGGGAACAATTGAAAGCTCAAAGAAACCTGCTAAGATAGTAAACTATAAAATTGTTATGGCTGGAGAAAGAGCTTCATATATGATTATTAGGGAAGATTACTCTAATGTAATGTATATGAATTTTGCTGCTATTTTAAATGACATAAGCAGGGAGGATTTAAAGGAACTATACAAGGTGGTGAATATCAAATTTGGAGATAATCCACCTGAAGATGATGTTACAAGAGTCTTTTGGGGAAATTTGAAAGTAATGTTTGAGCCACCAACTGAGTCAAATATAGTGTGGAAACTCCCTGAACAGCAGAAGATTACCAGTTGGACCTACTTCTATAACTGCAAGGTACATTGTTTGTCTGTAAAAGATGGTGATATTTATATGCTTGCAGAAGTGGAATATCCTCTGTCATCAAGTGTTTGCAAAGATATGATAAACAGAAAGTTGTCTGCTGTGAAGAAGGATGATGTATATGAGCAGATATTGGACTTAATAAAATTGCAGTCATTAAGGGATGTAGCTTGAGGATGTTTGAAAGAATTTTCACAAGTTGTTAAATGAGACTATTGGAACTTCTCACTTGGTGGAGGTGCCTTGAACTAACACAACAAAAGGTTATCAGTCCACCTTGTCTCATCAACACAAGGACTGGCTAATCCTGAGCAAACGGCTAACAGGTAAAGATTGCTCAAATCCGTTTATGGTTGACAATTTGCCAAAAATTGTATGGTATTCAACTCACCATATCTAAGATAAGTAAAGAGTTGGCTAGCCCACAAGGTTATGGCTTGTGGTAAAGGCTGTGGAAAACCATAAATGGTAATCAATTCACCATGATGAGGTGATTTTCCATCAAAGAATTGACTAGTCCAGAAGCAAACGGCTTTTGGTAAAGACTTAACAAATCCATTGATAAGCTGATGATTTGCTAAAAATCATATGGTTATTAATGTACCATGGTCTGAAACACTAAAACATTGGCTACTCCAGTGGTAATGGCTATTGGTAAAGAGATTTCAAATCCATTACATTTTCAATGATTCACCTCTCACAGATGGTAACACATCTAGAAGTGATGAGAATAGTCTGAAACTTAAATGAATTTGATGTACATATAGTCAATGTTGCTGCAAAGACCATATCAGAAGAGCTTATCAAGATTCAAGATACTAGAAAGGTTCAAGACCTAAAGACAATTCAAAGTGTTCAAGATTCAATCCTCAGAAAGCTAAATCAGAAGAACTTGAAGTTCATGGAGCATGAAGATCAAGTTAGGGGAGGATGGTATATATAGGCCTCATGCTAGGGTTTCAGAAGCTTCTTGATCACCAATCCTCAACCCTTTGATCATTTGCCTTGTCATCCGTACTAATTGTTGGGAATTATGATACGATTCAAGAGAAAACAAACTTAGGTCTGGTAATATATCAGAGTTAGGTCTGTTTGTGTATTAGCTCTGGTAATACAAAGTTAAGTCTGGTAGTCTGTATTAAGTCTGGTTGACTTATTATGTTAAGTCTGGTCGTGAAGTAAGGAAAGTCTGTTAGAGATAAGTTAGGAAAAGATACAAAACGTGTAAGTATCTTTATAGAAGATTCGTGAATATCTTCTTAGTCGGTTAGCATTAGGGTCTCCTTGTGTTATAAAAGGATCCCTAAGATTGTTAGTTTTAGGAGAGAGTTGTACGAGTTTCACTATTGTGATTAAAAGTAATATACGAAGTTAGTGTTATCTCTGTGTATGTTCTTCATTGTTCTTGTTAAGTTTCTGCATTAACATTAACAATTGTTAAGGGTTTCTCACTTAGACTGGTTTGGATTTATCCCAACCATCTACTAAGTATTAAAGACTACTTAGTGATCCACATACATTTCGTGTACCAACACTAATCTAAGCCCTTGGATCCTGAAATGATGTGTATCATCCAATAAAAGGCTTCCATTAAGCCACGTTGTCATTCCTTGTGTCATATCATCCTCTGACATGTGTGTCAGCTTATAGAAGCATTTAAATGAGGGTAAATAAGGGGGGGTAGGGTAAACGGGTGAGGGAGATGCGTGAATAGTAACTTGGTATAGTGGCGGGTAATTTGGTTTAGTGGGTTTTTTTTATTGTTTTGACTTTTACTTTGACCCGGGTAAAGATAAAGGATGGTCGGGTTATAAACGGGTGTTGGATCCGGGTTAAGGAAGTGGACTGGGTAAAGGGATTGGTGGACTGGGCTTTATATTGGGTTTATTGTTTTAGGATTTGGTTATATAACTTAACAAAAGTTAAGGTTAAGGACCCAATTTGCAAATATAAGGACTTGTTTTGCAAAAACATTTCAAGGACCATTTGTGAAGTGAGATATGATGTGAGGGTTGGTTTTGTCATCTTAGGCATAAATGTGATCCATAATTTATAAATCCTTCCCCGGCCTTGGCTTTTTCACTCTTTCCATATCTCGTGCCCGTTTTTGTCGTTTTCTCTTGATTTTTGTCCTTTTTCATAATATACGTACCTGCACATGCATAAACACAACAACACAACATATTTGGCATATTTGGTTAGTTTTTGGTCTATTATGTCCGATAAATTAGGTAAATGGTATGTGTAATTACACACATACCAAAATCCCCCAGACTAAGGTATTGTCGTGTCCTCACGCAATGTCATCAACTGACGCTTTTGAATCCAAAAATTTCAAACCTCTTATTACTAACTTTGAAAAGTAGCAAAATATTCAAAAGAGATTAAGAAATTAATATTTCCAAAAACTTCCCATTTTTCCAATTTATGCACACTATTTTTGTATTTTTCTCTTTTTCATGTGACGGTATGTTGACTTTCATTATTTCACAATAACTTTTAGGATCATAGAGTAGGAAACACAACTCATAAAGAAGTGACCATACGGATAAAATTCATCGTCTCTGATTTTTCACGAGTCCCCAAACCAAGCTTAAAAACGAGATCATTGTTAAACATAAGTTAGATGCCAACACTACCCATAGATGCTAAGTGTGAACTTCACGCTCCCTTATTCATATTTTCCTCTAAGTATTTTATGGAAAAATGATTTTTTTGGTTGTTATAGATTTTTAATCCGATAAAGGAACTTAGTTTAGACGCTAACTCGTTTAAAATCCTTCCCTCAAAAATCGCTACCGATAAAAATGAGGTCCACATCAAGGTCCTAATTTAACATGATTTTGGGGAATATCCTTTTTATTACGACCGAAACAACTCTAAGGCCGTTTATTAATTATGTTTTATAGTTCCTTGTATAAAAGACTAGCAAAAGCTTTTTACGATTATAAAGGTTAAGGGGACAAGCTAGAGCTCAACACGCCCGATCAAGTCAAAATTTTATTCCTACTCTCATCAGCGGAAAGTCAACAATGTGTCAAAACACTTATGAAATTTTTGCAAAATTTTTTAAATTTTCTCATTTTTTTTTTTTTTTTCTATTCTTTTCAATTTTTTGGAGGAAAAACGGAGTTGCGAGAGTATAAGGAAAAAATGCAAGGCAAAATCAAATCTAAGGCCGTTTATTAATTATGCCAAAAGGTAAACGTTAGTCGATAAGATTAGTGTGGAAAACTAGAAGGGGGGTTGAATAGTTTTACCGTTTTATAATTTAAACCGTTTTGTTACTTATGTGAATTCGATGAAACTATGCACACAAAAATAATCAAACAATATATATGAAAAGTAAAGAGAGGAATGATCAAACCACATAACACGGATGTTTATAGTGGTTCGGCTACAAGGACTCTTTTCCTTGCCCTACTCCACTTCCCCGAGCCTCTAACTCGAGAGTTATCCTTCACTAAGAAACAAACTCCCTTCTAGGTGGAGAAAACCTTTACACGTTGCTTACTTCCTTTTCCGGTACTAAGCTAAACACCGAGTTCTTTACAAGGGTACAACCACTCCCGTTTGGTTCTTTCACAAGGGTACAACCACTCCCTACACTCTTTGTGTTTTGAGGACTAAAACACTAACCACACTCACTGATATAAATGATACAAATAATGATATGAGAACTACTCAAAAATCACACAGACCCTAACTACTACAACTTGCAACAGTATGTTTGTTGAAGTTCTTTAGCTTGATCTTCTTTGCTACAAAAGAGAGATCAATGATAATGATATGACTAATATGGGTTAGTAAATGAATGGATGTATGTTTTCTACTTTTTGAGTGATGAAATGCTCAAATGATAAGTCTGCTATTTATAGGCAAACTTGGTGAACAACCCACGGATCCGGCGGATCCCACAAAAGGGATCCGTCTTTATAGTCGGTTGGTTCCGCAGGTATGACAGCTTAGAGATTTTTCAAATCTCTCCAAATCTTCCACAATCTTTCCATATCTTTGTGTTGTCATATCAAGATCTTCCAATGTCAACTATCTTGCTTGAAGATCTAACCAAGATATCACATAATCTTTTGTATGATGCATGCCATGATGTCATTGTATCATTTTAAAAATAAAGTTTTCCTTTAAGGAAATAAACTAGTAGATGTGTGAAATGTAAAATGTGTTTTAAAGAGACTTTAGCTATCTATACTACATATAATGTAGGGATGAATCTCTCTCCTCTTAGTCTTAAAATTCAGACTTACAAGAAATAAAGCATGATTTACAACACTTTAATGCACCCAATTTTCAGACTTACAAGAAATAAAGCATAGTGTACAACAGAAATAAGCATGCTGTCATTTTCAGACTAATTTTCTATCAAACAACATTAATGCTATTAAATGGTAGTCATTAAAACACCCCCTATATAAAAAATACAAATTATCAAGCATTGTTTACAACTATTTAGAGCACAAAGATAACTAAAAAAGTACTATCCAACACATATAATTAATACACTATTTAATTTACCCTCTCACTAAAATACACAACCATTTTACCGCAATGTACAATCAAATTAAGCTTCCAAAATATTAACCTTCCAAAACATAAATCTAAAATCCAGTAGTCAAAATGAAAAAAAAAAAAAAAAAAAAAAAAAAAAAAAAAAAAAAAAAAAAGTGAAAGAGACTTGGAAATTACAAAGAAAGAACAATCTCAGTCTTCTCTTTAATACTCATAAATTTGTTTGTTAAAACAAGAGTATAAGAGTAAACCATCATAGATCTTGAAAGTAATAAGAGGACAACAAACAAACAACCTACCCAAGACTTCTTTAATGAGATCTTGACGAACATAGTGTGCTTCGGTTACGGTTGAAATAAAGAAGGTTTATGCTGCGTTTGTGATAAGGAGATGGAAGAAATGTTATTTTGATGCTGCTTTTTTGATATGTAGGAAGACGAGCTATTTAGGTGTGTGACTGCCATGGAGATATAAGGGTGGATTTATTTGACGTGTTGTGTTCGTTTGTTAAGGAGTTATAAGGTTGGAAAGATTGAATATGCGTATTATTTTGGAGAAGGAGATATTTGGTGACTGCATGTTTTTTTTTGGATGGAGAGAAGGTTGGATGAGGACCTTGAATGTGCGATGTGTGTTTAGGTTTCCATAATGAAGAACTTATATTCTAAAGGGTGTAGGGTTTGTTGTGGATTTGGGTTGGACATTAGATAATAATTATGGGCTTGCTGGATTTTTTAAAGTTGGGTTGCGAATTTTTAGTTAGTATGGGCTAAATCTGAAAATTTTGTTGAATTAATTGTGAGGTTGGACTTATCTAACTATCTTCACAATATTACCGTGTATCGTTTTTATATTTTAAAAAGTATCGCATGTGCACCCTACAATTTTTGTATGAAATAGTTTTTTTTTTTTACTTAAAATCTCGCTATTTGTAAAGTTATTATCACAAAACGCATATAGCTAGAAAACGTTGCTCGCCAAAATTTTAATTTCAGGGTACCCGCCGCCGCATCGCGCGGGTACCCTGCTAGTATTTATAATTTGCTAAAAGATATACTTTGTAATTGTCATTAACAAAACTAAGTATAGATCGTAAAATATAAATAACGTTTTTAGTACGATATTTGTATTAACAATCTCCCCCTTTTTGTTGATGACAAAACATAAAGTATATTTTTAAGCAAAATAATAAATATAGATAAGTCCTTTTAAAAATCTATATTAAGTTTGTTTTATCCAAGTTTTAAAAACTATTTTGAGCAAATGTGTATGTACTGTGATGATTCACAGTTATGCAAACTTAATCCTTTCTCCCCCTTTTTTGTCGAAACAAAAAGAAGAGTTGCGTAGCGGAATGCGATTTTGAGAAATTTAAGAGCTCCCCCTTGTTTTATATTCCCCCTAAATGGAGTAACAAGGTAATGATGCATGATCCTACAAAACAAATGGTTAGAATATGATATGCTCCCCCTCGATGTATACTCCCCATTACAAGAGCACCAACGTATACATTTGAAGGGTATGAGATGCTACAAAAGAAATGTTAGTGATAAATTACTTCAATGGAGAAGTATAGTGCATAGGAAATAGTCATCTAAACAAGACTTTCAAATTAGTTGACTTTGAAAAGTCAAAATGAAGTGTCAGATCAAAATTTTGTACATAAAGTACAAATGATCAAAGTATAATATAGATTCCAAATAGCTATATAATGATGTTATCTACCTAACTAATGATAATATGCTATATGCTGATCACTCATAAGCATAAAAAATCACATTCATTCATTGAAAATTATGTGACAAAAGTCACAAACAAAATATGATGTTACATGAAAATGAAAAATACATCCTAAAAATAAAAAGTCCTACAACAACATCTAAAAGGTCCTATATAATGAGACTAAAACTCTCCTATTGAGGAGGATGAGAGATGGCGTTTAGATGCTCAAGAATGTGGTTTAATATGAACCTCATTTCATTTTGGAGTTCATGAGCCGAGATGTTGGTTTGTCGAACTAAATGGGTGATCCTTTCACACATGATACAATCATGTCGCCAAGGTGGGTGGTTTGGTTCTTGAGCAGGTAAGGGTGGTGGTTGGTTGTTTGTTGGTGGTGGTGGAGGAATGTAGTTAGGAGACATTATGGAGGCCATTAAAGTTGATTGTAGTTCCATAGCCTCATCAAGGTTAGAGTCCACCATAGTGGAGAAGGCATACAAACGATCAAGCTCCTCATTAATATTTTGTTGGGTTTGAGGTTGATTAATCCATATCTCTTCGTCAATGGTTGTATTGGTTGTAGCTTGGGTGAGTTTGGTGGTGATTGAGACTTCACAGATTGTGATGGAGCGGGTGGTGGTGTGGTTGCTATTGGAGTTATGGTTGGAGGAGGAGTTTATATGACCACATTGGATGGTGTAGGTGTTGAGAGAGTGAGGAAATTCTCACTTGCAATAGGTGATGAGATATTTAGAGGAGATGATTCCTCTGATGATGAATTTGCAAGATTTATGAAGCAACAAGGCTTAACACTTATGCGTGCGGTTCGTTTTAGAGGTCTAGAGGTTGAAGAGTTGTTTGATTTGGTCATGGTGAGCTAAGACAACTAGGATGTGCAGGTTATGTGTGTAGAAGAAAATTGATGAGTGAGTTTTGCTCTAAGTCATGATCTTAATTTATAGGCATATAAGTTATTGGAAGTAGTGTTTGGATTTGATATAAATCCAATGGAGAATGTTGGTTTCTAATGATTTGGAACAACAATTTGTGCAAATCACATCACATAAGTTAATCCATAGAGCTTATGTTGAGTGATATGATGAAGATGTGCAGTAAATGCAATGAGAGAGTGGAAAATCTTCTGATGTGATGTTCCCACGGATTTGAAGGATCCCTTAAAAGGGTTCCTTGCTTGTATCAGAAAGGTAACTCACTCCTAAAATTTGAAAATTCAAATTTTGGTGGGAAATTTTGTTCTTAGGTTTCTAAGAGTTCCTAAATCAATCTAAGATGTTTAAGCATCAGTGAACATAATCTAAAGAAGACTAGAAAGTAGAATCTAAGAATCAGGATTAGTCGGAAATTTGTTGAAAATGGTACTGTTTTTGATATACCTGGCGGATCCAAAATTAGAGATCCGCCAGATCCGTCGTTAAGCTTGTAGGAAAAATTTAAATGTTAGTGTCTGATATAAAAATTGTCTAAATTTTGAGAGGCCAAACCTATCATGTATTAAAGTATGATAGTATTACAAATATTTGATCACCTACAAGCATTGAAATATAACTTTTATTCATTGAAAATTTGTTTGTGACAAACGTCTCAAACTTGAAGTTACATTAGAAAGTTCCTAAAAATTGAAGAAATCCTAGAACAATTCTATGAAGTACACTAAGATGATACTTAGGAAAAGCTAACAGCTTCTATGGAGTAGAATTTGTTGGTGTTGATGGAGATATGATGGAAGCTAGCCACATAGTTTCTAAATCCTTAGTGTCACAAAGATTAGTGTCAAGTTCTTCATTTTCTTGAGTGTTTGTTTGATTTAGCCACATTGAATCATCAATGTGTTGAAGTGTGGTAAGTAGATCATGTGGTTGAAGGTTGGGTGGATTTAGTGGTGATGATGATTTTCTTTCTTCAGATGGTAAAGGTGGTGGTGAGGAAGCTATTGGTGTAGTTACAGGTGGTGGTGTGCTATATGAGGGTGATGATGTTGTACCTAGTGGAATTATGATAGGTGATGGTGATTCTGGAGATGAATACATGTTGATTGTGGGAGTTGTGATAGGAGTTGTAGTGGTAGTAGTGCTTACGTTTGGAGATGGATTAACGAACCAGTAGGGTCTAACACTAATTCTAGCGGTTTGTCTGTATGGTCTAGACATATGAGATTTTTTTGATTTGTGCATTGTGAGAGGTTCACAGGAATGGTGTGTAAAGAAGATGAGGATTTAGTGTGTTATGATCATCTTAAGGTTCTAATTTATACTTCCCATTTTTATGGAAGTTGGTGTTTGGATTAATGATGTGTGAATTTCAAAGACTTGGAACAAGATAAAGTAGTTTGTCCTATTGACATAGTCAATCCATAGAAATGGAGTTGACATGAAGGTATGCAGAAAGATGACTCAAAAGGAAGAAATGTGATTGATTTACGATTTTCGAGGAGGTAATGAAAGAGTCTGTGAGTTATGAACAGGACAAAATTTTAAACATTCAAGTTTTGGTGGGAAGTGGATTTTCTTAATGTTCTAAGATGTCTATAATCTAAGAAAACTATAAACTACAATCTAAGTATTGGAATGAGTTGGGATTTAGAGAAAAAGATTACTGTGTATTCCTGCGGATCAAAGCATGCGGATCCAAAATTTTTGGATCCGTCTGATCCGTAGGTTTAAGATGGGCGAAGCCAACGTTAACACTAGGCGGATCCAAAATGAGGGAGCCGCCGAACAAAAATCCTAAAACAAACAGAGAGCAATGCAAGTTTTGCGTTTTTCGATGAAAACCCGAAAATTCTCCTAGAACATATCTATTATCTATTATGTAAAGCAAAACTACCAAATATGTAGATTCTAACACACATTATCATATAAATAACATTGATCATCAAACTTCATCACAAAAGAAGTTAAGCCAAACAGTGGCTTAAATTCGGAAAATTGATAACAATACATGTTATCATTAGTTCAAGTTGAGCTATACCACAAAAGAGTCAAGTACTAGCATAAGGTCTTAGTAAGCACATAAATTTAACGATACATAGTCTAATAACGTATTATACCAAACACTCTTTAAATCTCACTTATCTTTCAATATTTTAAGTATTTTCCTCTGATCCTTGCGGAGTTTCATTACCCATCGTCCTACATTCTTTAAAATTCCCTTTGCTTGTCGTTGTTCAGCAGATTCATCATCAAGGGAAGGAAGTTGACTCAAGTAATCGATTGGAGGAAGCTTAGAGTTAGGTAAACCATCTTCATCACTAGCCGATGATGATGATGAAGATGAGGATGAGGTGTGAGCCCGTTTCCCTTTTCTTACTGCCACTCTATAGTCACTAAGTGGAACGAAGGTATGTTTGATTTTGATGTAGTCTAGAACAAAGCCGAATGAGTCTAGAGGAATAGGAATGGAAGCTCTAAACAAACGTGTAAGAAGCATTCCATATGGCATTGAGGTTTTTCCTAAGACACGTATATCGGCCATTCTTTTAGCGATATAGTAGGCTAGATTAAACTTTTGATGAGTAGACACACAATAGAGCATGTAGCATAAGCTTGCATTTAAATGATCTTTGTTTCCAATAGTGCTAATGACATTTGCTCTAAGAATCTCTTCAAGTTTCTTAAATATAGGTTTAAGTTCATTGAGTTCCATAGCGAATGGATCTCGACTAACTTCTTTGCCACGGAGTTTCTTAGTTTGGTTTCTTCTAGGCTTGAAAAGATGATCACGGATTGTTTCTTTGGGAGTTAGAGGAGTATCATATGGGAGTTCACGACCTAGGTTTGAATCAAGAATGGTTAAAGGCCATTTGTCTGAGTAGAAGCAGGTTCCTTCTCTAGGAATGCCTAACACTTCCCCGAAATGATCTAATGGGAAATTGTAGGGATTTTGGTTTTTCTTGAAATGAATGCTAAAAGATCCAAGATCGTCAGTGATGAGTTTCACGGAAGCATAAAACTCGAGAATGAACCTAGGGATGATAGGCTCATCTATGTCTAGGAGTGCATCAAATTGAATGACAGCCATTTGTTCACGGATGTTTGTTTCTTCTAAGAAAGGTGAATCTACGGTTCTGCCTTCATGAACATATCGACTTTCTAAAGCTTTAAAAATTTTGATTTGAGATTCTGAGAGTCCCTTTGTTTGATGATTTTTGGGTAGGTAGTCGGTGGTCTTTTTGTGATCATAGTTAGTAGCGGGAGGCATGGTTTTCCTAGACATACAATTTAAGTTAGAATCACATAATATATACATATGTGTCTGAATGAGAATAATGTGAAGTATGATTATCTCGACTCTTTTGAGGCAAAGATTTTTGTGTCGTAAAATATGAGATAATCCAAACACTCCTGATCCGAAAATACATAAGGGTTATGTATTTTCTTAAATATGACGTTTTTTATTTTCTATGAACGATGATTGAAAGGAGTTTTTCCTAGTTGTGAAAAAGTAATCTTAATGGAGTATTTGATTATTATTGTAGTGTCTAATTGAAAACATGATTTGATAGTTATTTTTGAAGTGCCTCATTATTTTTGATAATCCCTAATTTAATTTAGTGCAACCTATATGAATTCTAGACATAAACATAAGATTGAGATGGACTAGGATACTTACAATGATCGATTAATCACGAGTTAATTTTGGCGAATGAAATTTTTGAGTTTTGGGATGATAAGGGTCGTCAACAAATTGGTTTTTATGTGGTTAGTGAGTGTAATGAACAGTAAACAGTGTCTGTTTATTGAGAATTAGTCTCAGCAAAGCACGGATCCGTCGGATCCCAAACAAGGGTTTCGCCCTTGTTATTGATTGGATCCGCAGGATCAGAATATATGTTTGGTTATTTCCATTTTTTGGTTGAACTAGGATTCGAACAATTGTTTTCAATAATCCATGGACAGAAGTAGGGTTCTTTCTTGAGGTATTTGTGAGAGGATTATCAATGTTATCTTTGGAGAAACTTTCTCAATTCGAGATGTTCTCATCATCTAAACATTGTTTAGGACGGAAATGATGATGAAAAAGTTAAGCTAAATTTTTGCTGAGGTGAACTGTTGCAATGTTGTTGCAACAAGCGAAAAAAGGTTATAGAGGTTAATATTATAGACCACTAGAGTTTTCTCCACACTTTGCCTTAAGGTAGCAAGGACCATTTGTTTCTTAGTAAATCATGATGTGATACAATGTCTCACATTAGTACACATATTGTTTGAACTATTCCTATATCTCTAATTACCGGGATGATCTTAGTTGACATATATTATGGTTTCTACACCCGTACCTTTGGGATACCATAAATGTCTCTTAAGTTCCTAAATGTTTGATGGCTTCAAAGTGTAGACATATATAATATTTGGAGCTATGGGATAGAATATTCTACCTGATGCATCTATATGTTTAGGGTCATCTTGTGTATTTACTATCTTTATCCTTGGTGAGTCTGGTTTAGGAGAACGTGAGTGTTTTTCAAATGGTTTCCAGTCTATATTTTCTTATGCATATCCGTGATATATTCAAATTGGTTGAAAATATCCTTTTTCCTAATTGTTAACTTTTTGAAGATCTTAGATGAAGTTTATGATTTTTGAGAAGTCACGGCATATCTTGACAAGTTGATTTGGAGACGATGTCATCCTAATAGCACATGATCCTACTTAGTAAAGAGTGTTCTCTACTAGGTTAGTTGTGTACTTACGGTTTATTTTGACAAGTTGATCATACCAAACTTTTGATGCTTGCTTAAGTTTGTGATCACGGCAATGCCGGGAGAATATGCTATATACTTATCCTATGTCGATGCTATATTGTTGAGATATAATCCAAGTTAAAACAATACTTGTCTTTAGGTGTTTTAATCTAATTTTATGTCATAAAGGTTTAAGAACCTTTTCCTACTCATCATGCTAACTTTCAAATACTATATTAAAGATGTGGTACCAATAACTTATATTAAGTGAGTATGAAATCTGAATTATCTATGAGAGCAATCATCATGAGGAGTTATGAGGAACCGTACCTTTTTCCAATGTAACCTCCGTTGAACACTTTGTGGATTGAGAGGATACATTTGTTTTCAGCAATGTATCTTGAAGTTCCATTCATTTGGATCTAATCCTTTCTTTTAAGCATACCTAATGAAAGCTCAAGTATTTGGTCCCCAATATCTCATGGGTCCTTTTGGGTTAATCAAAATATTACCAAGGTTCACTAATATCTTGGAGGTAATCAAATGGAATTTGTTCACTAAGCATTGTTCCTTTATATAATGAAGTGTCTACTGTCGTTTTAACTTCATTCTTATCTTTTCTTCTAATTGAATTAGTGTTAGGCTCTCTAGATATCTTAACAGGTTCAATACTATTTAAGTTTTGACTTTTCTGTACTGTACCTACGGATCCTTTGGTTATACCACGCGGATCCAAAGTTTTGGATCCGTGGGATCCGTGGGTCACTGACTCAGTTGGTGTAGTCTTATTTTCTTTTGTCATTTGAATATGAAAATCATTTAAGTGGCCATTTTTCATGAAATCTGGCTTGAAACTACCATAAGGTATTTTTAGTAACCTCATTGTATCATCTGTACAGTTTATGTGCTTATCGAATCTTTTAAAAGCGGAGTTTTGTTTTATAAGATTCTCTTAGGTAAGCTTTAGTATTTCTAATTCATGTTTTAGTTCTTGACATAAGACACATGTTTTAGTACTTTTACCTTTTTCTAATCCTATGACTTTTTCTTTTAACTGATGAATTTTATTTTCTAAAAATTCCTTTTTGGTTTTTAAGAACTTATTTTTACTTATGATTTTTAGAATGATTTTACATAATTTGTTATATTCTATATCTAATGTGTTATCATTTATGAAAGAGTATGACGAGTCAGAAAGTACCTCTTCTGTGTCATTGGCCATGAGAGCAACTTCGTTGATCTTTGGTTTGTTGTCATTATCTATACAATCTCTATTATTGAATCCTTTTTGAGATTTGTTCTTTGGAGGCTTTGGACAATCTATTATCAAGTGACTAGAATTCCTGCATCTAAAACACTTTCTATGGTTCTTTGACTTCACATAAGTCTCAAAGTGATTTTTCCAGTATATAAAATTGTTTGGTTCAAAAAGTGATGGTCTTTGCATAGATTGCCCTTCTTTAAAGTTTTCAAAATCCATTTGATCGTTTCAAGTTTTAAAATACAATATATTTTAAAATTATTGAGTAACACCGCTCTGATACCAATTGTGGAAAACTAGAAGCGGGGTTGAATAGTTTTACCGTTTTATAATTTAAACCGTTTTGTTACTTATGTGAATTCGATGAAACTATGCACAAAAAATAATCAAACAATATATACGAAAAGTAAAGAGAGGAATGATCAAACCACATAACACGGATGTTTATAGTGGTTCGGCTACAAGGACTCTTTTCCTTGCCCTACTCCACTTCCCCGAGCCTCTAACTCGAGAGTTATCCTTCACTAAGAAACAAACTCCCTTCTAGGTGGAGAAAACCTTTACACGTCGCTTACTTCCTTTTCCGGTACTAAGCTAAACACCGGGTTCTTTACAAGGGTACAACCACTCCCGTTTGGTTCTTTCACAAGGGTACAACCACTCCCTACACTCTTTGTGTTTTGAGGACTAAAACACTAACCACACTCACTGATATAAATGATACAAATAATGATGTGTGAGCTACTCAAAAATCACACAGAGCCTAAATGAATGGATGTATGTTTTTCTACTTTCTAAGTGATGAATTGCTCAAATGATAAGTCTGCTATTTATAGGCAAACTTGGTAAACAACCCACGGATCCGGCGGATCCCACAAAAGGGATCCGTCTTTATAGTCGGTTGGTTCCGCAGGTATGACAGCTAAGAGATTTTTCAAATCTCTCCAAATCTTCCACAATCTTTCCATATCTTTGTGTTGTCATATCAAGATCTTCCAATGTCAACTATCTTGCTTGAAGATCTAACCAAGATATCACATAATCTTTTGTATGATGCATGCCATGATGTCATTGTATCATTTTAAAAATAAAGTTTCCTTTTAAGAAAATAAACTAGTAGATGTGTGAAATGTAATTCTAAGTAATCTTGTGAAATGTAAAATGTGTTTTAAAGAGACTTTAGCTAGTATTTATAATTTGCTAAAAGATATACTTTGTAATTGTCATTAACAAAACTAAGTAAAGATCGTAAAATATAAATAACGTTTTTAGTAAGATATTTGTATTAACAATTAGGATATCGGATTTCCTATAAAAGCAACAAAGGATGAGACTCGAGTGGAGAAAGACAAAACCACGAGCACGAGAGTCTTCAAACTTCGGGAAAATCCTGGACATAAACAAACAACCACGAAACACGAGAAATGGAGAGGAGAACCCTCTTCACGTCACATCTATTAGAAAATAGAAAGAAGATAGACACGGAGTGTCTCCCGAGAAGCGCTTGTTTATTAACGAGTCGCTAAGCTTGACTCACCCCGAATTTAATTTTCCATGGCACTAGTACAAAAATGGGATTTAGTCACACATGCAGTTTTTCGAACAGCCACACAGTAACTTTTTTATGTGACTAAATGTACCGGAATAAAATAAACAGCCACACTTGATCCGACTTGTGTGACCATTTCGGAATTACATCTGAGGCTACAGCCACACATTTGAATATTTTCGTGACTAGAGGTATCTGGTAAAACTTGTTTTGATTTTTTAGTCACTTATAATTTGGGACGTGTGACGGATACAAATAAGTTTGAAACATTAGTCACACTATATATATACATATGTGACAAATATATGTCACACAATTGAAAAGTGTGACCAAAATCCATATATGGTCACATGAAGTAATTGTGTATGTGGCTAAATCATATACTTAAGTTTGTCACACATTATTTAAATGTGACTGCTAGTTTTTGTTGAAAATTTAGCCACATGAATTTGAAATGTGTGACAACTAAAAAATAAGTTTGAAGCATTAGTCACGATATGCATTTAAAAATGACAAATATATGTCACACATTTAAACAGTGTGACCAAATGTGATATATGGTCACACTTTTGCTTTTATAGTTCAAATATTTTATAAACTAATTTTACAATATTTCTCAAATTTTGATATCTCCCTCACATATTTTCACTACTCCCGCTCACTTTTTCCCCAAAAATCAAATTTACATTTTCATTCTCCCTCTAGTTATAGTCACATATTTTCACTACTCCCGCACTTATCTCATCCTCTTTCTCTCTTCTCTGCCCCAACCACAAACCATCATCTCATGTATCTTCATGATTCTATAATCAAAACACAGAGGCGAGAGGCGAAACCTTACAGGGCAAGCATCGATTCGTTTTCCATCATCTCAGGTATCGTCATGATTCTATAATCAAAACACACAATTAGATTCAATCACAAAGAATCAATTCGTTTGTAAAAAAAAGGAAAGAGATTGTACAGAGTGGTAATTAGGGTTAGGGTTTTGAATTTGCAGGGGTGGGTGAGGGGATTTTGTGATTCGACCTGGAAAAAAGAACTGGTGTTTGTTTGTTTGAATTAAAAATTCAATTGAAGGTATTGACGGATTTTATTTTTATAAAAACATTAGTTTTGATGGGTTGAATTTGCCACATGTTTGACTCTTGAAGTATAAAAAATTATTCAAATCAAGTCATTTATAATTAACTGCGTTGAATTTGCCACATTTAAACATTATTAGGCCATAATCGTTGCCCATGAGTATGTTTCAGTTGTGAAAACAGGATTTTTTTTTTATCTGATAGCTTTGGTAAAAATAATTGTTGTGTATGACCTGTGAAGCAAAATAAAGTATGCTCTCTTTTGTGGAAAGCAAGTTATTAAATTTTACCAGTCTTAATCTTATGTGTTCTCAAAGGAGCCTAATGTCCAATGGTATGGTGTTCAGGTCGTATATTCTGTCGCCAATGAAAGTTCACGATTGGACATCCCTGAAGGTCCACTTGGCGGGCTAATTGCTGGTAACTGTTCTTTCTTCTTATCTGTTCTTGAATGTCTTCACTATTCTCATAAAACTAAATTGATTAATATTGAAGCTTAATCTTATAAGTCAAAATGAATAAAGTCAATAATTTTGTCAGTTACAGAATAGGCCAATAGGGTGAGTTGGGTGACAACTTGAAATGGTTTATTAGGGAGGATAAATTCTGGGAGGTAATTTGTATGCCACCAAAGTTACCTCACACATCACATGGTACAATAAAAGACAACAAGCCTTGTGGTGTGTGGAGTCATTTTGGTAGTGTACAAGTCCTCTCTAGAAATTTTGGCCAGGTCAAAACCGGGTGGGTCGGGTTGGCCTATTTTTTCTTCCCATAACTGAATTTATATTGCACCTGTTAATTCTATTATTTCTAACAAAAAGTAAATATGAATTTCTTAAAGTGGAGATTGCCAGTGTTATATATTTAACGGGGCCTTGTTCTCGAGAATTTCTATGAGTCATTGAACATGCGATGACGTTATCAGGATCTTATATAAGGCCATGATTCATCATGATGACAGTTTCCCCAATTCATGCTATACATTTGAACTAAGTCTGTTATCATGAGTATAATTGCAAGATATATATCCTCATGCTATAAATGCTTGTCTCCAATGAAATATGAAGGATATTCTGTCTTTGTATGCACTTTTTCTGTGCTTCAGGAAGTAACCATTGTGTTTCTTTACTATTATATTACAGACCCGAAGCGAATTTCACAATATAGAATTGTTAGCCTCTTTTAGAAGGATTGCAAAGACAGAAGGCCTTATCGGGTTTTACAGGTTGGTTACTCAACTTCTGTTTGCTCTCTCTTTACTCTAAATATGATTCATTTTAGTAAAAATGTTTTCTGCATGTGGATGTAATTTATTCTCAATGGCAATTTCAACCAGTTTACCTCTAATCTGGTTGATCTAGATTACATTTTCAATCCAAGGGTCAAATAGGCTAACTTAAAAGAAAAAATCATACGGGTCAAAATTATCATAAGTGTATCCGAATACATATAATCGGCCAAATTGCTTATTCAAAAAGTCAAATCATAATCGTTTTTAAATGTCGTCTAACCCTCATTTTTAAAATTCATCGAGTGAGATTTAAACTCATGACTTTTAGAGAAATGAGAAAGCTTCAACCATGTAGGAATCTCATTATGGCATTCTTATGAGCATTTTTAACCAAAGTTTAACAAATTATTGTACACATGGTAGATAGAAAATGAGTACCAAAATGTTGAAGGTTCTTTTCATGAGGATGGACCACGGTACGTAAACTGGAGCGCACAAATGGCAGTGGGTCAAAACACGGGTGAACCATGGATGATGTGCAAGCAACAGACCGCCCCTGATCCTGTGGTTTGTCTCTTTTTACTTACAAAACTCACTCAATTACACATTGATTTCTAAAGTCAAACATTTCTACAGATTAATACATGCAATGGGATGAGATGCGACGAAACATGGGAAGGACCAAACTCACCAAATAAACTTTTCTGCAATACTAAGGTGAATTCTGATAATTATATTCTTCTTGAGTCAATTTACTGCACTGTTATTAACAGTATTCATTTTAGGTCAATATCAATGTATTTTTCGTGCATCTAGTTTATTAACATGTATTTGAGTAAAAATGTGATTCACATTGACCTTTACATCAATGTAGAAGATGCTGATCAGATGTTTTCTGTTTTTGAAGGGGAGCTGGAGAGTACCATTGCGAAATTGGAAGAAAGCAATAAGAAGCTGGCTGTCCTGAAAGCAGAGACAGATGCTGCGAAAGGAGGCATTTTTCCTGTAATTCTTGGAAATAAACGTGTTTTATTTTTAACGTATTACAATCCTGGAACATTATCACACTTGGGTTCTTAATTATTGATAAATGTATGTGACAGAATCCCCTAAAGAATGTGAAGGGCATTTTCTCTTCTGAAGCTTTTGTCTTGGTGAAAGATCAGATTGCTAAGGCAAGAGGAGATATAGCCCAGTATCAAGCTTTGTTCGAGAAATTGCAGGTTGTAAGCTGTTGGTAGCTCTCTTAATGTTTTGTACCCATCTCCTCTAAACCATACTAATCTACATATATGTTTAGGTTGAGAAAGATAACCTTGGGTGGCGGGAGAAAGAAGTCAACATGAAGAATGATATCGGGGATGTTATGCGTCGAGCTTCTTCTGTTTCTGACTCTAGAATTAGCGATCTGAAAATGGAGATACAAAAACAGATTGATGGAAGAAAGTTGATTGAAGCTAAATTGGAAGAAGCATCTAGAGAACCTGGTATAGAGCTTGGTTATAAATTTCAAATTTGTTTATATAGTCACACAAGATGCTGCAACTTTGTCTATTGTTGTTTCAGGTAGGAAAGAGATCATTGCAAAGTTTAGAACGTTTGTGTCTTTGTTCCCGGAGGACATGGGAAATATGCAAACTCAGTTAAGAAAATATAAAGAGGCTTCTGCAGATGTTCACTCATTACGTGCTGATGTTCAATCTCTCTCCACTATTCTGGATAGAAAGGTGAGAGCCTGAGGATGTGGATTCTTATGTTCTGATACAGATTAAGCAACAATTTTTTAAACATATTTTCTTATCACAGACGAAAGAGTTGGAAGCATTATCTGGTAGATCAGCTGCCCAAACTTCTGAAATACAGAAACTGCAATCAACGGTATGTTTTTATTGCCTTTTGAAATGTTTGCGACTTATATTTGTGCCAATGTCGGTGTTTGTTTCCAATAGTTGCTATAACACGATGTTTCTTTTGCGTTAGATGAAGCTACTATTAGTATACATAGTACCATAACTGTAGTGGTTACCAAATAATTCACAATAATAATTAAGCTTTATGTATCCTTACAACATTATGTGGTATCCAAAACATCTGAATTAGAAAAAAGGAAACTAAACTAAGTAAACTAATAATAAAAGATGAGGGAGGGGGCTGTGTGGGTGATGTATTCCTAGTTAACAACATTATGTGGTCTACCTCAGTACCGACAGGTGTAACCTAAAAATTGATTTCGACAGGATGCTGCTGCATGGCTTGAGTATTTTGAATCCAAGGCTCTTGAACAGCAAGACGCCGCAAGAAATGGTACTCGGAAACCCGATGCATCCATAGCTAGCAAAGGCCATCTTAGAATCTTCTGATCGCCTTCAGGTTCTTGCAAACGCAACAAAACTGTATGAGCAGATGATAGATCCATCTAATCCTTCATTTAGTTAGTACAGGTTCTTGCGATTTCAGAGATTTGTTTTGTGATGTTAGATATTATAGTATGAGCAGATGGATCATTTTTAATACTGCTAGTGTATTAGTTACAATTGTTAGTTATAAGTTAGTACTGTTGGTTCATATAGTTAGTACTGCTGTTAGATATTATTTTATTTGTATTTGTTTTGATATATTTGAATTTGTTTTGATATATATTGATTTCTTAAATGTGACTAAAAGATGTTATTAACAGCTTTGGTCACTGTTTGTTTAATTCGTTGTGTGACTAAATATTACAAAAGGCCACACACAAAAAAAATTCATGTGGCAATTGGATAATCAATAGTCACACAAAATACACATTTCTTCACTTTAAACAACATATGGTCACAGTTATTAGCACTTTTGGCCACTTTATACTTAATTGTATGTGACTAAATATCTAAAACAAACATGCTTTGTGTGACTAAATATTACAAAAGGCCACACAAACATAAAATTCAAGTGGCAATTGGATGATCAATAGTCACACAAAATACACATTTCTTCACTTTAAACATCATATGGTCACACTTATTAATACTTTTAGCCACTTTAAGTTTAATTGTATGTGACTAAATACCCAAAACAAACATGTTTTTTGTGACTAAATATTACAAAAGGCCACACAAACTAAAAATTCATGTGACCATTGGATGATCAATAGTCACACAAAATACACATTTCTTTACTTTAAACAGCATATGGTCACACTTATTAACACTTTTGGCCACTGTTTTTTAAATTGTATGTGACTAACTTGAAAAAAACAACACACGTTGTGTGACTAAATCATCACAAACGTCACATTTATTATATATTCATGTGGCCATAGGATGGGAAATAGTCACACATACTGATAAATCCAACAAAACTTGTGCCTAATTGGTCACACATATTCGGGTTTTGGTCACTCTTTTTCAATGAAAACGGTCACAAACTAAACAATGTGACCATATAGCACCTACGGTGGCGCGACTTTTTGTCACACACACCCAAAAAAACGTGTGTGACTATATGCATATAGTCGCACATTTTTGGTGTGACCGTAGGCCAAATCTGTACTAGTGTGGGGAAAGTTTGGAGATCTGGGACAACCATGGATGGTATGTCCCCTCCAAAATAGTGTTTGAGCCTATGAACGTTCACTTTGAAATTAGGACCGTCGGGTTGAGATAATTCGACGGTTCCATATGGAAAAACTTGAGTAATGGTGAACGGCCCAGACCAACGGGTTTTGAGCTTGCCTGAGAAAATCTTTAATCGAGAATTGAAGAGAAGGACTCGATCACCAACGTTAAAAACGCGGTTCTTGATTTTGGAGTCATGAATTTTCTTCGTTTTCTCTTTGTAGATTAAAGAGTTCTCATAGGCTTGATCCCTAAGCTCATTTAATTCATTCATTTGAAGCTTTCGGTGATCACCCGTGGTCTTAAGGTCAAAATTACAATGCTTCAAGGCCCAATAGGCCTTACGTTCAAGCTCAATGGGTAGATGGCAAGCCTTTCCGTAAACCAACTAATAAGGAGTACACCCAATGGGTGTTTTGAAAGCGGTTCGGAAGTCCCATAATGCATCATCTAATTTATCGGCCCATGAGGCCCGATTTTCACCTACGGTTCTTTCTAAGATACTTTTCAATCCACGATTGGAAACCTCAACTTGACCGCTTGTTTGCGGGTGATACGCGATAGAAAGATGGTGAGTAACTCCATACTTAAGCATGACTTTTGCAAATTGGTCATTACAAAAGTGGGTACCCCGATCACTAATAATAGTACGAGGAGTTCCAAATCGGGAGAAGAGATTTTTCAAGAATTTCACAACAACTCGGGCGTCATTTGTGGGGAGCGCCTTCGCTTCAACCCATTTTGACAAATAATCGACGGCCACGAGGATATATTTGTTCCCTCGTGAAGACGGGAATGGCCCCTTAAAATTGATGCCCCACACGTCAAAGATCTCGCAGACTTGAATTGCATTTTGAGGCATTTCGTCCTTTTGCGAGATTTTTCCTTGACGTTGGCAAGAGTCACATGACTTCACCAAGTTGTGGGCATCACGGTAAATAGTCGGCCAATAGAAACCGGAATCAAATACTTTTTTAGCGGTGTATCTCGCACCATGATGTCCCCCCGTGGGTCCATTGTGGCAAGCCATGAGGATATCAACGGCTTCTTGGCCGTAAACACAGCGTCTAATCACTTGATCGGCACAAATCTTAAACAAGTAGGGGTCGTCCCAAAAATAATGTTTGACATCCTTAAAGAATTTCTTCTTTTGCTGGGACGACATCCCTTTCAGAATAAAATTCCCCGCATGGTAATTTGCAAAGTCGGCAAACCATGGGGTACTAGGATCATGTTTTAGTGAAATCATCCCAAGTGTCTCGAGAGGAAATGTTTCGGTAATTTCCTTTTTCTCGAGAACACCTTGATGAGGGTTCTCTAGTCTAGACAAATGATCGGCGGCGAGATTCTCCGCTCCTTTTTTATCACGAATGATGACATCAAATTCTTGGAGAAGGAGAATCCACCGAAGTAATCTCGGTTTAGCATCTTGCTTAGCAAGGAGATTGATTGTACAATAAATTGAACTACCAAGCCTTCGATGGTGATCAAAGGAATTATGGGGTGTTGAGGTTGCGCCAAGCTTGTTCTTAACCTGAAATAAGAAATACCAAGACACTACGTTAAGTGATTGCGCAGGGGTTGGACCCTGCGAACCACCTCCGACGTGCGAGTAAGTGTGTGATATGGTAAGTTGATAGTAAAATGAGAGATTATAGTTGAAGTTCAGTTAACATACCATGGTTCTTGCCCGTCTAAGCTATTTATAGGGGAGAAATAGGCCTTAGAGGGCGGTTGTACTTGATTCGGAGATCATGGGGGCGTCCCATGATTTTTGGTAACCACTAGGGCTTTGTGGCCCACGATCAGCCTAAGGGAAGAGGGAACGTGGGTATGACCAGGTCAAGGTGGCTCTCCGTTGTAGTCCCTTCGAGAGGGATACCCCGAAGGGCTTAGGGCTTCGATTGGCGGATTCCCACATGGTAACCACTTCGTAGATGAATGGTTTTACGCCAATGAAACGTGTTAGGAGATTAACCTGGGCCTCCGAAGGGAGGGCTTCCTACAGGCTCGAAGGGGAGTCCTTCGACCCGTTCGGAGGGTACATCATCAAGCCCCCCAGTCGAAAGTGATATATACGTAGAGTTTATATTGCATTCGACTCAAAAAACATGCTACACTCTATCCCTTTCGTCACAAATTCAGACGGAATAAAGATAAGTGTTTAAACAAATTATGCAATAAATGCGGCTAATGAATATCTAACTACCACACCCTAAGTTTCAGCAGTTAGGATTTCGGTAACCACAAACTTCTTTTCAAAATTTAAAAAGCAGATCTTAGTCCGTATATTGCTCGGACTATGAGTGCACGTGGATGGTCAGGGTAAACCTTCAAAAGATATACATAAACCCTTCATAATCCTAAACTTAAATCACTTTTCTATTGTGTCAAAAATACGCATACACAATACTGTGCTTCGTGCTTGTTCCGAGTCTTAAGGTAATCACCCTCCCTAATTCGTTGATCTTTTACTCTCATCGTTCTTAGTTCAAGATGAGTATGGCAGCAAAAAGGATCATTAGGCAACAAAGATGTACCTTATCAGAACAGGCTTTAATAGAATTTCTTAGAAAATACCCTATACCCAAGGAGTTTAAAGTTATGCTTCCAAAGAAAAACCAAAGTATTTTTGATGCTCCAACGGGGTATGTGGGGCTTTATGTTCATGCATTTACAGAATCCAACTTAAGGATTCCAATCCATCCGCTAGTCTTAGAGTTTTTACAGTATTATCAAGTGCATATTTCCAGGCTAAATCCCTTTGGTTTAGCCAAGTTGACCACTTACATTGTTGTATGCAAAGCTTATGGCTATGAGCCAACACTTAATGTGCTTAGAGGCTTTATGAATCTTTGCCCTGGTGGTGATTGGTTAACCGTGGCTAAAAGAATTGAGCCTGATGTGCCTTGTTTAATAACTAAACCGTTTGCCAATATAAGAAAATGGAAAGGTTTGTTTTTCTATGTACAAAACACGATCATACCTTCCGAAAACCCAACTTTGTTGGATAAAGCATTTCGATTTGACGAGAAACGCTTTGATGATCCTTTACCATACTTCATAAGGAATAATCCCCTTTACCAACGTCTTGCACGCCATCCCTTTGATGTTCAAACGTTTCCTGAGCCGATTTTGTTCATGGCGGATATAAGTAGCCGTTGGGAAGGGTCTCCATCAAAACCTGAAATTATTTGTGAAGGACAAAGTATGTACAATTCTTATTTTCTTAGAATAAATAACTTATCTTCTGATATTCATCTCCTTTGCGTTTGTTTTTGCAGAAATGGCTTTCAGGAATTTCGTTGTCGTAGGGGGTGCAAAGGAAGTTAGCTTTATTCCGAAGGACCCACAAGATGTGAGTTACGGAGTGGGATCTCCGTCTAGATCTGTGAACAATAATGATGTTGATGTCTCCCCACCTAAGCCTCTTGTTGTGCTTTCACCAATCAAGCATGTGAATACTGAGGAAGTCCCCCTGTTCGTAGAAAACATTGCTGACTCTGATGATCCTCTCTCTGATGGTGACCAGCTGAAGGTCGAAAGGTCCTCCGGCATTGCTGACAGGGTGTGATCCAGGAAAGGCACGAGTGCAAAGCCTGTGAAAGCCCCCAAGAGGAAAATGAACATCCCCACGCCTTCATCCAGGACAACCAAGCAAAAGACAGAGAAGTCTCATGGGAAAACCATCATGTATTTGACTGAAAAAATTGATGATGATGACATCCATGGTAAGTAAAACATCCCTAATTCCCTTCTTCTTAATGTGTTCCATGTTTTATGACTATGTTTTATGCAGGGTTACCAAATACCAAGGAACTGCTGAATGCCCTCTTCTGCCGCTTGTTGGATGAAAATGTTACTCCTGCTCCTTGGAGGAGATCTTTGAGTGAGATGTCTATTGAGAAGCTGTGTGATCTGCACGATAAAAGCTACACCAGGCAAGCCATGTTGGATAACCATTTGAACTTCCGCACAAGGGAGTTGGTTAATATGGTGAAGGATGCTAAGGAGGAGGTTGCTGTTATTGTTGCAAGGGAGAAGAACAGAGAGAAGCAGTATGCTGAGTTAGAGGCCAAGTGTGATGCGGCCATGGCGGATTTTGAAAAACATCCCAGGTATGAGGCCCTTCGGGCCAAGATTGATAGTCTCGAAGGACAGCTTAAAGAGTCGCAGGGTAAGCTGAAGATGGAAGAGGCCCAGATTTCAGGATATAAGACTCAGATTTCAGCTCTAGAATCTAAATGCACTGGTCTAGAAACTGAGAGGGCTAGGTTGAATGAGAAAGAGATCAAACTTTGCCAAGAGATGGATGGGTTGAAGCTTGAATGCAAGAGCCTGAGGAAAGATAGGGCTGAGGTGGTGTCAAAGGCTGTCCCCTATATTGCGATGGAGTTATACCATAGTGATGAGGTGGGGGAGATAGTGGGAAAACTGGTGAACTGATGAGTGTCTAAATACTCATCATTTTATTCCCATCTGAACTGCAAAAACATTTAAAAACACTCAGAAATGCTTCAAAATACAGAAAATATCCTTGAATTGTGTTTTTATCTGTTTCATGTGCAAAATGATTAAAAATGGGACGAAAACGAACATTTTTGGATTGACTCGGAAATAATTGTGCATTTGATCAAGTGAAGACGAAAGTCAAAGACGGAGTCAAAGTCAACCCCCAAAATCCCAAAATAACACAAATGGTCCCTGGAATTAATTTTCACTTTTGGCAAGAATGGTCCCTGGATTTTCAGTATTTACACAAATGGTCCCTTAAGTTTAAACCTTTAAACTTTAAACACTACATTAAACCAAATCCAATCCTAATACTAAACCCAGTTACCAACCCACCAAGCCCAAAATAATTTCACCAGCCCACTCAACAAAATAACCCAACCCGATCCACCCCTTTTGCTAAACCCAGAAGTTTGACCCAAGTCAAACTTCTCATCTTCTTCCCACTTGCCCGCCAATACCACACTCACCCACTGATTTCTCTGCCAAACCACCCTTATCCCTGACCATCACCTTCCCCCTCCTCCTCTACACTCCACCTAACAAGCCAAGTGCATTTAATGCACTCTTCCCCCTAACAGGTTAAAAAACCCACTATCCCAAGTTTCCCGCCAAAATGCTATAGAAGGGCTGAGATCACTTCAAAGCAATCAAATGGGTGGGATTTGTTCGGAATTGAGGAGAGAGTCTTTTTGGAGTGCTATATAAAGAGAAGAAGCCACAGAGAAAGAGTGGTCACTAGTTTAGGACCATCAGTAGTGTAGAAAGTAGTTAAATGCTTATTTCAGTTTCAAGTTAAGGTTTAGTTGTTATTTCAAGTTTGGTTCAAGTCACTTGTTCTTATTTACTCCTGTATTGTACTGATTTTACCAAGTTAATGAATTTCATGTTCTCAAGTTTATTGCTAAGTTCGAATCAAGCTAAGTATTAATCAAATAGCCTATTATCTGTTTCTATAAGCTCATACAAGCTTAATATAGCTTGGTGTGAGCTTATTATAGTTCATATATGTTCTAATTCAAGAAAACCAGAAAAGTCAACAAAAGTCAACTCGGTGGTCAAATAAGCAATTCAGGTGTGATCAGTTGTTTTGGATTAAGCTGGGGTGGAATTTAGCTTGGGATTGACAAACCAAGTGTGGTTCTGATCTAGTCCTTTCCTTTTTCATTATCTCACAGTTGTAAGCTTATTTCCTATTTTTGCATTATTTCCATTTTACTGTACTATTGCTTATTAATAGCTTATTATTTTGGTTTTCTGCTTATTAATAGTTTGTGATTGTATTTCATCTATTTTTTCAGTAGTTAATAAGCTTTTCCTTTATTTTACTTAAAAAACATATAAAAAGCCAAAAATAGCTAAACTTAGTGATTGCTTATTAATTGCTTATTTTCAGTGTTAAAATTATTAATTAGTATATAATTAAGTTATTAAAACCATTTTCAATCAGAAACCTAGCTTAATATATCTGTTTCATTTAAAAATCCCATAACTGCCCTTGTTAAGGGGTGTTTGGTTTAAGCTTAATCTGGGTCATTATTGTTCATTGACCATTTGCCAACATTTGATCATGCATAATATAGTCCCTATAAGCTAGTTCTAAGTCCAAATTACCAATATAGATAGATATTATAGTTTTTCTAGGTCTGTGGTCTTAACAGCCCTCAAAAAGCTCAAATAAGCCATTTATAGCCACAAGCTCTTTTGGACCTCAAACTTGGCTTCTCTGAGTTCATTTTGGACCATCTAGTGTATTTACAAAGTTTGGTTAAGTCTCATTTAGTTTACACAAGGCTGCACACAAAATAGCCACAATAGTCAGTTTTTGTGGTTTTTACAGATTTTGGGTGATTTTTCATTTACTCATCACAAGCCCTCATAAGCTGTTCTTTGGCACAAATAAGCTCACCCAGCTTATCTCACTCTAGTATTTTTCTTGTAATTTTTAGAATCCTTTAAAGCTGTCAAATCAAGGCTGCAAACTAGGCATTTTTGCCCTGTGCAGAGACTGCATCAGCAGACTCAGTTAAGCATTGAGCTTATTGAGAGCTTTTTAGCTCTTGCCCCTAGTTTTTCTTAGTTCCCTCAACTTATTTACATCTATCACAGTCCATTTTAGCTTTTTCCTTCACTTTATAGCTTATAAAGTAGCTTATATCTTAATTTGAAAAATCTAAGTCCTAAATAGCCTAAATACCTTACTGTTGAGATAAGCAGCTTGTTTGTAGCTTATTAATAAGTTTTAAAAATAATTTCCAGTTTTAAAGTTGCTTAATTATAGCTGTAAAATAAGTAGCAAAAAGAAAAATATAAAAAAAAAAATAAGTTTTTACAAAAAGGCCTGGGTGGGATTCGAACCCCAGACCTCCTGCTTGCATACTCAACACCCCAGCCAACGTGCCCTTGGGACTTTTCCATTAGAGTTTGCATAAATAATTTATTTAACCCTTGTTTCAGTTTTTAGCTTATTTAACTAATTAGCTTAATTGCAGCTTATCAGAATAAGCTGTGACCACCTTTTTATTTTTCTTAGCCTTTTAATAACTTAAAATAATTTAGGAAAAAGTTTCATAATTTTCTGAATAGTTTTAATATTTTTAATCTTTTAATTAGTTTAAATTAGTAATTAAATCATAATAAATAGAATAATAATCAGAAAAATATAATTTTAATTTTCAAAATTTTCTTTTATTAATTAGATTCTAGGAAAAATATAATCATCTCTGTAGACCTTAGGAAAAATAAAATATAAAATAAGTGATAGTTTCTATTTAATAGATTTTATCTTTTTAAATTTTTAATTAAGCATTTTTCATTTTTATAATTTTCTTAGCTTCTTTTCACCTCATAATATTTATAGAAAAAGTTTTAGATTTTTCTTTGTTCATTTAGTATTTATTATAAATTAAAATAGTTTAAAAAGTAATTAAATAATAAATAATTAATAAATAATTAAAAACTAATTTCTAAAATTTTCTTTTCTTAAATAGAACCTAAGAAAAATAATTTTACACTTGTAGGATTAGTTTTCTAATATTTCAGTTTTTGTCCCATTTTAGATTTCCCGTTACGCGTTTTTAGTTTAATTAATTCGCGTTTAATTTTCTTTTGTATATTTGTCTTTCATACATCAATTAGAATTAATTAAAAAGCAAAAATCCATATCCTAATTATCTGTCACTCTAATCCAAAACTTAAGCAATTTGCCCATTCGCACCTCGTTGGGAAACGATCCGGGTAATCACTTACCTGGTTTCACACTACACACACAAACGTAAGTTTTTGCAAGTATCCTTTTTCACAAAGGGGTGATTTGTATTTATTCACGCGTATCCGTCATTGCATAATATTTATATACGCGTTTCATGACGGATCAAATTTTGGCGCCGCTGCCGGGGAGGTTGTGTTGCGACAATATTGTGTAAAGTTTAAGCGATTAGTGATTTGAGATCCTTCCTTGTGAAGTTCCTATTTCCCATAAACCCATATAAAATACAAAAATATTTTCCTTTTCTTTTATATATATAATATCATATAAAAAATAAAAAACCCAAAAACATTTTCTGTTTTATTGTAAAATAAAAGATAAAAGCAAAATTAATATAATATTCATCAACTTGGGTATTATCATAATAAGTTCCCAAACCAAAGATTAAAACTTGCCTTTGTGTCGCTTGCGAATTCGGCTTACCTTTGATTGATAAACAAACTATAACGGAGGTTTAAGGATAGTTTGACATTAAATTGTCGAACTGAAAGAAGCGGGTTTTTAAGGAGCATTAATTGCCCACCTTTGCTTCTCCGCCACTCTGTGCGTTTTTCAGTCAGAGAGCTACCGTATGCTTATTGATTTAAGGTTTAAGTTCCTTGTGTTTTGCTTGATCTTGTTTTAATTAATTTATTTTCCAAAAAAAATCCAAAAAAATTGAAAAACCAAAAACCCAAAAATATTTTTCCTCATCCTCTTAAACAGTTTGATTCTATCTTCTTAAACCCTCCTTAATATTTAATTCTCATGTCGTCACTGGACTATCACTGTTTTCACTGTAAAGGTCCAGTGGATGATGAACATCGTTGTTACAAGTGTTTGAGTGAACGGTATGAAAGTGATTATAGAAACGGATTGTGCAATTGGTGCAAATCATTATTCAATCCATTGGATGATGAGCATCATTGTAGTTTTACCGGCTACCCTCCACAACCCCAGCCATCTTCACTCACTCAGCTTAATTGTTGTATATGTGAAAATCCGTTAGGGGATGATTCACAGTGTAAACGATGTTTTTGCACTTATCAATCCCCCACACTTGATTATCCAGATTTTCACAACAATTTCAGTACCCCTTCTCAGGATTCATTTTGGCAAGAACCTTGTTATCAAAACTTCAATGATACATCATTTCAAAATATGCCAAATGATCCTTGTGAGCATTGTGGAGGTCCACACCCAAGTTTTGATTGTCAAGCAGGAATTACGTCTGTCTATGAACAAGATCCATGTAATCAAAACTTCGGGTATGACCAATATCCATATGATTCACCGAATCAGTCACAGCAAATGTATTGTTGTGAGTACTGTGGTGGTCCACATTATGAATCCGATTGTCAAACGAGGACCCCGCTTGTCTATGAGCATGTCCCTTGTAACAATTACGACTATTCTTTTCATGACCAACCTCCACAGTATCAAATGATTCAACCTCAGCCATCTCCTTTTGAAAAATCTTTTGAAAATGTATTCCAAAAACTCCAAAATATGATGGATACACTTAATGATTTGGCTGTTAAAAATGCCCAAGAAGATCCTCATCAGAAAACCATTGGAGAGCTTCTAGCTGAAGATGAACAAACAGCTAGAATGAGTTCCAAATATCGTCAAACTTTCATTTGCGATGAGGATGATGAAGATTCTATGTGGGGAGTTTGCGAGAATTCATCAGCTGCAATTACACCTGTCCAGAAAAGGCAGGAAGACAAGACTATTGCAGAATTGCTAGCCGACGAACAAATGAAAGCCATTTATGCTAGAAATATTGATGAGGAGGACGACGAGGAGAGTATTATTCCTTTGGGTGGCATCATTTCTCAACTCCCTCAGTCTATTGCAATCCCATCATTCTTTCCAACTTTGGACCCCAAGGACTCTCTTATTATGGGGGATGAGCCTATTAGCACTATTCCTGAAAAGGAATCGGACGAATTCATAAAGTCTAGTGCTGAGAACCTTATCCCAATCCCAAGTGAGTCTGAGGATATGTCCGACAGTGAAAGTGATTGTTCTTCTAGTAGTGATCAGCCTCTTGACACTACTGATGATTTTTTCGGGACGTTTTCTAACCCTCTTTTCGATGATTCTTTCAGGATTTTCTCTAATCCCCTTTTCAATTCAAATGATGATTTTTCCTCTAGTGATGATGAATCACTTTCTGATGAGGAAGTTCAAAATGAAAGTCTCAAAGTCTATTCGAATTCTCTTTTTGAATTTGATGATGAGTGCTTTTCTATCAAAATAAATCCTCTCTTTGATGAAGAGTTAGAAAACGATGAGGTCAAGGACTCTATTATTCATAAACTTGATGATGTGACCTCAACTGATAATCCCGATATTGATCTTTCTCTGACATATGTGACAATTCCTTCTGAGGATCGCCATTATATTGACTTCACATATGTCGTTCGAGTTTTTCTACCTTTCTGTCCTTATAAGGTAGCTTGTCCTTTCCCTCATTCGTTTGGGAATGAGAACAAAGTTTTTGACCCCGGCATCTCTTTTGAGCCGGATATATCTCATCGGTGTAGACCTTTCATATACTTCAATGTTTATCTAGACATCTTGAATGAAAGTCCGATTGAGATGGTCTCTTCCACTTACTTCCCCATGAACCAATGAATTCGGGGTCGAGTCAAGCTAGCGACTCGGTTAATAAAAACAGTAGTAAAACATGGGTTTTCACCCATGTCTCACCCAAGTGTGGGGGAGATGCCCCACATGTTGTATATATGTACATTTCAAGTGTTGGTTTAACAGCCGGTACTTTGAATATATAAAATAATGGCTATTAGTATTTCCTTTTTACGTTCTAAGTGTTGGTTTAACAGCCGGTACTTTGAATATTGAGGGCAATATTCAGTTCTAAGTGTGGGGGGAATTCTAGCGAATTTGATCATATGTACCATCTAGTACCCCCATTTTGGCCAAAATTTTAAAATTTTTTCTCACTTAGAACGCAATAAATGGTTATCAGTCCGCCATGTCTAACCCACATAAGGATTGGCTAATCCGAGAGCAAACGGCTCTTGGTAAAGATGTCTCAAATCCGTTTATGGCTTACAATTTGCCAAAAATTGTATGGTATTCGACTCACCATATCTTTTATAGTGAAGAGTTGGCTAGTCCAGAAGCAAACGGCTTTTGGTAAAGACAAATCAAATCCGTTGACAGCTGATGGTTTGCTCAAAATCATTTGGTTATCATTGTACCAAAGTATCACATACTAAAACATTGGCTACTCCAGAAGTAATGGCTTTTGGTAAAGAGACATAAAATCCATTAAATTTTCATAAAAGATTGCTAGGGACTAGCAATAGTTTAGTGTGGGGGATTGATGAGTGTCTAAATACTCATCATTTTATTCCCATCTGAACTGCAAAAACATTTAAAAACACTCAGAAATGCTTCAAAATACAGAAAATATCCTTGAATTGTGTTTTTATCTGTTTCATGTGCAAAATGATTAAAAATGGGACGAAAACGAACATTTTTGGATTGACTCGGAAATAATTGTGCATTTGATCAAGTGAAGACGAAAGTCAAAGACGGAGTCAAAGTCAACCCCAAAATCCCAAAATAACACAAATGGTCCCTGGAATTAATTTTGATTTTTGGCAAAGTTGGTCCCTGGATTTTCAGTATTTACACAAATGGTCCCTTAAGTTTAAACCTTTAAACTTTAAACACTACATTAAACCAAATCTAATCCTAATACTAAACCCAGTTACCAACCCACCAAGCCCAAAATAATTTCACCAGCCCACTCAACAAAATAACCCAACCCGATCAACCCCTTTTGCTAAACCCAGAAGTTTGACCCAAGTCAAACTTCTCATCTTCTTCCCACTTGCCCGCCAATACCACACTCACCCACTGATTTCTCTGCCAAACCACCCTTATCCCTGACCATCACCTTCCCCCTCCTCCTCTACACTCCACCTAACAAGCCAAGTGCATTTAATGCACTCTTCCCCCTAACAGGTTAAAAAACCCACTATCCCAAGTTTCCCGCCAAAATGCTATAGAAGGGCTGAGATCACTTCAAAGCAATCAAATGGGTGGGATTTGTTCGGAATTGAGGAGAGAGTCTTTTTGGAGTGCTATATAAAGAGAAGAAGCCACAGAGAAAGAGTGGTCACTAGTTTAGGACCATCAGTAGTGTAGAAAGTAGTTAATGCTTATTTCAGTTTCAAGTTAAGGTTTAGTTGTTATTTCAAGTTTGTTTCATGTCACTTGTTCTTATTTACTTCTGTTCTGTACCAATTTTACCAAGTTAATGAATTTCATGTTCTCAAGTTTACTGTTAAATTCGAAGCAAGCTCATACAAGCTTAATATAGCTTGGTGTGAGCTTATTATAGTTCATATCTGTTCTAATTCAAGAAAACCAGAAAAGTCAACAAAAGTCAACTTGGTGGTCAAATAAGCAATTCAGGTGTGATCAGTTGTTTTGGATTAAGCTGGGGTGGAATTTAGCTTGGGATTGACAAACCAAGTGTGGTTCTGATCTAGTCCTTTCCTTTTTCATTGTCTCACAGTTGTAAGCTTATTTCCTATTTTTGCATTATTTTCCCATTTTACTGTACTATTGCTTATTAATAGCTTATTATTTTGGTTTTCTGCTTATTAATAGTTTGTGATTGTATTTCATCTATTTTGTCAGTAGTTAATAAGCTTTTCCTTTATTGTCACACCCCCAAAATCGGGTCCAGCGGAAGCATACATGCCACTGGGGTGCAACTCAATTGGTATCACAACACAAGTGCAAAGAACGGTTTTCATTTCAATTATTTAGAACAACCTTGTTTAACAAAAATTTTGAATTTACATTGTTAAAAGTAGTGCGGAAATAGGCCCTTTAAAATAGGTAGAACGGTCCCAAATGTTTGTCAGAGTCTTCTATGACCATGCCATGCCCTACCAAGAGCCTCCAGTAGCGTGCTATTGCTTTATACCTGAAAATACATGCTAACAAGTGTCAACACGAGGTTGGTGAGTTCATAGAGTCAAGTGCAAAATGTATAGCCTTTGAATGAAGATTTTCCCAGCAAAGGCATTGTAAATCCACCCAGTTCCAAGTCCCGCCCATAACAAGACTTGCAACCTGTGTGTTTACAACCCATTGCCAAATATGATTTGGTTTATGTTACTGAAATGTTATACGGAAACCACAAGTATAAAGTGTAAAACAAACTGCCACATGAAAATGATACATTAGCTCTTAAGCTCATGACCCCGAAGCTAGACTGAATGAAATGCCCCAACTGAGTGCTTTGCCAAACACCCTGAAATGGATCAAATGTAATGCGTTCGTATGACAAGTTGGTGCAACCAACCCGAACGGAGGAGTCACCCTCAATAGATCTATTCACACACTCTCGCTTGCTCACAATTAACGGTTCATGATAATAGGGGACTTTAACTTGGCAATGATGGTAACTTAAGCAATGTAATGAATTTATATACTTTGGTCCGCATGAAAAATATAGTGCAATGTATTCTCCCCCTAGAAATTTGAAATGATGTAATAACTTGAAAAACGGGGCTATGAAAACTCACGTTAATCCTTAGAAGATTAAAGTGCTTGTGAAAAATAATTGGGCATGTATTCTCCCCCAAAACGTAATCCAAAACATATAAAGGTAGGGGCTATGGAACTCACCTGATGCGATAGCAACAATGACAGATATGAATATGCTGAAATTAGGCTCGGTCTCTAACCGCGACCTAACATGAATGATATGATCTATTATAAGCAATGAAATGATGCTACACATGCAAATACGTATGTTAACGATACCACTCGTTACTTTTGAAAATAATGTTTATCGTCGAAAAAATACATTTTTGACGTCTCGTAATTCATAAACTATTTTTCGTGTAAATATGTTGAAATGGTACTCTATGATCCTCGTTTGGTGTTCTATAGTCAAATATAATAGTTTCGTCGCAAAATAACTCTTTTTATAACTTGTGAAAATGTGACCAAACGGCCTCGCAAAACTAGCCGCAAAATATTGCACGTTAAGAGTTTGTAATAAAACTTGTCGTTTTTGAAAACCTTGTAACATGATCTTAATGCCGTCTCATTTGAGTTTTGGTTATACGCGCCTCGATCAATGAGAAAATCGGCTCTCAATATCGTTACTTGAAAATATAATGTTCAGCACTTAGAAAATTCTATTATAGTAAAAGCTGTCAAAATGATAACTTTGAAAGGATTTTTGGGTAAAAAGATGAGGTCGTAGTTTATTCGTTATAAGTCTATTCGACGAACGGCCAATTGATTTGGAAAGCCTGCTGGGAGTACTTGATTTTACTTAACTATGGCTCGGGCTCAAACTGATCCGATCATAGAGAAAAACAGTCGAGAAAATGGCACCTCGTAAAGACAGTTTTGCGGCAAGTTTATATTAGTAAAAGCTGATGGAATTATATATTTTTCGTTATAAGCTCGTTTTCTACGTTCTTTATATCCCCGGAATCGTGGGAAAACATACTAATAGATTTTTGATAAGTCGGGTCGGCTAGTTTACGGCTAACGCCTCGTTTTGTCCCTTGAAGTTCGGCCAACAGCAAGCTTATTTTCAGAAAATAGTTTTTCGTCGTTAAACTTTGAAAAATCATATCTCCTTCGTTACAACTCGGTTTTTAGTGATTCTTGCGACCACGTTTTCGTTTTTGAGAGTATTTTCTGAATATGAAGGCCAAAATAACGGCATGTTTACTGATTTTTCCAGATTTACCTTTTTGGGACAGTAGGTTTGTATATACGTTAGAAACTCATTATATGTAATAAAAATCAATAAAAGTGGTATGGATCATAACATACTTGCATGTTTTTCTTACTAGATCATATAAATACATCAAGTAAATGTTTAAAAGAGTAGGGAAATTTACTAGTAACTTACTTGAAGTGATGAAGAGTTTTTGGTGATAAAAAGCTAGAATACTTAATTAATCTATAGGTTTTTATTTCAAAACCTTATAATAGATCACTACTAATACTTGATAATCACTTGGATCTTGAAAAGTTATGAGTTTTTCTTCCTTTTGGATCTTGGCCGTGTACTAAGAAGCAAGAGAGAATAATATGTAGTTTTTGCTAGTTGATATTATGTGTATGTTTTTATCAAATTATATCATGTTTAAAAGGGAAAGTAAACATTAATGGTGTTTAACTTGTTAGGAAAAGGGGATTCAAGAGGGGTGGGCGGCACATGGCATGTATGGAAGAGATAAGATGAGATTTTTAGCTAATTAGTTGATATTATGCAAGTATTAGTTAGTTAGTGTATATTTTAGGTGTTATTGGGTACCGGGTTAACTAAAAATAAATCGCGACGAGTTGAAATAAAATACGACGAAGTCGTGAAAATTATGAAATCATGTTACTGATAAGAATCGGGTGTTAAAATAGTGATCGTGATGAAATATCGCAAACCGATGGAGTTATAAGCTCTTAACGTAAAATATAGCAAAAGGTTTTAAAACACCGGGTAAATTAATAATATAAATTTTATATCATTAAAATTAGCCTGAAAATATATTAGGATCATAGTCGGGATTATTTGAGTATAATATTATTAGTAATGACTGAGTGGTAACGTTTAACAAATAAACGAACATACGTAAATGAAAAACACACGAACCCGTGCATGACTTAACATGATAATGATGTTACTGATGATATGTAGACCACTCTAGTCTAAATGACGTGTCCTTACTGATGATGCATGAATACGCAGCTAAACCATCCTGGTTACGCGCATTTAAATACCCGTAAACTAGGTTTACGAATTAATGAATGCTGATGATGAACTGAAATTTTCTCCGGGAATGAATAGTGTTTCGTGAATAGTAAAATTTTCGAAAGTTTCTCAAAATCACAAATTGACCTCGAAAACGATGAATAGTGAAAAGTGAATAGTGATCGGTGAATAGTAACTCGTGAATAGTAAATTGTCGAGGTTCGGAAAATGGCCTGAAATTACGAGTTGTGACATTCTCCACCCGTTAAAGGAGCGACGTCCCGGCGCTCAATTTGTTTTAATGTTGTTATGGTTTACTTTGGTCTTCCAGGTATGTCTAGTTCGTCCTATACTCATTGGGATTCTCGGGTACCATAAAAGTACGGAATAAATTATTTTATTATTTAAACTCTATACACATCCTCCCACACCTCCATTATTACTTCCATCTCTTCACATCACCCTTTTCACTTTACCTTTTCATTTCCTTCTCTCCCATTTCAAAACCATTCACCGGCCATAAGAAAAATAAAAAAAATTTCCGGCCAACTACGGCGCGCATTGTTTATTGTTTCAAGGTTAGTTCGTGTTATCTCGTCACCAATCCTTATCACTCGCTAGTCACTACCACCTTTGGAGCTCCATTTTTCATCCTTATTACTCCCCGTGTTGCTAACGTCGAAAATGGCGCATTTCGTCACCACTATTGCGATAGTTTTTATCATGGTTGTCGTCATTCTCTTGACTTTCATTCCGGTTGAAGGTTATGGACTTTTGATTGGGCTCTTGGTGTTTATCATACCACTCACCGCTCTATCATATGCGATGGATAAGTTTTGGGGTCCATAGGTTTATGTTAGAAATGTTGGAATAAGTCGTGGTTAGGTTTCCATGTAATCCTTGTAATATTAGCACGTTCGATGCTAATTATGTTGTTATGTACTAATTTCCGTGATTTCTAACAAAATTCTCATTGTTTGTGTTTTTTTTTTTTTTTTTTTTTTTTTTTTTTTTTCGTCGTACCTTCTTAATGTTTGCACTTTTGTATATTTCTTATTGTTCTCTTGTTGTTTGTAACTGATTCTTGACTTGTACAATTTCCTTTGTTGTTTCACAATTGAGTTCTAGACTAGTGAATTGGACTTTCCGATTTTTGGTCGTTAATAGGTAATTGGTACTTCCACCACAGGGTGTCTTAAAGGGTATAGTCTTTGTATTGGTGTGATGGCTATTGTTGAAGGTGAAATCTGTCAATGTCAAAGGTTTACTCCAAACAATTTAAGGTTAATTATATGGTGCTGAGCACGTCCTATAGGGATTGGATAGTTCTCTTCAATGTTCGTTGGTCTGAGGATGGTAGATCGTGCATACATCTGATTGGGTAAGGATAGCTTAAAGGGATTGTTAGAAGTTTGAAGTAACGCGACTATCTCTGTCGGAAATGATGGAAATTGGTTCACCGTGCCTTGAAACTATTTCCTTGACGTAAAGTCTGGTAAGTTGTTCCATAGTATAAGTCTCTCCGATTGGAATGGAATGGACTGATTTGGTAGGACGATCGATGATCACCCAAATAGCTTCGAATCTGCCTGATGGCTTCGGAAGTTTAATGAAAATATCTATTGTAATGCGTTCTCATTTCCACTGAGGAATTTCTGGTTGCTGAAGTAATCCTAATGGTTTCTGGTACTCGGCTATTACTTTAGCGCAAGTAAGGCATTTGCTAACATACAAAGCTATGTCTGCTTTCACATTCGGCCACCAATAAAGTTTCTTGAGATCCTGATACATCTTATCAGAACTTGGATGGATGAAGTACTTCGACTTGTGCGACTCGTGCATAATCAACTCTCGTATTCCACCATAGAGAGATATCCAGTTTCTATCCTTGAAGCACAATACTCTGTCTGACCTCTTTACTAACCCATTTGCATTCTTTAGCATACCATAGGCTTTTATCATTCTGTCGGTTTCCTTCCTTGAGTGCCTCAACTTGAGTCTCGAGGATTCGTGATGGTAAAGGTGAAATGATTGTCATTCCCAATGATCTGACTCTCAACGGCTTGAGGTTGGGTTATGGTTAGCTGACGTGCTTCTAGACGGCGGTTCATAAGGTGATGCAGGTGTGGATGTTCTTGCAACGATTGTGTACACACACAAGAAGTTTTGAAACCTTTAGAAATCGAGTAGGAATGCAAACCGGACATAATTTTATTATAACTGTTCTCAGTATTGCAAAATTCATCTCTGAGCGGGGCATAGGTAGTCAGCCTATGTCCAACTGTCCCGGGTTGAATACAGATGACGAGTCTATATTCCACCGAGGTTCAATGAAGTTTAAAATACTCAGCTCAGTTATAGTAATACTAGGTCCTTCACATTTGGAGAGATGTTCTGATAGGCTAAGGCAAAGGACCAAACTCGTGGTCGAATGATGAAACTATGTAAGAAAAAGGCGTAACGCTGAAACGTATATGATATGTATGCATGCTTATATGACAGACATCTATAGTAATCAACTATAATAAGTGGGTATGAATGATTTGATAATAAGACACAAATCTTATTAAATATGTCAGCAACAAACCACAATTGAGGCATCAGCTTGGCAGGCAGGCACGTGGCGGTCATAGGGTTAAGTTTTTGTAAATGCAGCTATAGTTTAGGTTTTAAAATTACCCAATTCTCTATAGCCTAGGCTCTGATACCAATCTGTCACACCCCCAAAATCGGGTCCAGCGGAAGCATACATGCCACTGGGGTGCAACTCAATTGGTATCACAACACAAGTGCAAAGAACGGTTTTCATTTCAATTATTTAGAACAACCTTGTTTAACAAAAATGTTGAATTTACATTGTTAAAAGTAGTGCGGAAATAGGCCCTTTAAAATAGATAGAACGGTCCCAAATGTTTGTCAGAGTCTTCTATGACCATGCCATGCCCTACCAAGAGCCTCCAGTAGCGTGCTATTGCTTTATACCTGAAAATACATGCTAACAAGTGTCAACACGAGGTTGGTGAGTTCATAGAGTTTAGTGCAAAATGTATAGCCTTTGAATGAAGATTTTCCCAGCAAAGGCATTGTAAATCCACCCAGTTCCAAGTCCCGCCCATAACAAGACTTGCAACCTGTGTGTTTACAACCCATTGCCAAATATGATTTGGTTTATGTTACTGAAATGTTATACGGAAACCACAAGTATAAAGTGTATGAAAAACTGCCACATGAAAATGATACATTAGCTCTTAAGCTCATGACCCCGAAGCTAGACTGAATGAAATGCCCCAACTGAGTGCTTTGCCAAACACCCTGAAATGGATCAAATGTAATGCGTTCGTATGACAAGTTGGTGCTACCAACCCGAACGGAGGAGTCACCCTCAATAGATCTATTCACACACTCTCGCTTGCTCACAATTAACGGTTCATGATAATAGGGGACTTTAACTTGGCAATGATGGTAACTTAAGAAATGTAATGAATTTATATACTTTGGTCCGCATGAAAAATATAGTGCAATGTATTCTCCCCCGAGAAATTTGAAATGATGTAATAACTTGAAAAACGGGGCTATGAAAACTCACGTTAATCCTTAGAAGATTAAAGTGCTTGTGAAAAATAATTGAGCATGTATTCTCCCCCAAAACGTAATCCAAAACGTATAAAGGTAGGGGCTATGGAACTCACCTGATGCGATAGCAACAATGACAGATATGAATATGCTGAAATGAGGCTCGGTCTCTAACCACGACCTAACATGAATGATATGATCTATTATAAGCAATGAAATGATGCTACACATGCAAATACGTATGTTAACGATACCACTCGTTACTTTTGAAAATAATGTTTATCGTCGAAAAAATACATTTTTGACGTCTCGTAAGTCATAAACTATTTTTCGTGTAAATATGTTGAAATGGTACTCTATGATCCTCGTTTGGTGTTCTATAGTCAAATATAATAGTTTCGTCGCAAAATAACTCTTTTTATAACTTGTGAAAATGTGACCAAACGGCCTCGCAAAACTAGCCGCAAAATATTGCACGTTAAGAGTTAGTAATAAAACTTGTCGTTTTTGAAAACCTTGTAACATGATCTTAATGCCGTCTCATTTGAGTTTTGGTTATACGCGCCTCGATCAATGAGAAAATCGGCTCTCAATATCGTTACTTGAAAATATAATGTTCAGCACTTAGAAAATTCTATTATAGTAAAAGCTGTCAAAATGATAACTTTGAAAGGATTTTTGGGTAAAAAGATGAGGTCGTAGTTTATTCGTTATAAGTCTATTCGACGAACGGCCAATTGATTTGGAAAGCCTGCTGGGAGTACTTGATTTTACTTAACTATGGCTCGGGCTCAAACTGATCCGATCATAGAGAAAAACAGTCGAGAAAATGGCACCTCGTAAAGACAGTTTTGCGGCAAGTTTATATTAGTAAAAGCTGATGGAATTATATATTTTTCGTTATAAGCTCGTTTTCTACGTTCTTTATATCCCCGGAATCGTGGGAAAACATACTAATAGATTTTTGATAAGTCGGGTCGGCTAGTTTACGGCTAACGCCTCGTTTTGTCCCTTGAAGTTCGGCCAACAGCAAGCTTATTTTCAGAAAATAGTTTTTCGTCGTTAAACTTTGAAAAATCATATCTCCTTCGTTACAACTCGGTTTTTAGTGATTCTTGCGACCACGTTTTCGTTTTTGAGAGTATTTTCTGAATATGAAGGCCAAAATAACGGCATGTTTACTGATTTTTCCAGATTTACCTTTTTGGGACAGTAGGTTTGTATATACGTTAGAAACTCATTATATGTAATAAAAATCAATAAAAGTGGTATGGATCATAACATACTTGCATGTTTTTCTTACTAGATCATATAAATACATCAAGTAAATGTTTAAAAGAGTAGGGAAATTTACTAGTAACTTACTTGAAGTGATGAAGAGTTTTTAGTGATAAAAAGCTAGAATACTTAATTAATCTATAGGTTTTTATTTCAAAACCTTATAATAGATCACTACTAATACTTGATAATCACTTGGATCTTGAAAAGTTATGAGTTTTTCTTCCTTTTGGATCTTGGCCGTGTACTAAGAAGCAAGAGAGAATAATATGTAGTTTTTGCTAGTTGATATTATGTGTATGTTTTTATCAAATTATATCATGTTTAAAAGGGAAAGTAAACATTAATGGTGTTTAACTTGTTAGGAAAAGGGGATTCAAGAGGGGTGGGCGGCACATGGCATGTATGGAAGAGATAAGATGAGATTTTTAGCTAATTAGTTGATATTATGCAAGTATTAGTTAGTTAGTGTATATTTTAGGTGTTATTGGGTACCGGGTTAACTAAAAATAAATCGCGACGAGTTGAAATAAAATACGACGAAGTCGTGAAAATTATGAAATCATGTTACTGATAAGAATCGGGTGTTAAAATAGTGATCGTGATGAAATATCGCAAACCGATGGAGTTATAAGCTCTTAACGTAAAATATAGCAACAGGTTTTAAAACACCGGGTAAATTAATAATATAAATTCTATATCATTAAAATTAGCCTGAAAATATATTAGGATCATAGTCGGGAGTATTTGAGTATAATATTATTAGTAATGACTGAGTGGTAACGTTTAACAAATAAACGAACATACGTAAATGAAAAACACACGAACCCGTGCATGACTTAACATGATAATGATGTTACTGATGATATGTAGACCACTCTAGTCTAAATGACGTGTCCTTACTGATGATGCATGAATACGCAGCTAAACCATCCTGGTTACGCGCATTTAAATACCCGTAAACTAGGTTTACGAATTAATGAATGCTGATGATGAACTCAAATTTTCTCAGGGAATGAATAGTGTTTTGTGAATAGTAAAATTTTCGAAAGTTTCTCAAAATCACAAATTGACCTCGAAAACGATGAATGGTGAAAAGTGAGTAGTGATTGGTGAATAGTAACTCGTGAATAGTAAATTGTCGAGGTTCGGAAAATGGCCTGAAATTACGAGTTGTGACATTTATTTTACTTAAAAAACATATAAAAAGCCAAAAATAGCTAAACTTAGCGATTGCTTATTAATTGCTTATTGTCAGTGTTAAAATTATTAATTAGTATTTAATTAAGTTATTAAAACCATTTTCAATCAGAAACCTAGCTTAATATATCTGTTTCATTTAAAAATCCCATAACTGCCCTTGTAAAGGGGTGTTTGGTTTAAGCTTAATCTGGGTCATTACTGTTCATTGACCATTTGCCAACATTTGATCATGCATAATATAGTCCCTATAAGCTAGTTCTAAGTCCAAATTACCAATATAGATAGATATTATAGTTTTTCTAGGTCTGTGGTCTTAACAGCCCTCAAAAAGCTCAAATAAGCCATTTATAGCCACAAGCTCTTTTGGACCTCAAACTTGGCTTCTCTGAGTTCATTTTGGACCATTTAGTGTATTTACAAAGTTTGGTTAAGTCTCATTTAGTTTACACAAGGCTGCACACAAAATAGCCACAATAGTCAGTTTTTGTGGTTTTTACAGATTTTGGGTGATTTTTCATTTACTCATCACAAGCCCTCATAAGCTGTTCTTTGGCACAAATAAGCTCACCCAGCTTATCTCACTCTAGTATTTTTCTTGTAATTTTTAGAATCCTTTAAAGCTGTCAAATCAAGGCTGCAAACTAGGCATTTTTGTCCTGTGCAGAGACTGCATCAGCAGACTCAGTTAAGCATTGAGCTTATTGAGAGCTTTTTAGCTCTTGCCCCTAGTTTTTCTTAGTTCCCTCAACTTATTTACATCTATCACAGTCCATTTTAGCTTTTTCCTTCACTTTATAGCTTATAAAGTAGCTTATATCTTAATTTGAAAAATCTAAGTCCTAAATAGCCTAAATACCTTACTGTTGAGATAAGCAGCTTGTTTGTAGCTTATTAATAAGTTTTAAAAATAATTTCCAGTTTTAAAGTTTTTTAATTATAGCTGTAAAATAAGTAGCAAAAAGAAAAATATCAAAAAAAAAAAAAAGATTTTACAAAAAGGCCTGGGTGGGATTCGAACCCCAGACCTCCTGCTTGCATACTCAACACCCCAGCCAACGTGCCCTTGGGACTTTTCCATTAGAGTTTGCATAAATAATTTATTTAACCCTTGTTTCAGTTTTTAGCTTATTTAACTAATTAGCTTAATTGCAGCTTATCAGAATAAGCTGTGACCACCTTTTTATTTTTCTTAGCCTTTTAATAACTTAAAATAATTTAGGAAAATATTTCATAATTTTCTGAATAGTTTTAATATTTTTAATCTTTTAATTAGTTTAAATTAGTAATTAAATCATAATAAATAGAATAATAATCAGAAAAATATAATTTTAATTTTCCAAATTTTCTTTTATCAATTAGATTCTAGGAAAAATATAATCATCTCTGTAGACCTTAGGAAAAATAAAATATAAAATAAGTGATAGTTTCTATTTAATAGATTTTATCTTTTTAAATTTTTAATTAAGCACTTTTCATTTTTATAATTTTCTTAGCTTCTTTTCACCTCATAATATTTATAGAAAAAGTTTTAGATTTTTCTTTGTTCATTTAGTATTTATTATAAATTAAATTAGTTTAAAAATTAATTAAATAATAAATAATTAATAAATAATTAAAAACTAATTTCTAAAATTTTCTTTTCTTAAATAGAACCTAAGAAAAATAATTTTACACTTGTAGGATTAGTTTTCTAATATTTCAGTTTTTGTCCCATTTTAGATTTCCCGTTACGCGTTTTTAGTTTAATTAATTCGCGTTTAATTTTCTTTTGTATATTTGTTTTTCATACATCAATTAGAATTAATTAAAAAGCAAAAATCCATATCCCAATTATCTGTCACTCTAATCCAAAACTTAAGCAATTTGCCCATTCGCACCTCGTTGGGAAACGATCCGGGTAATCACTTACCTGGTTTCACACTACACACACAAACGTGAGTTTTTGCAAGTATCCTTTTTCACAAAGGGGTGATTTGTATTTATTCACGCGTATCCATCATTGCATAATATTTATATACGCGTTTCGCAACGGATCATGAACGCAGCCATATTCTACGGCAAGTGCACAACGCTCGAGGAAATTGCCGCAACCAAGATGCCGGTGGTTCTGTCGGAGGTACCCTACTACTGTCCGACCTCCGAGCAAGAATATAACGAGGCATGCAATGCGTACACCACAGCAAAGTACCCTTTCCTCACCGAAGCAACCAAGGATCCCTCAGCTACACTCGAAGTACTCTTGTCCAAGAAGCCCAAGAAAGTTCAACCTCCATCTCCAACTAAGAAAACTACTTATGTTAAGCCTTCGTCTGCATCTCACCAAGAGGATCCAAATTCCTCAAAAAATGCTTGAAGGTTGTCATGTTGGCATTAATTCAGTCTTTAAGGGTGGCATGTACCCTTCTTAAACAATTTCCTATGGTTTGAGGCATATGCCTATGTGTTTGAACAATTTATCTTTTGTGTTTCTGGGCTTCGGCCCAGAATTTAGACAATTATTTTGATGTACCTATTGGCTATGACCACGTACAGCCTTATGAATGCCAACTGAAGGGGCTATGTCCCACCTTTGATGGCATGCTTGTCTTCTCTTACGCTTATATACAAACATAAATATACAACCTAAGGTTATGACCTTATTGTGTGTATTTCGGACCAAGATTTTTAGCAATCGTATAGTTTGACTGCAACAGAGGGTCGCGACCCACTCTGTCTTATATCCTTAAGATGTAAAGGGCTTAAAAAACCCTTAGTCTTTTAGGAAAGTTAATGTGACTTATGGTGGATGTTATGTTTATTCAAAACATGTGCCTTGAATCATCCTACGACATTGAAACTTGAAAATTACTTGGCTGAACAAATCTTTGTTGTACAGAACGAAACAAGAGATCTTGAGGGAAACACTTTATATCATTAAGTGGGTAGGGAGGATTACATCATTTTAAGAAATGAACACTAAGGCACCTACCATAGAATGCGTTACATGAAATTGAAAAATAAGCTAAGTGCTATAGAAGTAGTAAGTTTTATTTGTAAAACTTACGAAGATTAGTTTCATTTCCAGTCTTGTCCATGACAATTCTTGTCAGATCCTTAGAGCATGTGTGCCATGGTCTTCCGATATGATGTTGAGTCTTTCGGGTGTAGGCCTTAGCTTTGCTTGTTGTATTAGTCGAAGGATATATTCCTGTATGCTCGCAGGATTTGTGGTAGTTCTCTTACCCACTCATGCTGGTATTGTCCTAACCTTCGCTTGATTTCGATAGCAATGTCCCTGCTGATGATGTCAACACCTATAAACATTTGCTTTATTTTTAGGCCTTCGCAGAAAGCTGGGAATACCCCTTTGGCGAATTGCTTTCCCTTATCGGAGGTGATGATTTGTGGGACTCCAAATTGGCAAATTATGTTTTCCCACGCAAACTTTTCCACATGCTTTCCTGGTACCTGATGCCAAGGCTTTGGCTTCGACCCATTTGGTGAAGTAGTCTGTGCCTATTACCAAGAATTGTGCCCTTCCTGGAGCTACTGCTAAAGGTCTGATTATGTCGAACCCCCATTGGCCGAAAGGCCTTGCTGATGTGACAGAGGTTTCGTCATGTTCTAGTGGTCTTGGCACTTTTGAGCATGTCCGACATGCATCGCATATCTGTGATATTCTGGTTGCATCTTCTAGCAGTGACGGCCAATAATATCCCAACTTCGTTATTCTTGATGCACTGGAACGAAGACTTGCGTGCAACCTGCAAGATCCTTCGTGAACCTCATGGATTATGTTCGTAGCCTGGTTCGGTCCCACACAACGAAGCCATGGAGATAAAAAGGACCTTCTGTGAAGATTATCCCCAATAAGCCTATATTGGGGAGCCTTGACCCTGACATTCCTTGCGAGCTTAGGATCTTCTGGAAGAATACCGCTGATTAAGTACTCCCTTATTGGAGTCATCCAATTGGAGCCTTCTTCAAGTATGACATCAGACACTTCGCCTCTTTTGATTGACCCATCGGCCAATACCTCCACTAAAACCTCCTTTGTGAGATGAGCAAATGCCATCAAAGCTAGCTTGCTTAAGGCATCTGCCTTCTTGTTTTGGTTTTTGCGAACATGCGCTATATCATAGGAGTCAAACCCTTGAAGGAGCTCTTTAGCTTTATCCAAATACTGTTTAATAGTGGGCTGCCTTGCTTCATAGTAGCCCTTGATTTGGTTGGCAACTAGCTCCGAGTCTACAAAAATCGAGAGGTTCCGAACCTCCATGTCCTTCGCAAGTCGAAGGCCGGCTAAAAAGGCTTCGTACTCAGCTTCATTGTTGGTAGCTTCGAGCTCAAAACGTAATGCATAAGTGTACTCTTTTCCTTCCGGACTGACCAGCATTAGACCTGCTCTAGAACCATCGGAGCTTGAGGCTCCGTCTTTATACAATTTCCACCCCTCCTTCGTCTTTGGGGGTTTTTCCTTAGAGATTTATTTGTCTTGACTGGGTTCGGAAGGTGTTTCAGCAAGAAAATCTGCAAGTATCTGCCCTTTGACGGAGTTTCGACCCTTATACTCCATCATATGTTCTCCCAGTTCAATGGCCTATTTGGCCACTCTTCCTGATTTCTCAGGCTTCGACAGTATCTGTTTAATTGGCTTGTCAGTTAATACTGTGATGGGATGAGCCTGAAAGTACCTTCGAAGGCGTCTCGCAGCATAGACCAAATCTAGAATTAGCTTCTCCAACTCTAGGTAGTTTAACTCAGCTCCTTGCAGGACCCTGCTACAAAGTATATTGGGACTTGTTTCTTGTCCCTTTCGGCTAAAAGCACCGCACTAATGCTTTCGAAGGATGCCGCAATGTACATGAATAACACGTCGCCATTAATTGGGGCTGTAAGTGTTGGGAAAATTTCCATGAACTCCTTCAACTTCTGGAAAGCGGCCTCTGCATCACAACTCCATTGGAAAGTCTTTTTATCTGTACACCCCTTGAGTGTTTTGAAAAATGGTAAAGACCGATATGCGCCTTTTGACAGGAACCTGCTAAGTGTTGCGAGCTTCCCATTGAGGCTTTGAACTTCTTTCAATGACTTTGGAGCTTGTAGGTCAGTGATGGCTTTAACCTTCGAAGGGTTAGCTTTGATCCCCTGCTTTGTGATCAAGTGCCCCAAGAATTTCCATTCTTCCACGCCAAAGGAGCGCTTCTTGAGGTTAAGCTTCATGTTGATGGCCCTTAATTGATCGAAGGTCTCTTGAATGTCGGAGAGTAGGTCCTCCTCGGTTCTGCTCTAGGTGGCCCCTGCGTTCTTTAGACCGAAATGCATCTTCTTATAGCAATAGACGCCTTTTCCTGTGTAGAAGGCCGTCTTCTCCTCATCTTCCTCTGCCATTTGTATCTGGTGATACCCTTTGTAAGCATCTAAAAAGCATTTCAAACGGAACCCCGAAAGGGATTCGACATTCCAATCAATTTCCGGCAGATGGTAGCAGTCTTTCGGGCAAGCCTTGTTGATGTCGGTGAGGTCGACGCACATACGCCACCCTCCGTCACTCTTCTTTACCATGACTGGATTGGCTACCCAAGTTTGGTATTTTACTTCTTTGAGAATTCCTGCTCGTACAAGCTCATCTACCTCTTTGTTGATGCAAATAATGTTCTAAAAATGTTATTTATATCTTTCGATTACTTCACGTTTTGAGGATGACAAAATGTGAACTCACGTTACGTTAAAATTAACGTTAACAAGTTTTTAATCGGAAGATCCCGTTTCTACGCAAATCACTCTTGAACAAAGTTACAACTTGAACTAGTGATCAAAGAAGTGAATTCATGTTTTGAAAATTCACATTTTAAATGGGACAAAACATTTTTTTCAAAAATACACATGACAAATTATTTTTGAAATATTAAGAAATGTTTTAATGGAAAAATAAGTTTGAAAATCACAACAGCTATTTTTCCCCCCAAAATCAGCTCCAACCTTCCCCAAATAAGTTTTCACCAGAAAAGACAAAATTTGGAGCGTCCTAGTCTACCACGGCTCCACGGTACCGTTAAATTTAACGGAGCCGTGGGTCATTTAGTGGAGCCGTCCGTACCATTTTGAATTGTAACGTTCAGATTTTCTTTGCCTATAATTACCCACCTCTTTCACAGTTTTTGGCACCCTTCACACACAGAAAAATCCCTTAGTAAAATCCTCTCACACCTTTCACTTCTTAGGGTCATTTAGATTAGTTTTTCTTTGTTTCAAGAGTGATCCAATCATCCTTCAAGTGATCCTCTTCATACCTCTTCACTAGCAAGAGAAGAACACAAGTATCCAAGTTGATACAAGGTGTTGTCATCCCTCTTCATTAGCAAGAGAAGAACTCAAGTAATCAAGAAGATACTAGAGTTATAGTTGATAGGTTTTTGTAACTCTTGTTACAACATTGTTGTGGCTTAGCATACATCAAGTTTATTTTCTTTTTGTGAGTGAGAGTGAAGATCAAGTGTGATCTATAGAGATAGTGAACATCTCTTGAAGCCATTGGGCTTGTGTGATTGATCAAGAAGATCAAGGGTCATTAGGTTAGTGTTAGTCGAGTAGAGTGAAGTGAGTGTTGATCATTGTGATCGTGTTGAGATCTTGGTGATCTCTTGAAGCCATTGGGCTTGTGTGTTTGGTCACGTGGACCTTGGTAGATTGGTGCTAGCTAAGATTAGCACTCGACATCTAGCTTAGTGTCGGAAATAGGATAAGCGACGTGTACGGTTTTCTCCGCCTTAAGGGAGGTTGTTGACATAGTGCTTGAAACTCTCGAGTGTGGTACTCGGGGAGTGGAGTAGGGCGAAGAAGAGCTTCGTAGCCGAACCACTATAAATCCTCTGTCTCGGTTTGATCTTTCCAACTCTACTCTTTACTTTTATTTGTTATTATTACTTAGCTTAGTGTGTAGTTCATATTGGTGTTGATTGATTACACATAGAGTTCGAATCAAAGTTTCCAATAACCAACTTTTAAAACAAGATTTTTAAAAGAAGTTTTTAAACTGGTAAACTATTCAACCCCCCTTCTAGTTTCCCACACTCTTTACAAGCGGCTGCGTTTCTCTCCGGTGCCAGGCTTCGTCGCTTTTGCTAAATTGGTTCAATGTGCTTAAATTCATTAAGCTTATGTTCTGTGCCGAAGGGCTTTCCATCAATCATAAGAGTTCTAGGAACCCCTGTCATATCTGAGTACGTCCATGCGAACACATCTTTGTTGGCTTTCAATAGCTTCTCCAAGTCTTCTTTGAAGTTAGCAGGAAGCTGCTTCCCAATTACCACTGTTTGCTCTGGATAAAGCTCATTAACCACAATGCGTTCTTCAGCATCAGTACAACTTAGGATGGCCTTCGGAGGCTCCTTCGGACTTTCTTTGAGGTTTTTGCCTACGTCTCCTGCTGTTCCTTGACTGTAGCTAGAGGATACGGTTCCTATCCCATAAGGTGTATGGAATTTTACAGCTGCGTGAATGGTGGAGACTACGATACCCATCTTTTGCATAGCGGTCCTTCCTATCAACAAGTTGTAGGGAGAGTTGGACCTTATGATGGCCAATATGAGGGTTTCTGTCCTTGCTAACTTGCCTTCTCCGATAGTTATCTCTAGTGGTACTTCTCCTAGAGGCCACGAATGCTCTCCGGAGAATCCCACTAAAGGTATTTTCGAATCAACCCGCTGCGACCTGATCGAAGACCTGAGCTTGAGGAAACAATGTTCGTATATTATTTCGCAAGAGCTTCCGCAGTCCATGTAGGCTCTGTTTACTTCTCGGTTGGAAATGAGGACTTTGATAACCACTGGGTCATTCGAAGGGACTTGGCCTGTTATAGGGGGGAATGTTACCTCCCCAATTTCGCTTGCCTCCTGCTCTGTTACCTTTCTTTTCAAGCTAGCTTCGCCCCAATGAACCATGAGTATTGGGGCTTCGGCAGGAGTAGTGATGTGTCATGTGTAGTGCAAGTTTTAAAAATTTATAAAATCAATTTATCCAATTCTCTAATCAACACATACGAGCAAGTATACTCGTCCGTAGTAGTAAAGGTGGGTAAGTTGAGATGGTCCCAAGGGAATTGGGGTTTGGGTTTGCAAAATAAGTTTTGACAAAAAGGGTTGTCAATCCGATTTGGTGTAAATTCTAAGGTAAGTAAAAATCAATCAATCAAAAACAAATATACTTGTGTGTAATTCCATGACAATTGTATAGAGTAATCTAAAAAGTTTGGTGTAACTTGTAATGATGCACAACTTAAAATGAGTGATTTACAATCAATGGTTTTTATCATGAGAAATCATCTCTAAGAATTCAATCTCCTAGTTAATTCCTTTCGGCCTTTGTTAACTAGTGCGATAATTCTATTAGTCTCTTTGTTGTTTGAAAAGCATTTCTTATTCTAAGAATTCCTACGAATCCTTTCGGCCTTTTCTCGTGATGAAATCGTTTCCAAATCTATTTTAATAAGCTAATATAGCGCTTGTCACACACCATAATCCATACTAATTCGTGCACTAACTTTTTGGCATAAAAACATAAAGAAAATCCTTTCGGCCTTTGTTAATCTTTAAAACTGTTTTTACCAACCAATTAAGCAAGATTAGATTGTATTTCAACAAACTCATTAAACAAGATATGATTTCATGCATCACTATGAAATAAGAATACTCCAACAATTATCACATCATACACACAAGCATAACCAAAATCACTCCATAATAATCATAATCAAACACAAGTAATCAACCATACTTTCATTCATCTTAAAGTAAAAGTAGTTCATAATAACTCAAACAAGAAATACCTAGTTGTGAAATTATAAGAACTAGAATTGTGGAACTATAGCAACCACTCTCCTCCAATCGCCTATGATCACACATAAACAACTCCACACTTGGACACAACTCTTGAGACTTGAACTCAAGGTTCCCTGGACGTTCTCACAGCAACTACAAGCTTTCGGGCAATGATAATAAGTTTAGCAAGACTTGGTGTAAGCCTTACTAGGTTTTTGGGTTGTCACACTTGTAAACTAGCCAAGGGTTCTTTAAATAAGTGAAGGAACCCTTTGTCCTCAAGCAAAAACGTCCTTATTCAGTAAATACCCAAGAAATGATAAGCCACCATGATTATGGGGCTTAAATTCGTCATTAAATGCGTTTTTGTAACTTCAGTCTCCTCCAACCGATCGGTATTGAGGTCCAACCGATAGGTTGGATCTCTTGGTAAATCACTTTTCTCCCATCCGAATCGGATGCGGGCACCATCCGATCGGATGGGCCATTCTGCCATGCATACTTTATTTTTTTTTCCTTTTCTCGTTACGTGCTTGATCCTTTGTTGTACCACTACTTCCTTCCATAGAACTTGATCTTTTCTTGATATATAAACATAGAAATCTTGACTTTATCAAATCCTTGAATTCTTGTGTGGTTCTTTTCTCGTGATTCTTCAAATGTGCATAATTTCTTCATTTCTTCATCTTTTTATCATCTTTCCCTGTACTTGGCTATATTTACTTGCATATACACTTTTTCATGATTTAGTAACAAATATACACAAATATAACCAAATATGATGCACAAATCTAACGATAACGTGACTAAAAACATGTTCATTTTGAGCGTTATCAAATCCCCCACACTTGAGTTTTGCTCGCCCTCGAGCAAGTCTAGCTTTAAGAAAACTGAACTCAATGGCTACTTCATTATGATTCTAAAAATCCAACAACTATCCCAATGGAACAATTGTCATTTTAACTTTTAGGTGTGAAAAATTCTTGAAACATAAACATGTTAATTCGAGCTTGATAACATAACTAAGCTCCTCTCATAGGATTTTTAAATTCACTCAACACTCAAGGGTAATTTTAATGGCATATCACTCAATTGCTCAGACTTGATTCATGTTTCTTACCATAAGCTTGTACGAGTATCAAAACAACAAAATAAAACATCAAAGAGGTCTTTTATTCGGGTTGAAGGTTAAAGGTTACGGTTACCTAGCTATTGTGCAAATATTTCATACAAGAATGTAATAGCTCGCTAACAACGAATTCTTGACTAGCCAAGCAACGGATGGTCACTAGATTGTACCCTTGGTTCGCTAACGACGTTATTTGCATAACGGATGGTCACCAAAACACGCACTAGCTCGCTAGCAACGTTTTTCAACTATTCAAAAACCCGGATAGTCACTAGAACATCCATGCACTTCATATCTAGACAAAGCCATCACTAAATCCGGATGCTCGAAAGCTAACAACGAATCAAGTAATTGGTAAAGGTAAGGATAAGACATGGGAATTATTTGTGATTGGTTTCTACAAAATAAAAACGAATAAATAAGAATCAAGTCCAAATTCCGTTCCCAACTCTTTATACCTCAAATGATCACTCCACCAAACTTCTTCGATTGTCATTCTTCCGCATCTCATACTAACTCCTTCCTTCCTTAATAGCTCATTGACTATTTTATTTTCATCATTCCTTACATTCATAGCTCATTGCTATTCATTCATTTTCTTTTTTTTTTCAACTTCTTTCTCGTCACCCCCACACTTTGGATGAGCACACGCTACAAAAAATACAAATAAGAGTAGCGACCTCCTTCTTCAATGAAACAACATATACACATACAAAGTGTGGTCAACATGTAATCATCAAAAAAATAACTAGTTTCGAACTTCAATTGAACTTGATTCGGGTAAGGCTAAGGTGTAAGGTGTAAAATCTTTTTGTATTTTTCTGGATTTAATCAAAAGAAAAGATAGGCTCAGAAGGTGTAACTAAGGGTATCTAGCGTAAAATATTAATGCTAACAAATGGGTTCCAAATACTAAGGATAACTAACCAATGCGGTCAGCAAAAAAAAAATATATTTTTTGTAAACGGAAGGCCATTTGGTGTAAATCCTAATTTGCCTCTTATCATTTGAATATATTTTATTACTCGAAAGTAATTTTAACCGTAATGCATAACACGTACAAGTTCTAGAATCAACAAGATCACCGGCACACTCATAACAAAATATAGAGCATAAGAAATGCTTTATACAAAAAGGCTTAAATCCTCACAATTTAAGGTGGGTTATAACATGTGCTAGCAATAGTTATCAATAACTCTCCTTCCTTGATTAAATTCCAAAAATTTTCAAATAGCCTCATTCTTACCATTGAATCAAAATATATAAATAACTAGAACATCAAGGGCGAACCTAACTCTAGTCACTCGAATCCCAAAATTCTACTAAAAACTAAAAATTTAAAAATCATACCAATTTTTCCTATTTTCTTCCCTCCCCCACACTTAAGTTTTGCATTGTCCTCAATGTAATAAAATGAACTTAAAAGTAAAGGAAATGGGAAAAATTTAGAGAATAAAAAATAAAATAGAATAAAATGCTACCCGAAAAAAAATTCGCATAGATTTATTTGATCTTACATAAGCACATGAGTTCTCCTAACTCCGAATATTGATCAAAACTAAGCTTTCGTGAATTCTTCCCCTGCAAAAAAAACAGCAAAAACTATATGCGAAACAAAAAAAGCAAAATACTAAAATAAACAAAAATAGTTCAAAACAAACCATAAATAATAAAATCCTAATAAAGTTAAGTTAAAGTAGTGGAAATAGAAATTATTCAACCAACATTGTTTTTAAAACATAACCATTGCTCAACCAAATCTTCGATGATCATCAATCATCGGCATCCATGTGTTCATCGCCATAAACCCGCTCATCTTCACTCTCGTCATCATCCTCATAGTTCTCTTCATCATCAAAAACTGTAAACTTGGGCCTTTTCTTTCCAACACCTGACGAGGAACCTCCTACATCGTAACTCGAACTTCCAACTGTAGGGACTCTACCATAAACTGGCACTGGATCGGGAAATGGTGCATACCCGGGATACGGGTAAGGATATTGGCCAGGATATGGGTCATACTGAATTGGGTAGGGTGGAACATTTGGTGGATTGTAGGGAGGTACCTCATAGTTAGCATCACGAGCTACATGTTGAATCATCGGCATGGAATAATCATAGTTGTAATTTTGCCTCATCATCATAGAATCTCTCCACACTTCCCTACACTCTATCTCATTCAATTCACGGTTCCAATCTCCCCATCCCGAGTCGAAACTACCCGGGGCATGAACATTCCTAATTGGTGGTGGTGGTTGATATGGTTGTTGTTGATAGGGTTGTTGTGGTGCTTCATGAGGTGCGCCCATCGTTGGTTCTGTCACAGCTCCCAACGTCTTTGTTTTCCTATCCAACGCTTTACCGAAACTTTTATCATCCCACGTCTCACTCTCCTTCATTTCCGAACATTTTTTCAATTCCTCATACTCAAAATAACCCAAATTTCTTGCCAACATAGTCACATAGTGACCTCCACAAATCACACTATTATCTTTTATCCCTGGTGCTCTTCTTGAAAGATACTCGGCTATTATCCAAGTCGCATTCCCATTCTTATCCTCCTCCAACAATTTCATTAGCCATAGATCCGGTTGATTGCACTTATCCCTGCTACCTGTTCTATGCAAAACCCCCCAAGCGATCAACTTTTGTAAAATCTTCATAATAGGACTCCTCAACTTGGATGAGTTCCTTCTACTACAACATGGATCTCCCACTCTATTCCAATAATCCGCTAGACCCTCATAATCATTATGCTTTCTTACCAACCTTGCAAAATGAACTGGAAACAAACGATGCTCAATTTCATCTTGATCGTATAGACCAAGAACTACAGCAAACTCCGGCAAAGTATAAACATGTTCCCTACCACAGAGCCTAAACCAGATACATCTATCATTCACAACATCCACAATCTTCCTTTCAAAATAAAATGTGGAGAAAAACTCCAAACACCATTCTCGGTAAACATTCTCATAAATACTAAATGCTCTTTCCCACGAAAGATCTTCAAAACTATCATCGTCTCCCTCATAAACATACGACATTCTCATCATATTTCTTAACTCAGTCTCACAATTATACTCCGCAAACAAACTCCAATCGACTAACCTTGGTTTAGCAATTTCTCTCCCTTGTAGCTTCGAAAGACGCTCCCGAAAAGTGTGCTTTTCCTCCTTGCTCTTAACCTTGCTGAACTTCAATTTTTCATTACTTTCAGAATTGAGAGTATATTGGACCTTACTCTTGGCATTCCTTTGCACATACTTCGTTACAATCGGATTCACTCTTCCACTTGATGAACTCGAGCCACCTGCAAGATAACTCTGTAGAAAACACAAACATATGATAGTATAAGAGCATAAAAACCAAGATTACATGATTTAGAAGTCACAAAACTCGTTTGGGAAAAATTTCATTTTTATTTACCGAGAGCTCCATCTGATCGGTATTACTCTCCATCCGATCGGATGGAGTAATTGTCCCAGCTCAACCGATCGGTATCTACCCGCAACCGAATCAGTTGAGGCTTTCTGTCTCAAAATTTTTTCCCTTTTCCGATTTCTAATCAATTCCAACAATCCAGCTCTATCCTATCCTGCATTTGATCGATCATAATGGTTTCTACATATCCCACTCGTCTCCAAACACGTTCATAACATATTCGCATGATTTCTCAACCTTCCTAGAACATATGAACACTGCCAAATCAAATCTCTTCCATTGATGTGCTAATCAACAATGCATCTTCCTAGAATCACTAATCAACAACTAAATAACACCTGGAAACCATCAATTGCAATCCAAATTGATTTAAAGTTTTGACCCATTTTAATCCGAAAATTCAATCAATCAATTCTTCCTCAAAACTTAATCAATCTATCTAATTCTTTTTGCAATGAATTCCTCAATCATTTACCCATCTATTCCACAAAAAATTACATCTTAATTCGAACTATATCAAAAATACCCAAATTTTGACCTAATTAAAGAAATTCGAATTAAAACCTAATTAGTACAAATTGATGATGTTACTTACGTGTTTAGGTGCCATAGATGATTCTTCAACACTCCTGCAACACTTAATAGACTTCTAATGGTCGAATTTTTGAATCCCAAATTTGGTGGATTGAATGTGTGTGTGTGTTTTTTGTGATTTTTGAAATCTTGAGTATATATATTTCAATCCATCCGATCAGTATTTGATCCAACCGATTCGGATTGAATTTTTGCAAAAACTTCACTTTTTTTTTCTTTTTTTTTTTTCACTTGTAAGAACAACTGAGAAGTGTTTTTACTCTTCAAAAATATTTCTTTTAAGCATAAAAATACTTCAACACACTTAATCTCCCAACTTGTTTTTCAATTCTATCTCTACAACTAAAACAAAACTTAACTCTTAAACTCAAAACATAACTTCATAAACTTAAAACTTAATAAACCAAGACAATTAAAAGGTCTAAACTCAAACTTAAACTTAAACTTAAACTTAAATGCAAACATTAAACTACTAAAATGCATAAAAATTAAAAAGAAAACAAACAAAACACTAGCACAAGCTTTGTGCTTTTATTCTTCAAACTCTTGTCTTTCATCCTTCAAAATATTCGTGCCTCAAGATATCTTCATTTTGGAACTTCCCGGACAACTTTCGGTTAGTCATTTGCGTTTTAAACTTCCTTGTAAAGTTCCTTCCATCCGGACAAACTATATCAAACTTCACATGCCATTCTCCGTCTTCTTTTTCCTTCTTGTAAACACTAGCTCCTTCGGGTCCCCATTCCAAATTCTTCAATTGGACCGGTAAAGATCCAAGAAAATCTGTCAATTTGTTAAACACAAAAACATTCTTAAACGGGTTATATAAAGCCTCCATCGCTAGAGCTCTTTCCATCTCATCTTCAATATCAAAGTAACTTGGGACAACCGGCCCATATTTAGGCCTCCCTTCTTCATCTCTACATACTTCAAAACAACCCAAGTGGTTTTCTTCTTCTTCTTCTTCACCATGAACTTCTTTAACAATCTTTCCTCTAGGCTTTGGATAATAGGTATGCTTCAAGATTCCATCACTTATAGTCATAGTACCTCTACCCATATCTATAATAGCTCCACAAGTTCTCAAAAATGTTCTTCCTAACAACAACGGTAACTCCTTATCCACCGGAATATTAAGCACAAGAAAATCGGCCAAGAAAGCTTGATATCCTATTTGGACTCTAACATTCTTTACTTCTCCCATCGCTTTTGCTCGTGAATTATCAGCCATAGTAAAATTATATTGATTTGGTTGAGGATTACCAAGTCCTAATCTCTTATACAATGGATACGGCATTACATTCACACTTGCTCCTATGTCAGCCAACGCATACATCGCATCGGTTCCATTAACTTTAATAGGTAACACAAAATTTCCTGGATCGCTCTCCTTTTTAGGCAACCCATTCTCAACTATCCTTTCTCTTGCAATCTCATCAAAATTCTTATCCTCTAACCTAGCCCTTGCCATCATAACTGCATCCAACTTCTTACGATAAGTCATGTAATTATTCAACACTTCTATTACCGGCTTCTCCTCCATAAGCTCCTTAAACTTTGTTTCCAAATTTTCCAGAATTGCTTCTTTTTGCTTTTGAGTTAATGGTTTAACTATTTGTGGTGTTTTTGGTGGTGAACTAGATGAAGGACTCTCATTCTTAGGGGGGGAGGGTTGGGTAAGTTTGTTAAGTGGTGTTTTCTTTCTATTTGCCTTGCCCATTTTAACAATCTCTCCCTTTCCTACCTTTTCTTCTACCATATCATCAACATCTATCCTCATCTCTCCCAATGCAAAATCAATCCTACATTTAGTCTTAACCATAAAATCTCTACCAAACAAAACTTCTGGTTCATCCGCATTTCCATATTCCAAAACAACAAAATCAACTTTGAACACATGACCATGAATATTAACATTCACATCTCTCACTATCTTTCTTCCATAATCCTCATAGTCAAGCCTAACAAAACCAAGCTTACCAAGCATATCTTCCGTAATATGGTTGTCTCCATATTCTATGTTAAGCTGAGCATCCCAAGCTTTAATACCTTCCACTCCACAAGGTGTAGAGTACCTCATGAATGGTGCATCAAACTCCTTAGGTGGTGCTTGTGTAAACACAACAACTCTTTTCTCCTTAGGTGAATTAACATGACTTTCTCCAACTTCTTCTTGTCTTTCCAAATCAACCTTAGCTTCTTCCAAAATATTTCCCAAACTTTCCAATGAATCACCCGAATCTTTCAGCATCTCTTCCAAATTTCTCAAGTATTCCGAAACTCCACTTAAACTCTCCATTCTACTTAAACACTAACTATAACATAACAACACAAAAAAATCCAAACTATTAGCGTGAGGGTTAGTTATAATCGAGATAACTTATAAATAAAATCAAAGCAAACAAACAAACAACTTCTAACTATTAAAACTTCAAAACAACTAAAAATTAAAAATTTCAAAAAATTTTACCGAGGCATCCATCCGTTCGGTATTAGAACCCATCCGATCGGATGGTTGAATCGTTAAAACTCAGATTTGCCCAACCGAATCGGATGCGGGCAGCATTCGATCGGTTAGATCGAATTTTTCTAAAAAAATTTTTTTTTTTTTTTTTATTTTATTATTATAGGATAAAAAAAAACTTAATAAATAAACAAATAAAAATAAAAACCAAAATTAAGCTAATTAATAAAGATGACAATTAACACAAACTCACTAATCCATTAATCTTAATGATTAATTCTTAACTTTAATAATCATTAAACTAATTAACTAGCATAATTAATTAAAACTCTTTTAGCTACCAATCATTAAACTAAAATTAACTCTATTAACTAAAATTAATTAAAAACATTAAAGGCATGTAAAAAAAAAACTATTCTTATTACCCTATTTAATTAACTTAATTACTTCTAACACTTAAATACATTAAACATAACATTAAATAAACATAATAACTGAAAATTAATACTTAATCCTAAAAACAAAAACAAAAAAATTACCAAGGCCGCCAACCGATAGGATGGAAATCCATCTGGTTCGGTTGGCTCCGAACAAAAAATTTTTACTTTTTTTTTTTTTTTTTTTTTACTACAAAACTTATAAACTAGCAAACCAAACTACCAAGTAATTTAGACAATTCCCCGGCAGCGGCGCCAAAAACTTGATGTGTCGTGTGTAGTGCAAGTTTTAAAAATTTATAAAATCAATTTATCCAATTCTCTAATCAACACATACGAGCAAGTATACTCGTCCGTAGTAGTAAAGGTGGGTAAGTTGAGATCGTCCCAAGGGAATTGGGTTTTGGGTTTGCAAAATAAGTTTTGACAAAAAGGGTTGTCAATCCGATTTGGTGTAAATTCTAAGGTAAGTAAAAATCAATCAATCAAAAACAAATATACTTGTGTGTAATTCCATGACAATTGTATAGAGTAATCTAACAAGTTTGGTGTAACTTGTAATGATGCACAACTTAAAATGAGTGATTTACAATCAATGGTTTTTATCATGAGAAATCATCTCTAAGAATTCAATCTCCTAGTTAATTCCTTTCGGCCTTTGTTAACTAGTGCGATAATTCTATTAGTCTCTTTGTTGTTTGAAAAGCATTTCTTATTCTAAGAATTCCTACGAATCCTTTCGGCCTTTTCTCGTGATGAAATCGTTTCCAAATCTATTTTAATAAGCTAATATGGTGCTTGTCACACACCATAATCCATACTAATTCGTGCACTAACTTTTTGGCATAAAAACATAAAGAAAATTCTTTCGGCCTTTGTTAATCTTTAAAACTGTTTTTACCAACCAATTAAGCAAGATTAGATTGTATTTCAACAAACTCATAAAACAAGATATGATTTCATGCATCACTATGAAATAAGAATACTCCAACAATTATCACATCATACACACAAGCATAACCAAAATCACTCCATAATAATCATAATCAAACACAAGTAATCAACCATACTTTCATTCATCTTAAAGTAAAAGTAGTTCATAATAACTCAAACAAGAAATACCTAGTTGTGAAATTACAAGAACTAGAATTGCAGAACTATAGCAACCACTCTCCTCCAATCGCCTATGATCACACGTAAACAACTCCACACTTGGACACAACTCTTGAGACTTGAACTCAAGGTTCCCTGGACGTTCTCGCAGCAACTACAAGCTTTCGGGCAATGATAATAAGTTTAGCAAGAATTGGTGTAAGCCTTACTAGGTTTTTGGGTTGTCACACTTGTAAACTATCCAAGGGTTCTTTAAATAAGTGAAGGAACCCTTTGCCCTCAAGCAAAAACGTCCTTATTAAGTAAATACCCAAGAAATGATAAGCCACCATGATTATGGGGCTTAAATTCATCATTAAATGCATTTTTGTAAATTCAGTCTCCTCCAACCGATCGGTATTGAGGTCCAACCGATCGGTTGGATCTCTCGGTAAATCACTTTTCTCCCATCCGAATCGGATGCGGGCACCATCCGATCGGATGGGCCATTCTGCCATGCATACTTTATTTTTTCTTCCTTTTCACGTTACGTGCTTGATCCTTTGTTGTACCACTACTTCCTTCCATAGAACTTGATCTTTTCTTGATATATAAACATAGAAATCTTGACTTTATCAAATCCTTGAATTCTTGTGTGGTTCTTTTCTCGTTTCTTTCTCGTGATTCTTCAAATGTGCATAATTTCTTCATTTCTTCATCTTTTTATCATCTTTCCCTGTACTTGGCTATATTTACTTGCATATACACTTTTTCATGATTTAGTAACAAATATACACAAATATAACCAAATATGATGCACAAATCTAACGATAACGTGACTAAAAACATGTTCATTTTGAGCGTTATCAAATCCCCCACACTTGAGTTTTGCTCGCCCTCGAGCAAGTCTAGCTTTAAGAAAACTGAACTCAATGGCTACTTCATTATGATTCTAAAAATCCAACAACTATCCCAATGGAACAATTGTCATTTTAACTTTTAGGTGTGAAAAATTCTTGAAACATAAACAAGTTAATTCGAGCTTGATAACATAACTAAGCTCCTCTCATAGTTTTTTTAAATTCACTCGACACTCAAGGGTAAATTTAATGGCATATCACTCAATTGCTCAGAAATGATTCACGTTTCTTACCATAAGCTTGTACGAGTATCAAAACAACAAAATAAAACATCAAAGAGGTCTTTTATTCGGGTTTAAGGTTAAAGGTTACGGTTACCTAGCTATTGTGTAAATATTTCATACAATAATGTAATAGCTCGCTAACAACGAATTCTTGAATAGCCAAGCAACGGATGGTCACTATATTGTACCCTTGGTTCGCTAACGACGTTATTTGCATAACGGATGGTCACCAAAACACGCACTCGCTCGCTAGCAACATTTTTCAACTATTCAAAAACCCGGATGGTCACTAGAACATCCATGCACTTCATGTGATAAATATTTTTCTTGATGGTAAATACCCCAGGGCATTAGGCGACTATATTGCTAGTGCTCCTCTCACCCTGCTGATCAAGCCTGGAGGTGGTATTCGTCCCATTACTGTGGGGACGGTTTGGAGGCGTTTAGTCTCCAAGGTTGGTGCTTCTATGATCGGCCATTCTTTAGACGGTTATTTAAATGATCTTCAGTTTGGTTTTGGGATACCTAGAGGAGGGGAGGCTATTCTTCATGCTGTGAATAGGTTTATTGAAGACCGTGGCAGCGAGGAGGGTCTTTCGATGTTATTGGTGGATTTCAAAAACGCTTTCAATTTGGTGGACCGTGTGGTCATGTTACAGGAGGTTCGCCTGCGGTGTCCTGCCATTTCACGTTGGGTGGAATTTTGTTACTCCAGCCCTGCTAGATTATACTACGGAGAACACACGTTATGGTCGCACCAAGGGGTACAACAAGGTGATCCACTTGGACCTCTTCTCTTTGCCCTAGTGTTACATCCTCTGGTATGCAAAATTAGAGAATCCTTTAGTCTTTCCCTTCAAGCTTGGTATCTAGATGATGGCACTATTATCGGAGATACTTTGGTCGTGGGGAAGGTTTTAGAGCTTATTATGATGGATGGACCACGGCGCGGTCTGCACCTCAATGTTGATAAAACTGAGGTTTTTTGGCCAAAGGAAGACCCCAGAAGCATGCTCACATGTGTCTTTCCGCCTAATATTGCTCGACCGTTACATGGTGTTAAATTATTGGGTGGGCCTGCTAGTATGGACCTTGAGTTTAGCAGTGAGCTTGTTATGAAAAGGGTTGCCAAAACTATTGAGCTCATGGATGCTGTCGCTAAGCTTAAGAACCCTAAATGTGAGTTGTTGCTCCTTCGTGCTTGTGCCGACATTTCCAAGCTATATTTTTCTGTGCTCACATGTTCTCCTCGGGTATTTGAGCGTGCTCAGATTTCATTTGATGCGGCACTTCGTTCTTCTCTAGAGCGTATCGTCACTACTTCTGGACCTGGGTTTGGTGAGTGGAAATGGAGACTGGCCACACTACCTTTTGAATTTAGGGGGCTTGGTGTATACTCTGCAGGTGATGTCTTGAACTATGCTTTCCTTGCATCTAGACTCCAATCTGCTGGTTTACAGACTAAGCTCCTCCGACATTCTGACATTGTAACCTCTGGCTCTTCCTTTGATGATGCCTTGTTGATGCGCGTGATGTGTCGTTGCGGTTTAGCAGTTTTAATGCCTACTCAAGTTTTAAATTTATATTTAGCCGACTTATCAATAACACACACACTTAACGAGCAGTGTACCCGGTCAGTATGAATATAATGGTAAGTAGAGTGTCGATCACTAAGAGTGGAACGTATTATCTCGTTATTCTAATCAGTATTTTAATATCCTAACGCAAGGGGGTTTCAGCCTGAGAGACTGGCACGATTTGTTTGCAATTAAATAATAAAATAAACCAATAGGCACGAATCAGCAAGTAGCACACACGTACACAGATAAATACTTGAGACAATAAGAGGGCTGTCCTTATGATTAAGTAGATTGTCACTTGTTTTATTGATAGCTTTATATGAAGTGTATGTAGTTAACCCTTTCTCGTTGGTCCTATTCTTATCGGCGAGTAAACCCTTAATGATTACTTATGTCTAAAAGTTATTCCTAAGTGATCAATTTAGTAATAACCGTGGGAGCCACATTATTTTCCGCAGTCAAATGCCCGCAAGCCACTAATAAACACAGAGGTTATCAATGCACTAATAAGTAGTAACCAAAGACATCAACATATAAACTTTAATTGATGGGAAAGCAAGTATTAAAGGGAGTGCAATCTTTCGTTGTCACATTACACAAGCCACCAATCCTAATGAATTAAAGTTTGCTAACACAATAAAACAAAACTACTTAATGAATTAAACACATGCAGCACCTTCTTACAGTTCTTGTATCTTCGTTTGGTGTGTCTTGTGCTGCCTCCTTGACTGAATTCGTCCTAGGGTTCTGCTGCTTTGGTCTTCGAATTTAATATATTGCTCCTCTCCGAAATTCGTCTGGTCTTGGGGTATTTATAGTTTCTGTCTGAGGGAAGATGCGGCGCATCTATTAAGTAGATGCGGCGCATTGACTTAACTTCGCGTGGGGTCCAAGATTATAATATTTAGGAATATTCGTACACCGCCAGAAGATGCGGCGTAACTCCATGATTAGATGCGGCGCATGTCCTCTTGTATCTTGGATCGTATCTGGTGATATCTTGATAGAGATGCGCCGTATGTAATGAGTGAGATGCGGCGCATCTGGAGCAGATTAGTCTTGATCTTCTTCATTTCAGTAGACTCTTAACTTCTTGCATGTTTTGCTCCATAATCAGTCCAAAATCGCTAAGTTTCACCAAATGCTTGTTTTTACCTGAGAATTACAAAAGTAAACGATTAAGTATCAATCCTCATACATAATATAGTAAAACAAGTCAAATTAATAGGATAAATGATAGTAATAAAATGTACTTATTTGAGTTCATCAAATATCCCCCCACTTGAACTTTACTTGTCCCCAAGTAAACCTTAGAATTTCTCTTATGAAAATGTATCCTAAAAGATGTTAGGATTTATTTTTATATTTAAGCATGTATTCGTTTATTTCATAATCACACAACTAAACACTTAACGAATTAGAAGTAAAATAAAATAAGTTGATAAAAGCAAATCTAATCGTTTCACTGTCCAGTCGTGACGAATATTCTATCATAAGCTTGGCAAGTATACACATCTCCTCCACTAAAGCTAAGGAATAACAAGTCTAAAGCGGTAAAAAAGGGTTTTGATGAGTGTCTAAATACTCATCATTTTTACCTAATCTGAGCTGCCAAAACATCCAAAAACACTCAGAAATGCATCATAATACTGAAATTATCCCAGAATTGTGTTTTATATATTTCAGATGCAAAATGTTTAAAAACAAGTGAAAAACGAACAAAGTTTGCATAATTGGCAGTTTCAGTCCCTCAACTTTCAAAAGTTGTCAAATCTAGTCCCTGATCACTAAAAACTTGTACAAATATCATTTTAGGTCCTTGGGGATTCATAAGTTGTTAGAAAAGTCCTTTGAAGTTAAAATTTACAAATTTACAACTTTGGTTCCCCAAGTTTGAAAAATGTCAAAATTAGTCCCCGGGTGTTTTTAAAATGGAAAATTATATTTTATAACCCTTGTACTATTGAACTTGGCAAGAAATACCCTTGTGATAACTTTATGGAAATTACAGGTTTGTGCCCTCAAGAATTCAGAAATGACAACATTGGGCCTTGTGTTTATCTAGTTAACCAAATCCGGATCATACTAAACCCTTAACCCTTTATAACTAAAACCCAACCCATCCCTTATTTATTAAATCCCAAGCCCAAAAGAAATAAGCCCAATCCCATAACTGAGTTAAACAACTCAGTCAAACCATGTTTGACCCTTCGTCTATACCACCATACGCGCCAAAACCACCAAACCAAAACCACCATGTCCACCGCTTATCCTGACACACTCACCACCTCATCCCCCCTCCTAAACACGTTACCTAACACATCCAAACACCATTAATGCTTCCTCTCCACTCTTTCCCATCATCTCAGACCCTTTTTCCCACTATCTCTTTTTCCCGCCAAAAGTGGAATTGGACAGCTGAGATCAATTGAAGTAATCCAAGGGTGCTAAAAGATTCAGAGGATGATGACAAGAAGTTCCCACCATAGTTTGGTATAAATAGATGCATATGTGGCTGAAATAAAGAGAGTTAGTTTATTTTTAATCGTCTTTTATTTACTTGTCATTTCTTATTGTAATTTTAATTTCAGTCATTAATATAGTCACTTTACAGTTAATTTGATCTGATTTTAAATATATCTTGTCATTTAATTTCAGTCAATTTACAATTTCATTTTTCACTGTAATTCGTTTTAACTTAAATGTTGTTTGGAATACCTTATTATCTGTTTAAATAAACTCACATCAGCTTAATATAGCTTTTAGTGAGTTTATTTTAGTTCCATATGTTCTAAATTCAAGAAATTATCAAAAGTCAAAGAAAGTCAAATTAAGCCAAAAATAAGCAGTTTGGAAAAGATAAGCTGGAGCAGGGTATATTAAGGATTGCCCTTGGTTTAGTGTCTCAGGGGAGGCAATAGGACAAGTGGAAACTATTTTGTTCTTGGTAATAGCAGGATTGCATTTTGTAAGGAATTTCTTAAATTTCAAGTTTTACTGTTCCATTACTCATCATAGCTTATTTCGGTGTTTCATTTGCTTATTAGGTCTAATTAAATCTTATTAGAACTTAAAATCAGTTGCTAGTTTATTAGAACTCATTGTGCTTAAAATTTCATTTCAACTGTCATTTTTAGTACAATCTAGTATAATAAGCATTTGTGGATTCAGTTCATGTCCCTGTGCTTATTTTAGTTTATTAAGTCATAATACATCAAAACAAAGCAGTTTCTAAAAGCCTAAGTATCATTTGCTTAATAAATCATAGAACCAGTTCAGTTAAGGGATGTTTGGATTAGTTGTTTTCACCATTGTATCCAGTGTGGCAATGGTTGTTTTTGGTACCAACATATTGCATTAGGTCTAAATAGCACAGAACAACCATAAAAACCAGGTCCCTTTTGATAAAAAGTCAACATAGCCTTTGATCCCACTTTGATTGTTCACTGTTAGGAATTTGGGTCTCAAATCTCATCAAACCTTGCATTAGTTGTTCATGTACCTTAAATTAGTTTCATTTTAGCTTAAGACATCATAAGTATTCAGTAAATCAAGATCAAAATCCATTTTAGTCAACTTAGGTGGTCAAAGTAAAAAAAATCAAAGTAAGAAACCACTCTGCTGCTCAGTGTGTACTGAGCAGCTCTGGTTGCTGATCTTGGCCCAAATTAGAGATCAATTGATTAGTTTCTGAGAGGGCTTTTTGGATTTTTGGACACTCAGTAGTGCTGAGAAGATTTTGCCCCCATAATATTGTGTTTCTATAGCTTATTTAACAGCTTTAAGCTGTCTGCAAGTCTGCATTATTTTTGAGTTTCTGTCTTAACTCACAGCTGACCATAAGTGCTTATCAGCTCATATCCTTGTGCTTATTTGTAGTTTTTAGTTGTTTTGTGTTAATTTAAGTTGTTTAATCTTGTCCTGATCATTTGGTCAATTTTCCTGCTGATTAGCTTATTTTTGGGCTTATTGTAAACTGCTTATCTGCCCAAAAGTGCTTATCAGGCTTAATAAGCTTCCACTTTTATTTTTCCTAGCTTTCTAATATTTATTTAGATTTACCCTGAATTTTTCATAATTTTCCTAAGTCATTTAATATTTTTAATCTTTTTAATTAGTTTATAATAGTAATTAAATCATAATAAATAGAAAAATAATCAGAAAAATATAAATCCAATTTTCATAATTTTATTTTGTCATTTGTAAACTAGGAAAAATATAAAAATATTTTTAGACCTTAAGAAAACCAAAAATAGAAATAAAGTGATAGCTTCTATTTAATAGAATTTATCTTTTTAAATTTTAATTTAGTAATTTTCATTTTTATAATTTTCTTAGCTTTTTCTCATCTTATAATATTTTTAGAAAAAGTTTTAGAATTTTCTTTGTTCATTTAGTATTTTTTATAATTTAAATTAGTTTAATTAGTAATTAAATAATAAATAATTAATAATAATTAAATAAAAAGTGTAAAAAATATAATTTAAGTTTTTAAATAAGTTTAAGTAATTTTATATTTTTAGGTTTTAAATTTTATAAATTTTATTTTCTGTCCCATTTTAGATTTTTCGTTGCGCGTTTTCAGATTATTTAATTCGCGTTTAACTTTATTGTGCATATCTGTTTTAAATTTGTTATTTAGAATTGTTAAATAAAGCAAAATCAAAAGCAATCTAAATCATCAATCACTCTAATCCTAGCTTTTCATAGTTTTCCATTCACATCTCGTTGGGAAACGATCCGGGTGATCACTTGCCTGGTTTCACACACTACACACGAGCATTCGTTCTGAGACTGTTTATATTTTATCATTTATTACGGTTGACCATTCACAAGTGGTTGACTTGTGTGATAGAGAAATAAAAGATATCTAGTTTGGGACGGATCAAATTTTGGCGCCGCTGCCGGGGAAGTGTGCTGCGACTATTGTGAAGAATTTTAGCGATTAGTGATTCGAGATCCTTCTATCAGAAGTTCCTATTTCTCAAAAACAATATAAAATACAAAAATATTTTCTTTTCTTTTCTATATATATTATTATTATTATAATTATCATATAAAAATTAAAAACCCAAAAATATTTTCCGTTTTCTTTAATAATAAACAATAAAAATTAACCATCGAGAACCAAGACTGAGTACTACCTAACTGGGGGTACGGCCATAATAAGTTCCCAAACCAAAGAATTAAAACTTTACCTTTGTATCACTTGCGAATATCGGCTCACCTTTGATTGATAAACAAACTCTAACGGAGGTTCTAGGATAGTCTGACATTAAATTGTCGGACTGAAAGAAGCGGGTTTTTAAGGAGCATTAAGTTGCCCACCTTTGCTTCTCCGCCACTCTGTGCGTTTATCTTTTAGAGAGCTACCGTACGCTTGTTGATTGTTGGTTAAGTTTACTTGTGTTTTCTCTCGATCTTGATTTTAATTGAAAAATTTTGCTAAGTGCATGCGCACTCGTTCTTCTAGGTCTACAAGCCCTTTTCGTGAGCTTGGAAAAATACCTCGAAGACGTCGTAGACGTTCTGCTCCGTCAGTCGTACCCGAGTTACGTACTGATCCCAAAACCCCTGACATCATGGCTGAAGACCGTCCTATGAATGAGCTGCTCCAAGCTCCCACCATTGGGTACGGAGATGCCATTGTTGTTCCAGCCATCGTGGCTGAGAATTTTGAGCTTAAGACTGGGTTAATAAACCTGGTAACCCAGAGGCAATTCTATGGTTTTGACAGGGACGATCCTCAAGATCACATTAGATGGTTCAATAAAATCACATCCACCATCAAATGCAAAAATGTCCCTGAGGAATCAATCAAACTTCTTCTTTTCCCATTTTCTATCGATGGGGCAGCCCGAATTTGGCTTGACAAACAACCCCCTCGATCAATAACAACATGGGAAGATCTGGTTCAGAAATTCGTGAATGAATTCTTTCCTCCGTCTAAAACCACGTATCTCAAAAATGAAATCATGAAATTCTCTCAAAGGTTTGATGAACCATTTGGAGAAGCATGGGAGCGTTTCAAAGAATTGCTCCGCAAATGTCCTCATCACGGTTTCACTGATTTGATGCAGATGGACACTTTCTACAATGGGTTAAACCCATCTGACCAAGATTCTCTTAATGCCTCAGCTGGAGGTAATTTTCTGAGCAAATCCACTAAGGAAGCCATTGCTCTCATTGAAAATAAGTCAAAGGTCCGCACTGCACGAGCCAGACCATATAATTCTCAGGCTAATGCTGGTCCTTCCACTTCATCTCCCGTGAGTCAGTCTAGTACTGATACTCAGCTAGCTGAACTCACGAAGGTTATTCAAGCTTTGGTTTTCTCCACACAAAAGAAAGAGTCCGCTCCGCAAACTTCTCACACTGCTGAAATCAAAAAGGTAGAAGTTTGTGTTACTTGTGGTGGCCCTCACGCTTACTACAATTGTACTGCCACCGATGGCAATGCATTTGAAGTCAAAGCTTTAGCCGGATCTTCCAACCAAGGAGGTGGTCAATACCATCCTCAAGTGGAAACAAATTACCGTGCTAGCAATCAACATGGACCACCCGGCTTTCCTTCTCCTAATAATCCAAATAGGAATAATCCTAATCAGCAAAGAGGGCAAAACACGCAGAATCAATATCATGCCCCGAACAATCAATACCCACCCCAAAGGGGTAATCAAGGCTATTCAGCTCCTAATTCCCAAAGACCTCTCTCGAGTGAGCTTGATAGCTACATCAAGGTTAATGAGACCAATATGAAGGCAATGCAAAATCAAATCTCTAATTTGAAGAATGAATTTCAGTCCTCAATAAACAAGCAAGGGACTGAGCTTTCAAACAAAATCGATCATTCTCAAAGCGAAGTTAAAAATATGTTTGCCAGTCTCATGGACCATCTTAATCCACCTTCTACCTCGGGAGGTCTTCCAAGTAACACTGTTGTCAACCCAAGGGGTGAACTCAAGGCTGTCACTACACATAGTGGTAAAGCTCATGTTGGACCGTCAATTCCTCTTTTCTCTCCGGTGAGGGAATTGGAACAAGAAATCAAGGTGACAAAGGACCCGGTGCTTCCCACTAACAATGGAAGTGCTAAATACGTCCAACCTTCGGTCATCCAAAAATCTACACCCACAATTGCTCCTCAACCGTCAAGAATAGATCCTACTCTATCACGATTTACGGTTAAAAGTTTGTCAACCAAACTTAGTGAGCAAAGATCAGCCAAATATTATTCCGAGATGCTCAATGCTGTTCCTGTTAGTGTTCTTGATGACGACAGTGATGATGACGAGAATACCACTTTCGTCAAAGCTACCACCACTAGGAGTGGTGCTGCTTATGAGGGGCCAGCTGGCCCTATTCCACCTTCGTTGTTTGAAATGGAGAAAGAGACGGAGGATACAATGGACAAACAAAGTACAGCACATGTCTATCCTCCGGTTGTCCCGAAAAAATCCAAACCAGGAGTTGTTTTTGAATCTGTTAAGACTCCTGAAGTGGTTGTCCCTAAATCCAAACCTCATATTCCTTACCCATCGCGCTTAAATGAGCAAAAGCTCCGTGAGAAGGCTAGTCAACAAAATGATAAATTCTATCAAATCTTTAAAGAATTACATTTTGACATAAGCTTTGCGGATGCTACCATTCTGATGCCCAAGTTTGCATCAGCAATCAAACACTTGTTAAGCAACAAGGAAAAGCTGATTGAAATGGCTAAAACTCCGTTAAATGAGAACTGCTCAGCAGTTATCTTGAAAAAGCTTCCGGAGAAGCTTGGAGATCCTGGAAAGTTTCTACTACCTTGTATATTTCCGGGAATGGTTGAATGCTATGCCTTAGCAGATCTAGGTGCAAGCATCAACCTGATGCCTCATTCAGTATGGAAGAAACTTTCTCTTCCGGCTCTTACCCCTACCTGCATGACTCTTGAGCTTGCAGACCGAACCATATCTCATCCTTGCGGCATTGCCGAAGATGTGTTTGTGAAAGTAGGGAAGTTCCACTTTCCAGCTGACTTTGTGGTTGTTGAATTCGACGCAGACCAAAAAGTTCCTCTGATTCTTGGAAGAGGATTCCTAAAAACGGGTCATGCTCTTATTGATGTATTTAAGCATGAGATCACATTGCGTGTTGATAAGGAAGCTGTTACCTTTAACCATAATCAAACTTCAAAGTACTCCTCGAATTATAATTCTGCATCGGTTAACCGAATCGATGTCATTGATGTTGCTTCAAAGGAGTACTCTCAAGAAAATCTTGGTTATTTTCATAATTCTGTGAGTGGGAATCCCACCACATCTTCTCAACATATCATAGCCGACTCTTCCCCTTCTCTCACTACGGTTGAAGGAAGTGATCCCTTTTGGGATGAGGTCGATGCTTTTCTTACTCTAGATAGCTCACTTCCGCATGAGGTTGATGATGGCTATCTTGATCCTGAGGGGGACATTCTTTATTTAGAAAGTTTGTTAAACAAAGATCCAATTCCCCCTCCTCCACTAAAACAACTTCATAATGAGGGAAGTAATTCTATGCTGGAAGAAATCGAGGCTTATCTCGATTTGGATACATTTCTTCCGGGAATTGATGACACTGAGAGTAATCAGGAGGGAGATGTTATTCTGCTTCTTGAACAATTGTTATACCCAGACGATTATCCCTCCCTCCCACCCAAACCACTTCATAAAAAGGAAATCAAGTCAGTTGTAAAAACTGATAAATTTCCTGAGATCAAGCTAAAGGACTTGCCTCATCCACTTGAATATGTATTTCTTGAGGAGGAAGTTCTTATCTTAATTGCTAGTCAGATCTCCCTTCTTCCCTTCACCTACCCGGTGATTTCTCCTATCCTTCACTCATTCGGGAGTGAGGATGTTACTTTTGACCCTGGCATTTTCCATATAACATTGGTTTAATACCAGATATATCTCTCTTGGTGTGGAACTTTCATGTACTTCAATGTGTATACAAACATCTTGAATGAAAATCCGATGGAGATGGTCTCTTCCACTTACTTCCCCATAGACTTTTAAATTGCTTTTCCTCCCGGGCTGTTCAGGAGCCCTTTGTTACAGTTGACCGTTCACAAGCGGTTAGCTTGCGTGATAAACCTGACTGTTCGGGAGAAATCAACTCAATTTGGGGTCGAGTCAAGCTAGCGACTCGGTGATCAAAAACAGTAGCATAATATGGGTTTTCACCCATGTTTCACCTAAGTGTGGGGGAGATGCCCCACATGTTGTAAATATGTACAGTCAAAAAAAAAATGTGTGTGTATATAAAAATAATGGCTCTTCATATTTCCCTTTCACGTTCTAAGTGTTGGTTTAACAGCCGGTTCTTTGAATATTGAGGGCAATATTCAGTTCTAAGTGTGGGGGGGAATTCTAGCGAATTTGATCAAATGTACCATCTAGTACCCCCATTTTAGCCAAAATTTTAAAATTTTTTTTCTCACTTAGAACTCAAAAAAAAATGGTTATCAGTCCGCCATGTCTAACCCACATAAGGATTGGCTAATCCAGGAGCAAACGGCTCTTGGTAAAGATATATCAAATCCGTTTATGGCTTGCAATTTGCCCAAAATTGTATGGTATTCGACACACCATATCTTTAAAAGTTAAGAGTTGGCTAGCCCGCAAGGTTATGGCTTGTGGTAAAGGCAGTGAAAAACCATGATTGGTAATCAGCTCACCAAAGATAATAGTGATAATTTATCTAAGAGTTGGCTAGTCCAGAAGCAAACGGCTTCTGGTAAAGACAAATCAAAACCGTTGACAGCTGATGGTTTGCTCAAAATCATTTGGTTATCATTGTACCAAAGTTCTTACTTGAACTGAAACAATTGGCTACTCCAGAAGTAATGGATTTTGGTAAAGAGTCTTTCAAATCCATTAAATCTTCATAAAATATTGCTAGGGACTAGCAATAGTTTAGTGTGGGGGATTGATGAGTGTCTAAATACTCATCATTTTTACCTAATCTGAGCTGCCAAAACATCCAAAAACACTCAGAAATGCATCATAATACTGAAATTATCCCAGAATTGTGTTTTATATATTTCAGATGCAAAATGTTTAAAAACAAGTGAAAAACGAACAAAGTTTGCATAATTGGCAGTTTCAGTCCCTCAACTTTCAAAAGTTGTCAAAACTAGTCCCTGATCACTAAAAACTTGTACAAATATCATTTTAGGTCCTTGGGGATTCATAAGTTGTTAGAAAAGTCCTTTGAAGTTAAAATTTACAAATTTACAACTTTGGTCCCTCAAGTTTGGAAAATGTCAAAATTAGTCCCCGGGTGTTTTTAAAATGGAAAATTATATTTTATAACCCTTGTACTATTGAACTTGGCAAGAAATACCCTTGTGATAACTTTATGGAAATTACAGGTTTGTGCCCTCAAGAATTCAGAAATGACAACATTGGTCCTTGTGTTTATCTAGTTAACCAAATCCGGATCATACTAAACCCTTAACCCTTTATAACTAAAACCCAACCCATCCCTTATTTATTAAATCCCAAGCCCAAAAGAAATAAGCCCAATCCCATAACTGAGTTAAACAACTCAGTCAAACCATGTTTGACCCTTCGTCTATACCACCATACGCGCCAAAACCACCAAACCAAAACCACCATGTCCACCGCTTATCCTGACACACTCACCACCTCATCCCCCCTCCTAAACACGTTACCTAACACATCCAAACACCATTAATGCTTCCTCTCCACTCTTTCCCATCATCTCAGACCCTTTTTCCCACTATCTCTTTTTCCCGCCAAAAGTGGAATTGGACAGCTGAGATCAATTGAAGTAATCCAAGGGTGCTAAAAGATTCAGAGGATGATGACAAGAAGTTCCCACCATAGTTTGGTATAAATAGATGCATATGTGGCTGAAATAAAGAGAGTTAGTTTATTTTTAATCGTCTTTTATTTACTTGTCATTTCTTATTGTAATTTTAATTTCAGTCATCAATATAGTCACTTTACAGTTAATTTGATCTGATTTTAAATATATCTTGTCATTTAATTTCAGTCAATTTACAATTTCATTTTTCACTGTAATTCGTTTTAACTTAAATGTTGTTTGGAATACCTTATTATCTGTTTAAATAAACTCACATCAGCTTAATATAGCTTTTAGTGAGTTTATTTTAGTTCCATATGTTCTAAATTCAAGAAATTATCAAAAGTCAAAGAAAGTCAAATTAAGCCAAAAATAAGCAGTTTGGAAAAGATAAGCTGGAGCAGGGTATATTAAGGATTGCCCTTGGTTTAGTGACTCAGGGGAGGCAATAGGACAAGTTGAAACTATTTTGTTCTTGGTAATAGCAGGATTGCATTTTGTAAGGAATTTCTTAAATTTCAAGTTTTACTGTTCCATTACTCATCATAGCTTATTTCAGTGTTTCATTTGCTTATTAGGTCTAATTAAATCTTATTAGAACTTAAAATCAGTTGCTAGTTTATTAGAACTCATTGTGCTTAAAATTTCATTTCAACTGTCATTTTTAGTACAATCTAGTATAATAAGCATTTGTGGATTCAGTTCATGTCCCTGTGCTTATTTTAGTTTATTAAGTCATAATACATCAAAACAAAGCAGTTTCTAAAAGCCTAAGTATCATTTGCTTAATAAATCATAGAACCAGTTCAGTTAAGGGATGTTTGGATTAGTGGTTTTCACTATTGTATCTAGTGTGGCAGTGGTTGTTTTTGGTACCAACATATTGCATTAGGTCTAAATAGCACAGAACAACCATAAAAACCAGGTCCCTTTTGATAAAAAGTCAACATAGCCTTTGATCCCACTTTGATTGTTCACTGTTAGGAATTTGGGTCTCAAATCTCATCAAACCTTGCATTAGTTGTTCATGTACCTTAAATTAGTTTCATTTTAGCTTAAGACATCATAAGTATTCAGTAAATCAAGATCAAAATCCATTTTAGTCAACTTAGGTGGTCAAAGTAAAAAATCAAAGTAAGAAACCACTCTGCTGCTCAGTGTGTACTGAGCAGCTCTGGTTGCTGATCTTGGCCCAAATTAGAGATCAATTGATTAGTTTCTGAGAGGGCTTTTTGGATTTCTGAACACTCAGTAGTGCTGAGAATATTTTGCCCCCATAATATTGTGTTTCTATAGCTTATTTAACAGCTTTAAGCTGTCTGCAAGTCTGCATTATTTTTGAGTTTCTGTCTTAACTCACAGCTGACCATAAGTGCTTATCAGCTCATATCCTTGTGCTTATTTGTAGTTTTTAGTTGTTTTGTGTTAATTTAAGTTGTTTAATCTTGTCCTGATCATTTGGTCAATTTTCCTGCTGATTAGCTTATTTTTGAGCTTATTGCAAACTGCTTATTAGCCCAAAAGTGCTTATCAGGCTTAATAAGCTTCCACTTTTAATTTTCCTAGCTTTCTAATATTAATTTAGATTTACCCTGAATTTTTCATAATTTTCCTAAGTCATTTAATATTTTTAATCTTTTTAATTAGTTTATAATAGTAATTAAATCATAATAAATAGAAAAATAATCAGAAAAATATAAATCCAATTTTCATAATTTTCTTTTGTCATTTTTAAACTAGGAAAAATATAAAAATATTTTTAGACCTTAAGAAAACCAAAAATAGAAATAAAGTGATAGCTTCTATTTAATAGAATTTATCTTTTTAAATTTTAATTAAGTAATTTTCATTTTTATAATTTTCTTAGCTTTTTCTCATCTTATAATATTTTTAGAAAAAGTTTTAGAATTTTCTTTGTTCATTTAGTATTTTTTATAATTTAAATTAGTTTAATTAGTAATTAAATAATAAATAATTAATAATAATTAATTAAAAAGTGTAAAAAATATAATTTAAGTTTTTAAATAAGTTTTAAGTAATTTTACATTTTTAGGTTTTAAATTTTATAAATTTTATTTTCTGTCCCATTTTAGATTTTTCGTTGCGCGTTTTCAGATTATTTAATTCGCGTTTAACTTTATTGTGCATATCTGTTTTAAATTTGTTATTTAGAATTGTTAAATAAAGCAAAATCAAAAGCAATCTAAATCATCAATCACTCTAATCCTAGCTTTTCACAGTTTTCCATTCACATCTCGTTGGGAAACGATCCGGGTGATCACTTGCCTGGTTTCACACACTACACACGAGCATTCGTTCTGAGACTGTTTATATTTTATCATTTATTACGGTTGACCATTCACAAGTGGTTGACTTGTGTGATAGAGAAAAAAAGATATCTAGTTTGGGACGGATCAGGTTTTCAGGCTTAAGGGTTAATTATTCTTGATCACTATCGATCTCAAATTCCAGAAAAGGCGACAAAATCACAAATACATGATCGAATCCACGAACACGATACTTGCAATTGCTCAAATCCTTAACTCGAATAGGCTAAAGATAGGTCCAAACTTCACCAATAATAATATATCAAAAAGGGCGACAAAATCATAAATACATAGCCGAATCCACGACTACGATACTTAAGATTGCTCAAATCCCTAATCTCAATAAATCAAAGGTTTGGTTGGATAAAGAATAATAAAGGGCATGGATAACATTTGGGATATAAATTGGTGTAAAATGAAAAATAAACAAAACAAATAAATTAAAATCCTAAGTGTGGTTAATCACTATCCCAACCATCCCATGAATAAGACTCATATCATCGAATAACTCACGCTTTAACACTTGAAACACACGCTTTAGGTAGACACGAATTATACTCAACAAGATCTTAATCAAAGAATAAACCTTAATTGGCGTTCCCATAACTGCCAATTCCCATTCAATCCATAGATATAGTACAACAAATAGTGGTGATATCGACCACTTACATAACTTTACATAAGTTGGTTAAAACTAACTTCCAACTTTTCTTTTTCTTTTTCTTTTCTTATTTTTTCGATTTTTTTTTTTTTTTTTTTTTTTTCAACATATAAACATAGATGTGTAAAATTTCACCACATCACTATAATGATAATTCTGGATAATTTTTCCATACTTTTCATACTTCAGAAATAACGGTAATAGTGAAAGTAGTAAACACACGAAAAATAAACTCAAAGATATACAATATTTACTTTCACTCCAATTGCATTGTGCAATTTCCCGACCTAACCAAAGATAATGAATTACGCACGCGAACACAGGTAATGTAAGGAAACACACTTTGCCTATAGCAATTAACCAACCACGGATTCTAATCTACAGGGTAGGCTAAGGTGTAAGGGTGTAACGAAACATTTTAAACATAGGTGTAAGAAACGAAAGGAATGGCTCTGAGTGTTTTTCTAGGGGTATCTTACTCTAAAAATGAGAGTAACAAAAGGGTTTATACGGGGGTTAACTAACCAGTGTAGTTAGTTAATAAAACATAACATATAATAGGCTATTTGGGTGTAATCCTAGAATTTTACCAATTCAGACAAGTCATTCCAATTATATAAATAATACTCATTATGGTGGTCTCGAATAGTATACAAGCCAAGTTCTAAAGTTTACAAGTCACCGGCACACTCATAGATTTGTGAATTTTGAAAAATCACAATTTTTGAAAATAACGTCATGTGTGCAGCTATGCAACTTAGATCTTAAACAAAAACATGCTAAAAATTTTTACGTTTGATATATTAAGCACATTTTAAGCATAATTTTTGAAAAAGTTTAGGACAAGTAATTGTTAAGTGTTCTAATTCTCCAATCCCCCCACTTAAGTTAAACAACGTCCTCGTTGTTTGTATAAAAGGTTAAAAACTGGAAAATAAAAGAATTAGAACAGGAAAACTCCCCTGAGATTTGCTCGGCATGATCCTCCATTTGTATTAGAGCAAAAATCATCTTTCTTGTGGATTAGAACGTTAAAGCTTCATACTTGATGTATCCACAGGAAATCCAGAAAACTATAATACCACCAGCATTTTAAAACACACCTAAGATAAGAAAGGTTCAAACTTGCATAATACATTAGTAGTTAGGAAAAATAAAACTTAAAAATTAAAACTGAAAATCATCAGGTCAGTCGATGCGCCGTATCTTATGAAAGAAGATATGCCGTATCGAGCCTGGAATAAATACGGATCAGAATAAAGATGCGCCGCATCCTTAACCAGGGATGCGCCGCATTAAAATAAACTGATAAATAGTTTTAAAGTCGAAAATAAAAATGCAGAAAAATTAAAATAGGATATGACCATTGCAGGAGATGCGTCGCATCTCAGGATTGAGATGCGCCGTATCCTCATGCGGGCCTGACTGACTCGACACAGAAAACAGAATAATTAAAATTCTCCGGGTTGTCTCCCGGTAAGCACTTGTCTTTATTCCAGAGTCTTCAAGTTAGACTCACGTTCAGCTCTTTAATATCGATCATTGAAGGAGTCGGAAACATCGCGCTCCTTCATCGCCAATTCAGTAATATTGAACACTCCTTGCTCGTCCTTAATTTCCACGCCGTTCTTCTTTAATATCTGTATAAACAAAGTCCTGTCCCTTTCGGGCAGAGATGACAAAATGATAGACGGGAAATTCTTATTATCATATAGGCACAAATAAGCAAGGTGGGGTGGTAGTTCAATAAACACATCATTATTCAAATTCGTTTTCTCAACTATTCTCCTACGTTTATTAATTACTACACAATCATACCACTCATCATCAGAATCATTAACAACATTGCGTCTAAGTTCGGTAGGTACATTAAGGTCAATGAATTCCTCAAAGTTCTCATGATTAGGATTAGTTGAGTTGTTTTGAATCAATGTTTCTCCCATAAGTCTAGCTTCAAGATCGAGGTCCATACGCTCTCTTAATCCTAGCACATAAACACCTCTAATTATGCTTTTAACCGGATCTTGGCACTTATAGACTAGTTTATTATTCCCTACCCTTAATGAGATTTTTCTCTTAAACACATCAATCTTAGCATGGGCAGTAGACAAGAAAGGTCTTCCGAGGATTAAAGGAATCTTAACATCCTCGGGCATGTCTAGTATAACAAAGTCTACGGGAAAAATAAACTGCTCAATCTTAACTAGCACATTATTAGCAATCCCTTCAGGTCGTTTTACCGTTTTATCAGCCAATTCAATAAGTAACTTAGTTGGTGCTAATTTTCCTAGTCCTAGGGTAGCGAATGTCTTAAGAGGCATAACACTAACACTAGCTCCTAAGTCAGCTAACACATTATTGAAAGATATATTATTAATAGAACAAGGTAGAGTAAAACTTCCTGGGTCTCTTTCTTTATGAGGCAAGGCATTTGAGTCGGTTGCAGGGCTCTCTTCTTTCATTGTTGCCTTGATCTCCTCTTCAATCTTTGTCTTCTCTTTTAGTAGTCTCCTTAAGCTGATTGAAGAATTAAAGAAAAATTCGGGTCTTGCACCATCATTACCATTCATCGATCTTCTAGGTATATTAGGAGTGACTTCTTCAGTGGTGCTTATGGCCTTGACATGATCTCTTGGGTTGGTTTCAGTTGAGCTCGGTAAACTTCCATATCCCCTTTCTTGAAGAACTTTGCTCATTTGACCAATTTGTTGTTCCAATGCTTTGATCGAAGCTCCTTGATTTCTTGTAGTAGTGTCCGTTGAAGCTCGAATTTCTTTGATCATAGCAGTATTCTCTTCATGTCTTTTAGCAGCATCGGTCATAATTTGCTTTAAAGTATCATCTAAAGTCTGCCTCCTTTCTTGATAAGCGGGATTGAAGTTGTTCCTTTGATATAATCCCGGTGTAGCTTCCCTAAATCTCCCCGAAGGTCGGAATGGTTGTCCAAATTGGGTGTAATATGCTTCTTCAAACGTCTCACTTTCATTCTTATTCGGGCAGTCTTTAGTGTAGTGAGGTCCTTCGCACTTTTCACATCCAACTTGGGCAGCATACGCTCTTTCATCACGCTTCTTCATTTCTCTACTAATTTTATCCAATTGAGCTTGAATAGCAGCAATCCCGTCAAAATTAGTGCTGCTCTTAGATCTAGTAGAGGTCCCATCGTGCCATTTTTGAGAATGATCGGCAGCTTCTTGGATTGCTTTCCTAGCATTAGTTGCACTCATTTGAGGTACGCTCCCTTAGCATCCAAAATCTGTCTTGTAGGCACGTCCAATCCTTGATAAAACAATATTATCTCCTGCATAGGGGTTAGATAGTGTTGAGGACATTTTACCAATAAATCTTTAAATCGTTCCCAAGCTTGATAAAGAGTTTCATCAGGCTCTTGCTTGAAACTATTGATAGCCTCCATCTTTTTAGCAGTCTTAGCAGGTGGACAATATCTCTTCAGGAATTTGCTCTTCAAATCTCCCCACGTAGTGATTGAACTAGCAGGTTCATTCCTTAGCCACTTGTTAGCAGCTCCTTTTAGCGAGATTGGAAAGATTCTTAGCATGAGTTGATCGTCATTGACTCCTTCTGAAGTAAACAAATCTGCAATCTCCAGGACCTTTTCAACATGCTCATTAGCATCCTCATGTTCCGTCCCACTGAAAGCATTCTCTCTTAGCTCTTTGAGAAACTGACCCTTCAACTCAAATTTTGATTTATCATCAAACTTAGGTCTAGCAACTCCTGAAGTGTAATCAGCACGGGTACTGTTCATGTATTCCTCCATAGTGGTGTTTTCGCCCATTGTTTCTGTTTCAACTTCCTCTTTCTCTTCAGAAAAATAATCAAGCTCGAGTGAACTTGAAAGATCAAAGCTTCTTGTGTTGAAAAGCCTTTTAAGCGAATGTAGGGCTCGTTCAGGATCTTTGAAAGGTTGAATCAAGTTCTTAGTCGAACTCCTGGTCATGCACTTCCTGAAATCAATCACAAAAGCATCAGTAGGGTATGCCCAAGAAAGTAGTATATCAGAAAATTAACAACGAAAACGGAATACGAAAAATTAAAGTTACTGATATCTGCAGACGATGCGCCGTATCCAAAAAGTTGGATACGCCGTATCTTAATACGTTAAAATTAAATCAGACTTTATTCAGAAAATAGATACGCCGCTTAGAATTTAAGAATGCGCCGTATCGAATTTAATTAATCAAAAATCGATATTTATTTAAAATTAAATGCGTCGTATTAACGAAAGTTAATGCGCCGTATTTTCGTTACGTTTAAAAATACGAGATTTTTGATTCAGAGGATACGCCGTATCGACAGAGATCGATACGTCGTATCTGTTTAATAATTCGCAAACTGTTTTTAATTAAAATAATAGATACGCCGTACCTGCTAAAGCAGATGCGTCGTATGGCGTTAACGTTTAGAAAAAAATTTCCTTAAAAACAGATACGCCGTATCTTGGGGAAAAGATGCGTCGTATCGAATTAATTAAACGCGTTGTATTTTAAAAAAAAATTAAACGCAATACGCCGTATCTGAGAGATCAGATGCGCCGTATCGTTTGATTTAGCACAGTACAACGATAGCAGAACAGAAAAAAATACGAAAAATAAAAACAAAAAAAACACACAACGAAAATAAAACACACAAAAATAAAAGAAAACAATTAACACACAATACAACAAATATGCAAAATAGTACAATGATGCAATTAATCTAATAAAAAGAAAAACCTAATTAAAATACTAATCAAATTAACAGATAATAACAATTCACTCCCCGGCAGCGGCGCCAAAAACTTGATGCGCGTGATGTGTCGTTGCGGTTTAGCAGTTTTAATGCCTACTCAAGTTTTAAATTTATATTTAGCCGACTTATCAATAACACACACACTTAACGAGCAGTGTACCCGGTCAGTATGAATATAATGGTAAGTAGAGTGTCGATCACTAAGAGTGGAACGTATTATCTCGTTATTCTAATCAGTATTTTAATATCCTAACGCAAGGGGGTTTCAGCCTGAGAGACTGGCACGATTTGTTTGCAATTAAATAATAAAATAAACTAATAGGCACGAATCAGCAAGTAGCACACACGTACACAGATAAATACTCGAGACAATAAGAGGGCTGTCCTTATGATTAAGTAGATTGTCACTTGTTTTATTGATAGCTTTATATGAAGTGTATGTAGTTAACCCTTTCTCGTTGGTCCTATTCTTATCGGCGAGTAAACCCTTAATGATTACTTATGTCTAAAAGTTATTCCTAAGTGATCAATTTAGTAATAACCGTGGGAGCCACATTATTTTCCGCAGTCAAATGCCCGCAAGCCACTAATAAACACAGAGGTTATCAATGCACTAATAAGTAGTAACCAAAGACATCAACATATAAACTTTAATTGATGGGAAAGCAAGTATTAAAGGGAGTGCAATCTTTCGTTGTCACATTACACAAGCCACCAATCCTGATGAATTAAAGTTTGCTAACACAATAAAACAAAACTACTGAATGAATTAAACACATGCAGCACCTTCTTACAGCTCTTGTATCTTCGTTTGGTGTGTCTTGTGCTGCCTCCTTGACTGAATTCGTCCTAGGGTTCTGCTGCTTCGGTCTTCGAATTTAATATATTGCTCCTCTCCGAAATTCGTCTGGTCTTAGGGTATTTATAGTTTCTGTCTGAGGGAAGATGCGGCGCATCTATTAAGTAGATGCGGCGCATTGACTTAACTTCGCGTGGGGTCCAAGATTATAATATTCAGGAATATTCGTACACCGCCAGAAGATGCGGCGTAACTCCATGATTAGATGCGGCGCATGTCCTCTTGTATCTTGGATCGTATCTGGTGATATCTTGATAGAGATGCGCTGTATGTAATGAGTGAGATGCGGCGCATCTGGAGCAGATTAGTCTTGATCTTCTTCATTTCAGTAGACTCTTAACTTCTTGCATGTTTTGCTCCATAATCAGTCCAAAATCGCTAAGTTTCACCAAATGCTTGTTTTTACCTGAGAATTACAAAAGTAAACGATTAAGTATCAATCCTCATACATAATATAGTAAAACAAGTCAAATTAATAGGATAAATGATAGTAATAAAATGTACTTATTTGAGTTCATCACTTGTATGCTTTTAATGCGAAAATGGAGACTGACCTTTTGGGTAGATCATGTGAGATCGCTGCCCCCAAACTCATGAAGAAATTGGCAGATATATATTTCATACGTGTCGCCAAACTGGCTGAATCCACCTTTCGCTTATCTACTAGACAGATGGCCTTATGGAGAATGCAAAGAGAGGACTACACTTCAGACTAGCTTAGGGTGGTGCCAATATCTGGGCTGGGACAGACCATGAATGCCAGAACTTTCCGATGTGTGTTATGCTATCGGCTAGGTGTCCCCCTATTTTCTGCTCAGATGCCGTGTTCAGCTTGTTCCAGGGTATTTGCGGGAGACATTTATGGGGACCACGCGGTATCATGTGCTGGTATTATCGGTATTAAACATCGGCATAACATAGTGCGTGATATCCTTGTTGACTTATGTTCTCGGTCGGGGATCTCGGCTCGTAAAGAGGTTGACATTGGGCTCTGTGGAGAAAGGGACATAACCTTACGTCCAGCTGATGTGTTGCTCTATTCTTGGGATGGTGGGCAGGACACATGTGTCGATTTGACAGGGTCATCTCCCTTGATGCAAACTAATATGGTTGATTTTGTACCAGGTCGTGCTGTGGTCGAAGCCGCACAACGTAAACGTGTCAAGTACGAGGCTAAATGCGCGGACATTGGATATGGGTTTCTCCCCTTCTCATTCTCTTCCTTAGGAGAACTTGAGAATGATGCAGTGACCTTACTAAAGCGCATCCGAAGATTCTCGGTGACTCAGGATATTGGAGCACGTGCTGCTGATCATATTTTTAGTAGGATTAGCTTTGCTATAGCCAGAGGAGTGGGGGCCCAGTTAATATCTCGGCTCCCCACTAATTTCTTGTAAACCATATGATTTTCTAATGAAGTGATGTTATAATAACAACAACAACAACAACAACAACAACAATAATAATAATAATAATAATAATAATAATAGAGTTAGCTTTTGTATTCAGAAAGGTGTGGGGGCCAAGTTAGTGTCAAGGCTCCCCACTAATTTCTTGTAACCCTGTGGTTTTTCTAATGAAAGTAGTGTTTATAATAAATAAATAAAAAAATAATAATAATAACGGGCTAATTCGGTAAAAAAAAAATAATAATAATAAAAAAATAAAAATAAAAATAAAATAAAATAATAATAATAATAATAATAATAATAATAATAATAATAATAATAATAATATAATAATAATAATAATAATAATAATAATAATATAATAATAATAATAATAATAATAATAACAGTTAACATGCTGTATCGTGCACTAGCATTATTGGCATTAAACATCGCCACAATGTGGTGCGTGATAATCTGGTTGACATCTGTTCTCGATCTGGGGTCTTGGCTCGTAGAGAGGTTGACATTGGGCTTTGTGGCGCAAGAGAGCAAGCCCTACGTCCAGCTGATATATTGCTTTATTCTTGGGACGTAGGGAAGGATGTATATGTTCATTTGACGGGTTCATCTCCCTTGACGCAAATGGGTATGATTGACTTTGTACCAGGTCGTGCGGTGACTGATGCCGCACAACGTAAACGCGTCAAATATGGAGCTAAGTGTGTGGAGATTGGATATGGTTTCCTTCCTTTCTCTTTCTCCTCTCTAGGGGAACTTGAGATGGATGCGGTGAACCTACTAAAGTGGATCCGGAGGTTCTCTGTAACTCAAGACATTGGGGCGCGTGTTGCTACTCATATTTTTAGTAGGATTAGCTTTGCAATTGCTAGAGGTGTGGGGGCCCAGTTAGTTTCGAGGCTCCCCACCAATTTCTTGTAAATCCTATGGGTTTTTTTTTAATGAAAGTGATGTTAATAATAATAATAATAATAATAATAATAATAATAATAATAATAATAATAATAATAATAATAATAATAATAATAATAATAATAATAATAATACAGAGTAATAATAATAATAATAATAATAATAATAATAATAATAATAATAATAATAATAATAATAATAATAATAATAATAATAATAATAATAATAATAATAATAATAATAATAATTGCCAGTCTTGTGAATCCTATTAGGTCCTTTGCTGTTTGCCCTAGCTTTGCACCCTATGGTTCAGTCTATTAATCAGTCTTGTGAGCTTACCCTTCAGGCTTGGTATCTTGATGACGGTACTATCGTTGGAGATACCCTTATGGTTGCCAAGGCTCTTGACATCATCAGGACGGATGGTCCGGCTCGTGGTTTGTTTTTGAACGTTGATAAAACTGAACTCTTCTGGCCTGTGGAGGATCCTGGAAGTAGGGTAGAGGGTGTTTTTCCTATAAATATCTCTCGCCCGATCAATGGTGTCAAACTTCTTGGTGGTTCAGTCAGTTTGGATGATAGTTTTTGTCGGGATTTGGCTTTGAAACGGGTTTCTAAAACCATTACCCTAATGGAGGCAATCCACAAACTTCATGATCCCCAATGCGAGCTCCTTCTTCTTCGCAGTTGTGCCGGGGTTGCAAAATTATCTTATGCTCTGAGGACATGCTCCCCTTTGTATTTACAGGAGGCCCAGGTTCAGTTTGATCAGTCGTTACGTACTTCCTTGGAGAAGATTGTTACCGCCTCAGGGCCGGGGTTTGGTGATTGGAAGTGGCGGCTTGCCACTCTTCCAATCAAGTTGGGTGGTCTTGGAGTCCTTTCAGCGGGTGACATTATCCAGTATGCTTTTCTCGCCTCTCGTTTGCAAACGAGTGATCTACAAGACAAGATACTGACTAAATATGGTAATGTCTCCTATGGCCCTTCTTTTCAGCATGCTCTTGATACTTTCAACATTACTTGTAACATAGACGCTCTCACTGTCACCAATGACGCTTCTGCCCCCCAAATGATGAAAACCTTGGCAAGGTGTTACTTTGGTGTCATTGAGAAAGACCTTGTTTCTAAGTACTCACTAAGTCCAAGACAGGTCGCTGTTCTTAGTTGTATACGCGCCCCACATGCACAAGATTTTCTTTTCACCATCCCTATTGACGGCTTGGGTCAGAGGATGAACCATCGCCAATTTCGTTCTGTGTTGTGTTATAGGCTTACCGTACCTATGTTCTCTGAAGGCAGCCTTTGCCCAAGTTGTAATGTGCATCGTATGGACATATGGGGGGATCATGCGGTCCACTGCTCCAGTGAAGTGGGTGTGAAGTTCAGGCATAATCTGGTGCATGATATTCTTGTGGATATTTGCTCTAAGGTTGGGATCATGGTGCGCAAGGAGGCTCCTATGGGGTTCCTTTCGAAGGATGGGAAGGAGCTACGGCCTGCAGACTTGTTATTAGTTAATTGGCTTCAAGGTAAAGATGCATGCTTGGATGTGACTGACATCTCTCCATTTGCTGGTAGTGGGGCGACTTCATGGGCTCCTGGGTAGCCTTGCACAATGCTGCGGAGAAGAAAAATAGAAAGTATGCATCCAAATGTGAGGACAATGGATACAAGTTCATACCTTTTGCCTTTTCTACGTTCGGTGAATTCGATACAGAGGCTTTGAACACACTTTCACGTATTAAGTCTATTGCCAATAGTCACTCAAATAATGCTAAAAGTGGTGTTTTTATTCTTCATAGAGTTAGCTTCTGTATTCAGAAAGGAGTGGGAGCACAACTTGTGTCTAGACTCCCATCCAACTTTATGTAAAATTTATTATGTTTAATAAATTATTATTATAATAAAAAAAATAAAAAATAAAAAATAAATTAATAATAATAATAATAATAATAATAATAATAATAATAATAATAATAATAATAATAATAATAATAATAATAATAATAATAATAATAATAATAATAATAATAATAATTGGTCCAACTAAAAGAACCAGTCTAAAGGTAACACACAAGAGGTCTATAATGACATTCAATGGTAGTATCACCAATAATATTAAAGGTAATAAACTCTTTATTTAAATTTTTGAACATTTGACACAACACATGCTATTTGATAAAATCATAAACAACTATGTCACTCATGACCAATCATGCAGTTTGGTCCATCCGTCTGGAAATGGAGTAAGGTGTGGTCCCACATAAAATCCAGTATCTCTAACTAACCAGAAACATACTCGTGATTTCCCAATTCGCCATTTTGAGCAATGCGGGGTAGTAGTTTTATCGAACACACCGAAAGAAGTGGTCCTTGAACCATTCCAATAGAAAGAAGCATAGAAAAAGGTGGTTTTCCAGAAGTTTTCACAGAAACCCCATTTTTCATTTTCGTTAAAAGCAAGAGTATGGTCTCCCAGATCATCATCCTTTGATTTTACATTAACTTTGATTGGATCATTCATCGCGTTATAGATATAGATGGTCCAATAACTCCATAGACAACTCTTTGAGGGGTGAGTTGTCGGAGTTTTTGCTATTGGAGATGCGTTTGTGGTGAAAAAAATGTATATGAACAAGAAAATAAATGACTTCATGGGTGTGTTGAATGGGCATATGCGTATATGAACCTATACGAAGATTATGTTATATAGACCAAAAAAGTTGGTTCATTAATTTCAAAATTAATATCTAAAAGTTGACTTTCATGGTTTAAATGTAAGTATTAATGACTTTGATCCAATGAGTAAAGTTGAATTTCATGGTTTAGAAGTATTAATGATTTTGACCCATTCATTTGAGTTTCATTTGCGTCATTATACTCCCTCCGTCCCAAAAAAAAGTGTTCATCGTATTATTTATGTTTGTCCCCAAAAAAGTTTCCAGATTTTATTTTTAGATAGTAATTATAACTGATCTTCATACTTTACCCTTATAATCAAAATATGCATTAATTACTCATTCTTAATTTCTATAGTTAACTATAAGTTATGACTTTTTATTAATTTAAACTAGCATTAATTACACATATCTTAATTTGTCCAATGTTTTGTTTGTTGACACTCTTTTTGGGATGGATAGAGTAATAAAAGTTGAGTTTCATGGTTTAAATGTAAGTATTAATGATTTTGATCCATTCACTTGAGTTTGATTTGGGTCATTATATTAAATGTTTGAGTTTCATGGCTTAAATGTAAGTATTAACGATTTTGACTCATTCACTTGAGTTTCATTTGCGTCATTATAATAAAAGTTGAGTTTCATGGTTTAAATGTAGTATTAATAATTTTGATCGATTCACTTGAGTTTCATTTGTGTCATTATATTTAAAGTTGAGTAATGTTGAGTTTCATGGTAAAAATGTAATTATTAATGATTTTGACCCATTCACTTGAGTTTCATTCGAGTCTAGTTTTTTGGATTACCATTGTGTTTTGAAAATTTAATTAACTAAATGAGTAGCAAACAAGTACTATTAATTTAAAAAGGAAATATTTAGCTCTTCCCCAATATTTGTTTCATCAGTCACCTACAAGCAAGTGTGCTGAATTATAGAATTCGAGACTAATTACGGTAATGAATGAGAGACAGAAATGTATTATGACATATAAAGTTAATATTACAGGCTTAATTATATAACACATTTTAACTGAAGTGTAGTTCTTGTTTATCAAAAGCTCAAGCTTCATTTGTAATGCTACTTGAGTTAGCTTAGGAGTTTTTTTTTTTTTTTTTTTTTTTTCCTCCCAAATTAAGCTTAAGCTCTTGCATCCAAACACCACTTCTGTAATTAGTTGAGCTTATTACTTTCAGCTAGTGCAGTTAGATAAGCAACCTCAAAAGATCTCACCTTGAAATTACAATAAAATTAAATTTAAAAAAAATATCGAAGTTTTAAGAAAAAATCAAACACATAAAAGACACATACCCATTAGATAGAAGTTAAATTTGCAGCACTGAGTAAAATATAATCAAATGTCATTTGTTTAATACCTTTTAAACATTAATTCACAAACGCTAGTTTCCTTTCTAATGTTAGAAGTTCAATTGATTAAAAATCCAAACATTTATTTGTGGGAAGAATATTTCACTAGGTGCTTGTCATGGAGCAAGTAAAGGAACAACTAGGATGCCATTAACAAAATTAAAACCATAATTATTGCACAGTTCAAACAAAATTTTAGTTCGTTTGCACTCACCAAAAATGTCGTTAATGAAGCTCGAAGTCTATTGAAGATAGACTGAAAATCAGTTTCATAGTTCCATGGG